>BTRK01000003.1:1109606-1568186 GCA_036245805.1 Pristionchus mayeri | reverse complement strand
GTGAACAGCTTGTCGCTAATTGCGAGTGGCCCAGTTCGCGCATGTGCTGCCCTTTCGAGTAGTCGCCATGTTTTCGCCCGCTCACCCCTCGCCGCCCCGATCGATTCGCCTCTGGTGGGACTGTTTTGCCTCCTTTTTCCACCCACTTCTTCTTTAATCTATACTTATTTTATAAAAGTTTACATTTGTTTTATTAATAAGTAGTGTTATTGTGCATGCCGGACACTTTCCAAAGCGTATTGTCAGCGCGCCTGGCCGGAAATCGCACTTCATCGCGATATCGCGGCTGTTTGCTGACACAGCGTGTTTACCGCCTTTTCCAGGGTCGGAACGGCGCGGAAACACGCGTGCCCTTAAGCAGAATGTCGACGGCGACTTCGAGAAGGGTCAGGGGCGGTGCCGGAGCGGTCTTCACGCCCTCGGGCGGCGAGTACCAACTCACCGAGCTCAAGAACGTCTGTGAGTGTTTTCTGGAAATTAAGCCTGAGCCTAAGCCTTTGTGTCATTCATGAAACGTCGATTGAGAGGTTGCTGATTTTCTCTCATCGGTTAAATTGAATCACTATTTTGCGTCCTAAATCGTTCAAATAATCCTTCCCTCTTTCTGAGACAAGATTCTCCTGATTCTCGCCAATTTTCTCACGGTTTTGATCAAATGTTTCTCGTCCTCATCCAGTTTTCTTTTAAATCTTACTGGAAGTGGGTTAAGTTCATTCATGTTGTGCTCTGCTTAGTCCTTACTCGTTTCTAAAGAGATGTTTATCAATGTTTAATGGGTTGTGTAATTCTCTGACTCTTTTCACTCTCGCGCGGGTTAGAGAAAGCGAGGGAGCATGTAAAGAAGAGAGTCTGAGGATAATTCATGCATTTGCAGCCACATCTCGCGCGAACAGCACGACCTCGGTCGACTTGAGCATCCGACTCGTGAACGCGATCAGAGGTGAGCGATTTTGTTCGATTTTATCTTCTGGACCTTTCTGACATCCTTGGAAAGGGTGATGGACGGACTTATGGAGTTTTAGCTATTTGTGTGTTGTTTAGATTGTAACGATTGTATTTTTGAATCTTCTGAGCATTTGTGTTACCCGTGAAACATTGATTGAGGGGGTAGTTTTGGGTGTATCGTTTGTTTAGGGTAGTGCTCTGCTTCTTGACTTTGCCATACTCTCTCGTGCAAATGGGATAATTATGCCAGCCACAAAATTATAGCTATCCGTGAGATGAAACGAGAAAGCTAATGACACGTCAGAGATGGCACGTCGAGTGCACGCTAAGTGCAGGATCTGCTTATGATTATTTTTTCTCGAATTAAAATTGAAATTCAGACCACCCGTGCTTCAAGAGTATAACTCTTGCAGAGCGCCGCAACGACTAATTGCTAATTTTGTGTACAAAAAAGACGGCGGCCCGAATTAGATATTCTACTTCAGACCACCCCTGCTTCTACGACCGGCCGATGCGCACTTCGGCTCGGGCAATCAGGCCGCGCAGCACCGCCAGGCTGCCTGGCAGCAAATCATCAGCAGCATCGGATACACTGGTCAGACACCTTAACCCTAAGCCTAACCTTAAACCTCAACCTAAATCACGTCAGAGCATCACACCGTAAACCTAAGCATTAAATCTTAACCCTAACCTTAAAAACCTAGTCGCTAAGCAATAAACCATTAACTAAGCATAAGAATTATCCTATCACTCAAACTGCCCTGGTCAGCGTGAGCATCAAAATTGTCTGAATATTTTAGAGCGCGGTGAAACGTTAATTTTACGTGCTCCAATTGTATCAATTTAGAAACAATTGTAATAGTTCAGACAGTATTTCGTAATTGTGAGGAAACCTTTTCGATGATTCAGAGTCAATTTGAAACACGTAGCGTGAGACTTTTTGGTCACCTCGAGTCGAGTTACAATAAATGTTTGCAGGCGGGCCACATTTGCTCCAGGGTATGTGGAGGAGGCTCAAGGAGAGGTACACGAGGGAGAGAAGAGAGGGAACGACAGCTGGAGAGGTTCGTGCTGATATTATTTCGAAAGTGTAGAGATCAACAGCTTCTTTCTATTACTTTTTCGTTATTTACAATTTTTAAAATGTATGTAACTGGTCCTAAATGAATTGATGTACAATCAGAAAGTACAGTCCTGTAAGCAATTTCGGTGCGAGGCTCCAGGTATATTTAGTGTGATTAAGAGTACACTTAAATATGAAAATGTATTTAAATAAATGCATTTAAGGAACCACTGGACGAATCGCTGGCAGCGGATATGGCCTGGCTGGATGAGTACGTGCTGCCACGAATGCCCCGTGAGTTCGAGTTTCCAAGGATGTGCTTACTATTTATCTGGCAAGAAGATATGATTATTTGCAGCTTTCGAATTCAAAACAAATTGTAAAACACTTGATTGATCTGTCGGAGAAAACGCTGGAAATTGTCAGTAAATAGGGGCTAGATTCGAACTGAAATAAATATTGGCAAAGCTATGTTCTAAGTATTCGAAACTTGGTTAATTGTAAAGGTTTAGACTCTTCTGGATCGGAAGAATATTTTCCTTATGGACGCTCTTTCGTTTGCTCTAGTCTCGGAGACAGTGTGTAACAATGACGAGTTAAAATGTAGATACTTATACCACTGATTCATGCAGCCTCTTCTACGGCGGAAAGCTCTTTTTTCAGATGAAAAAAAAGCTCTTCTCAAAATTCTAAACTTTAATAACTATAAAGTTTTAGCCTCTTCTTACGGCGGATCGCAGAATGTTTTTCTTATGGGCGCTCTTTCGTTTCCTTTAGCCTCGTTGGGAGTGTGTAAAAAGAAAGGAGTTATTATGCAGATAAGTAGACCACTGACTATTGCAGCCGCTTCTACCGCCGATCGGCAGAATCTCTACTTTATGGACGGCGAAGAGGACTTGCTGGGCGATGATTTCGTCGACCAGCACGAGTATCGAGTCGAGAGCAGATGTGAGCGCAACTTATATTAAAATGAATATTATAAAATCCGTGAAATGATCAGTAGGGTTGGCAAATCGAAGTTGAATGCGGATTCGCAATCGCCTCCCCCTCTGATTTCGCAACATGCACAACTCTAGTTATCAGATTGGTGCATAGGTGATCATTATAGGAGACTAGGGCAGGAAGAGATCTGTGATATCGGGCATATTTGAATACTGTATTTAGTTTGTTTGACTACACTAGGCAGTACTCGATAAACTTACGACGATAAACTTCAAATCGAAGCATGACAGATACACTTAAGACAGTGAGTTGGAACTAGACAGGTGCATTTATTTTTTAAAATTCATTACTAAGGTTGAGTTGCAGTGGGAGAGGTGCAAAGACGCGGCACGAGAAGCCCGGCTGGTTCCCAGCACAGCGGCACCGGGTATGGAGTTGTTTTTGTTATTGTTGTTGTTATTATTATTCACCGATGAACCTGTTTTCACTATTTATTGATTTGATGTGATACTCTGCGTTCAACCTTGTGAGCATTTACTATAAGATTGGTTGATGTAAATATCCCTTAGAAATAGTTATTCGCGATTGTAAGTGATCTTTCCTCTCTATAATTCGTCCTTTCCTCCAGCTCGGACATTGACGTCGGCGGTGCCTCGATGGCGCCCTCGCACCCACTCGGTGCCAAGGACCACCCCGGAAGCTCCGCCAGTCACGGGTCAGTGCCGAACGAGAGCAGGCATTATTCTTACTGCTCTCTTGAAACAGGGAAGATGCTTGTAAAATTTTCCGGGGGGGGGGGGGGGGGGGGGGGGGGGGGGGATTTTTGAAAACGGTTGTTCCTATTTTGTTGCTTGGTTTGAATTTTGGTTACATGGTGAAGAGGTGCTACAGAGTTTGTTCTTGGCGATTAGGAGTGGGAGATCAGCGATAACTTTGGCGCAAAGTCTCTCTAAATTTTTTTTAAAAAGTCTCCAAAGAGAGCTAGAATTTTGGTCTTCATGTTGAGCAGGCGCTGCACTGTTTGTATTTGACTATTGTGACCAAGAGATAAGCAATCTCTGTCTCACTCCTCGGTGTATAAAACTAAGACTATTTTAAAGTGTGCATATATGGCCATTTAGAGTCGTATGGGATTAAAGTAACTATTATAATTAATAATAAGTGCAGCACCTGGTCACCACGAAGTCCAAAATGTTAGTTCTCTTTGGACACTTGTTTCAAATTTTTATCTCGACGCTGCGTAAACGGAATCGCTTATCCTCACTCCTAATAGTCAAGGGAAAATTCTGAAGCACCGCTTCACCATGAGGCCAAAATTAAGAGCGACGACCTCTAAATATTGTAAATTTCAGTGGAATGAGTGGCGCGTCCGGGCCGCGCACCATCACGCTCACGGGCGTACGACAGCCCGCTACGAGTGGAGGAACTACTTCCTCACACAACTATCGGGTACGATTGTTTCTTTTGTTGTTATTGTTATTTTATTATTGAACATGACTTGTAATGCGAAAAAGGCCGCCTAGATAAGTACTAGAAGGGAAATTTGCTGGTCACTGCAGCTATCCTAATGAAGCCGGGTTTCCCAGATGGTAGAATGGGTATTCGTCAAATGTCAATCACTAATGCAGATGCACACTCTTTGTAAAAATACTATAATTATTCGACTCAATAGTGGCTTACGAATTCATTTCTTCCTGCTTTGTGATCGGCTGCTCCTCCTAAACTAGGATTTATTTCGAAAAATGCGAGAATTTGCGAGATGCACCCCCACTTTAATTGCAGTGCGATCAGTTGCTGAGCGCGATTCAATAATATTGATTATCAATATAAATTATAATATTGTGAGAATAGAATGCCTAGCAACGTTGTGTACATGATAAACTTCTTAAAGTACTACAATATTCGCGGAACGGGAAAATATTCAGGGCGAAATATTTTCCCGTTCCGCGAATATTGTAGTACTTTAAGAAGTTTATCATGTACACCACGTTGCTACGCATTCTATTCTCACAGTATCAATATAAATTATCAATAATATCAATATAAATTGAATCAATATATTTCAATATCTTTCAGTTCGTGAACAGCTCCTCCTCATCCCATCACCAGTCGCATCCCATCGAGGGCATGACCGTGTCCAGCAGAGGCAACGGAACGCTCGTCGCGCCTAAGAGAGGTAATAATCATACTTTATCTACGCTGAAGTGCGGGTATACCATACAATGCACAGTTGCTTATTGATTACAAGAGGAAAGGCTAAATTGTTTGTGCGTGCTCAGCTTGTTAGAATTTTTCGTATTTTTTTACACTATCACCATTTTTTCATCTTGTCGATATCGACTGCGCGAAATATTTCTTCAAAGTTTGGAGGAAAAGGCCCAAAAAATTCGTACATGGTGAATTTCACCCTGGCGAATCCTCGCACCGAAAATGTTTGAATTGCCTTCTGGCATAGCTCGGTCAATTCCACTAGGGATTGTATTCCTATAATTGCAAAATAAATCAGTCGCATTTACGCTATCTGGCCCCTTTTTATATTTATTATACATTGCATTACATCACTCTATTTTACCGATATCCACTACACGAAATATTCTCTGTTTTTCTTCGCGTGGGTTTGCTTAATAAACACCCGAAAAATATTTCTTCGCCTTGAGTGCCTCAAAGGTGGATCCTCGCAGCGATAATTCCAATAAATTGCTTTCAGAGGGTTCGGTTTACGAATATTAGTGATTACTTATGCAATTTATTAGTTAAATCTATCCTATCGGTCTTGTGCGAAATATTCTTGAAGTCTGTATGGTAAAAAAGTGAATTGATCCTAGGCGAATTCTCGCACCAGAGATGCTTGAATTGTTCTTGTGGTCTTTCCTATCAATGTCGCTTACGTAATCGATCTATAATTACGAGAAATTCATTAAGAAGGCTCAGTTGCCGGCGGCGGCAGCACGCTCACCATGGTGATCGACCCGACCACATACTATCAGGTATACGGTAGTTTCGGAATACGGCAATCGATGTGAATGCAGTACTAACTGTTTTCAAGGCCTCTCTCTCTAATAGCTGTTTCCTTCCGATCTGCGTCGTAGTAGCTTTGAAATGCGAAACGAATTAGGGAATTTTTACCTGATTCTCTTTTCCCCACTAGTTTGCGCGAGATCTCATATTAAATAGTTCGACAATTGCTCGATATTTTTTCTGTAAAATATAAACAACAATCACATTTCAGAACGGTACTCAAAAGATGTACCGGCTGGTGAACGTGGCGGATCTCGACCAGTCGTCTGCGCATCCCCTGCAGCACCTGCGACCCTCGACTGCCGCAGGCATGGGAGGGGGCGGAGCGACGGCGATGATGGAGTCAGGAGGAGCAGGAGCTGGCATGGGGTGAGACTTGGGGAGGGCTGGGAATGAAAGTACTCTTCATATTGCATGCTCTCCTGCCGATCAGCGTGTGAGAGAGAATAGGCGCAGAATGAAGAAAACTTATATGAGAAAGGGCATGTGGGTTAGACAAGGCAGAGAGAGCGCGCGAAATGGTAGGATTGAGTGGAAAGTGTTAGAAGTTCTCGCTTCTTGCTTCATGATCACTTGTTTGGATGGTGCGAAATCTGTTTTAATTTGATTTGAATGAGGAACCAGAATTGAATCGCAACGTTCTGCTCAGTTTCAGTATCGGTCGTGGAACGCGGAAGCGTATGGGCGCGCCCCTCTCGCCGCCCTCGCACGCAGGAGGCAGCGGAATGGTCAGGGTATTAGAATATTGATTATTTTATTAGGTTTCGTGAACCATTTAAAAAAATTTCAGTTTAAACATCAGTGTTTTATGTATAGAAGCGCATGAAGAATTTTATTGGTTTACATCCTCATCCGATATTTTGCTTATCTAGTGAAACATGAATTTCCCGAAGTTGAAATCTTGAATGTACCTTGCCTCGATATAAAAAAATTATGGTAAACAAATATTATTTGAAATAATTAGAAGTGTTCAGCTGGGCGGTCCCTCCTCCTCTGCCGACCACCACCACCACTCGTCGCCGTATGGGAAGGTTCGTGAACTATTCTGATTCAGATGTTTGTCACTTGATCCTACGCCTCACTCACGGTAGTTCTCATTGGGATAGCTGGACTGCTAGAATGCGGGAGAATTTGAGATGATAAGAGAGACCTTCTCGTTGTCCTGCAACCCCAAATAGAATCGCGTAGATCGTAGCCTGAAACCGAAAAGTGCCGGGGTTATAATATTAGTTTGCCTTGCAGGCGGGCGGTCAGCTGGGCGACGACCTCATCCTGGACGATGGCATCGTGGGAGAGAACACGATCGTGATCGACCACCAGAGAGACGACGGTGGGTGCATTGGGATGCTTGGAACGAAATTTTGCACAGGAAAATCGCGAATAGTCGTTGCGGCCGCACTGTGAGAGTTATAGACGACGATGAATGGATAGCAATGTGGCAAGAAATGAAATTTTTGCATAGAAAATTTGGAATTAGTCACTGCGGCGCTCTGTGAGAGTTTTCAAAGGTTGAGCTTTGTCGTGATCAGGATCAGATTTGGTTATTTGATAAGACATGGAAGAAGAATGACTAATTGCGACGAAGTATGAGCATTATGAAAGCGCGAATGTTCTAGAGATAGTTCTCTTCTCCATAGGTGGGCGGGGGTTGAAGCTGGAAATCGAAAACCGGGGGTGTTTAGGGTCAAAAAGGGGGGGGGTGATCGTAAATGATCGTTTTTGTGACAAAAATTTCCAAAAACCAGGGGTATACAATCCGAAAACCGGGGGTGTTTCACAGCTGGCTTCGATGGTGCCCACCTATGTCTGTGACGAGATAATATTTTTAGATTCATTAGTCCCCCAACTTTACTAGCCAGAGTGGTGATACTTTAATATGCAGGTATAGTTAACCACTAATGTGCCTGGGATAATTTATATTCCAATGGAAAGAAATAAAATAGTTGGTGTAAACAGGAATCCCCACACTGATTGGATAGGCCTGTGGCGCTGAAATATTTAGGAACGGCGATACGAGAATGTGCCTGTGAGGGTTTCATTTCCGCATGCGATTATTTTAGGATATTCTGAAAAAAGTTTAGAAGTTATAGAAAAATCAATTGGATTAATTCGATATATCACTGATCTACGCTCAGAAAAAATCGATAAATGATTGGGAAAATCAATACTTGCCTTTCAGAATCGCCGCTGCTCGTGGACTCGCCAGGCATGCACCACCACCACCTCATGATGGGCGGATCGTCGCAGCGAGGAATGCACAGGGGACAGGTACGGTAACGCAGACGGGGATACTGTAGATTGAGATTTGAGTACTTGAGCTTTATCACTTTAGTTTCTCTACTCTGTCCAGTTATGCTTGCGCAGGTGGGGAAAGTGTATTTTCGACTGAAATTTCTCATTATGTACGTGATTAGGTAAACATTGGGGATGAGAAAACCGACTCTCAAGACGACTTCACTGCTTAAAATTCCTCTGTTGCAGCACTCTCCGACGCTGCTGGGCAATGGATCGGGCGCGCGAGGCTCCGGCGGATACTCTCCCGGACTCGGCATGCAAGGTGAGCTGTTGCTTCACTAATTGGTGAAAGCTGAAAGTCATTCTCACAGCTTGACCAGCCGAGTTGTAAAATAAAGTGTCACAGTCAGGCTTTCTCTGTGAAACCAAAGCAATATTTTCGGAAAAATCATGTGGTTGATTCTGTTCTCACCAATTTTCTATGACTAGTCCTCTCCCAAGTTTTATCCCATCTCGTTAGAGCCGCATTTGATGTATCAAAGGCGCGTGACGTCATAGTTCTCATCCGACCTAGTGCATCACCCACATATAATCTCATCATGTTAGATCTGTGTTTCATCGCGAAATTTAATGATTGAGATTTATCGAGATGTAGTTACAGGTCCGTCGTTCAACACGACGCAGTACGACGCCGACCTCGCGCTACAGCACTTCATCAGCAGCCATCTGGCGAGGATGAGCGAGGAGGACGTGAGTGACGTAACTTCTTTGGTCTGCTGTCCACGCCCCCCTCCTTTTTGACTCCTCTACTGCATTTATAGTGACTCTGATTGTGAGAAACCTATTTGAAATTGAGAGACTGCGATATTGTCGAATCACAACACAACCCCACTAACACTAGGTCGAAATCGAATTTTCCCAGGAAATAGTATTGCCTGGTAATTGTGGTTTCGTAGCCCCTATGTGTTTCCACCTAAATATCAATGACAGCTTTATTTAGCATCGTAACTAACCCATTTCTACCGTATTCCCCTATCCTCTCATCTTTTCAGAAAGCGCTGGCCAAGATGAACATCCAGCGCATTCTGCTCGACGCACGCTTCGGCACGGGCACCACACTGCGGTTGTGCATGGGCGAGGAGGACGCCGAATTGACGGATGCGGCCGTGGCCGCCGAAATGCCGGAATAGAAGCCGGCTCTCGCATTTTCCGGCTCTACTTTTTTCTATTCCATATTCTCCTTTTTCAATCGTTTACCTCTCATGATGTACTTATTTGATTTTTGTGCAATGATCCGTGATTGTCCCTTTATTTACGTTCCAATTTTTGTTCGCTACTCAATTTCTCGAAGGCTGCTCTAGCGCTATTGTGAGAATAGAATGCGTAGCAACGTGGTGTACATGATAAACTTCTTAAAGTACTACAATATTCGCGGAACGGGAAAATATTTTGCCGTGAATATTTTCCCGTTCCGCGAATATTGTGGTACTTTAAGAAGTTTATCATGTACACCACGTTGCTACGCATTCTATTCCCACAGTAAAACCAACTGGTTCTCCGGTATTCCTCTCACTTTCCGTAAAAATTTGTGCATTTTCCTCGAAACTTTGTAACCTCATTCGCATGCATAATTATTGAATGAAGATTTTTTATGTGATGTTTGATTGCTGATGAACTGTTCTCATGACAGTCCGATCCTATATTTCTGAAATTTTGAGGTGGTATCGGAAGAAGGCTTTACGTATACCGTTCGGACTTCCATTGCGTGATATTTGTGGTATAACTATGAGATTTAAATGCTTGTGGTATGAAAAAAGTCTTCGTAATGGTAGTTGCCGAAACGATAGTTTGATCTAATACAATGTTAAAAATCAATGCAAAGATCGGATCTTAGCACACTTTTCCAGCAGAATAATCGATAAAGATTCGGTCTTTGCAGTGATTTTTAACACCGCATTAGGGTGCTCCTGCTCGATCAGAGGTCCGCTAGCCCAGCAGAAACCTCGATCGGTACTTCTGCAGAATACCGGACAAAATGACGTGATCTTCCCTTGGACGTTACTCATCTAAGGGTGTCTTGTCTAAGATGGGACTGAGAACTCGGTTCTAACCTCCAACCTGGACTATACTACGACCGTCAGATTACATGGAAAACAAATTATGAATGACAATTTTTTCATTTGGTCCGGTTTTCTGCAGAAGGGCCCCTCGATCTAAGTGCGGTGTGGTTACGGGTAATCCAGGGAATTCAGGACAAGCCTAAACCTAAGAGCTAGCGCTCGTTTTTGTCATGAAGAGATGTGCCGCATCAGTTATCAGAAAGCTGCGAAATGCTCCGTTTTTTTCTGTGCTAGTGCACAACAAATGTGTTCATCTAACAAGATAGACATCTTACACACCGCCTGTCGTACGTTGCTATACGGTTTCCTTTTTATGTGGCACAATGGAATCGTCTTTTTTGAATTTAATATCATTTTAAAATCAAATTATAAATATTAAAACCAAAGTAAAAATATAATCAGTTTGTGTGCAAGCGAACCAAGTTTACTGTAACTGGTAGGCCGCGACTGAATCTATCTGAAACTGAAATCTAACTGGCTGTTTTCGTTCATGAAATTTTTGTTTGTGGATTTTGTTAAAGTGCTTTTATCTGTCTCATCTATTTTCAGTTGAGCATTCTTTTCAAGTGATACACGGGTCTCGTCACACCACAATTTGATAATGCGGATGTCCCGTTCATTATGCGCCATTGTTTTCCGACCACGTAAGTATCTCACGATGTGTTCACGACGCGCACGACTATTGTTCTCCTGATCATTGTACTTTCAGATGAAACAGCATTGGCGGATATGCGTAATGTACAAACCATAATGTAAGTCATTACACATGACGTAAATAATATATTTTTAAAAAAGGAGATGTTACAGTTAACCGAAACTCGTGAAAGCACGAATTTGCGCGCGTGCTTGATCACGCCGACCCTCTTGTTTTTGTATACTCTCTCACTCTCTTTGCCGTGATCAGGCACGCGCGCGAATTCAAATAATTTAATGGGTTTGGATAAGTTTAAGCCGAGCTTCTCAAAAGCCTTATTTTCAAGATATCGTTATGGCGGCGTGGCATCCCTTGATTTCCACCCATCCAATGCGATGCCTTTCACAATCTCGCTCACTCAATCTCCATCCTCTCCTCGTCTTGACGACCATCCATTGGAGGTACTAGGCACTTCTTTGATAATTGGCCCACCCCCCCCCCCACCCCCCCCCCCCCCTCTCCCCTACACCATTCATTTCTAGGCATCTCTCCCTGATTTTCGGCCACAAAACCACTTTGCAATGGGAGAGGGGATGCGAAATGATAGGGGGAGAGGGGGGGGGGGTGGGCCAACTATCCAAGAAGTGCCGTACTAATATTGGATTATAAAAATAAGTCCGTCATCACGCCCAGTGTGCTTCTAGCAAGGTTTCGAAACTTAGGAAAACGCTCGCGCACTCGATACACGCACGTTGTTTTGCGCGTTTCGTACGCGGAGTGTGGCTCCGCCCATTTCTGTGCGCATATCGTGCCTAGGTAGTCAATTCAGAAACTTCCACCAACCGACTGCCTAACTAAACATCCTCGAATCGTCTTGAAAAATCCTCATGATCCTGACACTCGGATGGGGAGAGTGACTCAAGTTCTCGCGACTCCTAAATGGTGGATGGTACGTCCGATTCATTTTTTGCACAAAATGTACAATTAGTCGTTCAGCAAGAGTTCGATATTCGGTTTAATCTTTATCACCGACAGTAATAGTAATAGGTTATACCGACAGTAATAAGTTATACGTCAGTTTCCAAATTATCTCTTCTTTTCAAACCCAGATTGGATAAGGTACTGCTTATGCGTTGGTCTATGTTAGGTCTTAGCACTGTTATGCTCATTATATAGCATATTTTTCATTTTTCCTAGCAAGTTGTAATTCAATACCTTTTAATTCACTAAAATGGTACAAAACAATTTCGGAGCTGATTGGAGCCGAGTCTAAATAAGTGACAAACGTGTTTCAGCACCAGCATAAGTACCGCAAAGTGTGGGAAACGGCAGTGAATCCAGAAGAAAAGATATCGCGAACTCAAGTCAAACTGCACTGAAGGTGATAGTCGCCGCTCTGAGAAATGTGAGTTCGTAATTCCGGTCACCGCCTTTGTAGACAAAAGGGTTCCCCCCCAAGTTCCCAAGATTTACTAATGGAAGGTGCGCCTAGTCAGGGGGGGGGGGGTCCTAGAACGGATGTAGGAAAGTCCCAAAGCCAAGTCCTCTCACGAATAGTTGTAATATTTTTTGGCTGCAATATACTTGTTTCAGAAGAGGTGGTAAAACTGTAGCCTCAACAAGACTGCCTCACTTAGTCGTCTCCTGACGACTGCGCAATCGCTTCACGTGGCTGCACTTTTACCTTTACTGTTTCAGAAGAAGATTTCGTCGTTGGCTCCATTGCTTTTGGACGAAAAATGTCTTGGCGGGTTCGAGAAGAGAAGCGGGCTCTCCTCCCTCACCCCTCGACAGCTGAGCACTCTCGAAGTAACCGATGACGACTTCAACGGCATTGATGGCGTCGTCGATACGTGGGATGGATTCGACAAGAATGACGGTACGGAAGCTCATTGTTTACCCAAAATTTGCAATTTGGTGTTTGCAACGCACTGTAGTTCTCAGGAAATGAAAATGCCACCAAATTGGAATTTAAAATCTCTAGCTCCTCAGAGAACGGAGACACGTGAATCTTATGCCATTTCCATTTCCTGAAAACTAACACTACATAAGAGTTCTGCAACACCTGAATCCTCTCCTCTTATTTTCATCTTTTGTAACCTGCGATAGTGTGTGCAAAAAAAACGGGAGAGCGTGTGGGAGATGAAGAGAAAGCGACGCTAAACATTTTATTGCAGAACCAGACGATTTTTCGAATCTCCTTTCGTCTATAAGATTCGGAAAGAGTAAGAAGCACGGCAAGCCCATTCTGATCTACTCTGTGGATATGATGGCGATTCTTCGAAAGAAGTTTCTGATGCAGGTTTGCGGGTCATCGACTCAACACAAAATTCGCAATTAGTCGTTGCGGCCTTCTGCAAGAGTCTGGTTGTCTTCATTTAATCTTTTATCATTAAACACTTTGAATAAGTGTACTTTTACAGGGCTTCGAAATTGAATTTTTTCTGTGTTTCAGAGAGGATCAGCTCTTCCTCATCTTACTGAGGAACTTGAGGATGCGTGTCCTCCGAAAGCGTACGGCTTTCCCTTCGTCCGGATACTGTATGCTACTCTGGAATTCGCGCACTTGGTGAGTCGCCAGACGCACTTGATGAGTCGTATGACGCACTTCGTGAGAGTCTAACCGTCTGGTACTTTTCATCAAACACGCTCTTGTCGGTTAGAGTAAGCGAGGGAGCGTAGGAATGAAGAGAGAGAGAGAGAGAGAAAGACAGAGAAAGAACTTTGCTACTTCCTCTCCACTGAGACGATGCTTTGGCAAGTAGATGAGGTCATTTGAGTACGGACAGTACGGGATAAGTACTTAGTTGGCAATACCCGCTTTCTTATATTTTTTAATTGCCACTTTCTCAACAATTGCATTAAAAATATTAGTCTTTCATCCTATTAGCAGCGAGAGAGCACGTGATATTGAGAGAGAGATCCGGACTAGTGATGCCAAAACGGCGCGCGCTCTCCTCGTTTCACACGCTCTCTCGCCGGTGATGCCGTGGAAAAAGTCGAAGGAGGAAAATTCAGAAAATATTTTCCTCGTTGCTGCCATTTTTGTTATAATAAAGCTAGAGACTTGAAATTTGGCCTGAAGGTGGGAAAATCATTCAGGAACACTTGGTTTTCGTTAGGAGCCATATGGTTGAGTTTGAGCTCCGCTATGCGTTTTCCACTATTGTCCTCCTGCGATTTCGAAGGAGGAAAATAGTGGAAAATGCATAGCGGAGCTCAAACTCAACCGTATGGCTCCTAATGAAAACCAAGGTTTCCCTTAATGGTTTTGCCACCTTCACTCCAAATTTCAAGTCTCTAGCTCAATCAGAACAAAAATGGCAGCAAGGAGGAAAATATTTTCTGAATTTTCCTCCTTCGACTTTTTCCACGGCATCAGACAGAGCGAGAGAGCGTGTGAAACGAGGAGAGCGCGCGCCGTTTTGGCATCACTAATCCAGACGAAAAAAAGAAACATTGCAGGAAACGACGGGTGGAAAGTTCTCCAAAGAGCCCTTACTTCATAACTTCCACCTTTATTCGTTCTAGGGACTATCGATAGTGTTCATGTTTAGATTTTCTTGTTGTCGATTTCTTGTTTTGTTTTGGTGAAAGATCTTCGGACGTGCTAGACACAGATGTTAATGAATTTTATCACATCATTTGTTGTTGTTCACAGAGGGAGGGGGGATGGAGTAAACGTTTCAGTATTTAATGGAGATAGTGACTAAGACCTGATAAAGGTGCTGTCAATCGATTGGTAAAATATATTAGTACATCGAGCTTGATGATGTTTTGAATTTTCTGTCATTATAGAATCCAAATTAAAATACTCAAAATAAATATTTGAAATAGCGTCAGCACGTCGCTTCGTTCCGCGCTGGCGCCTACCCTAAGGCCTAGCCCCAACTAGCTTCGTCGTAGAGCAAAGAGATGCCAATCCTTACAATCGTTGTTAGTGGTACACGGGTCTTCACATCACTATTTTATAATGCGGATATCCCGTTCTTTATGCGCCGTTATTATCCGACCATGTAAGCATTTCTTGATGATTTTTTCACGACTTACATAGCAAGGCAAGGCGTAATTTTTCTCTATAAAATGCTTGTACTTTCAGATGTGCAAGCAAAGGAGGATTTGCATGCTGTAAAAACTATCGTGTATGTAATTGACGAATTTTGGGAAAATTCTTGCATACTTAGTTACAAGCTGGTCGCCTAGTTACAAGGGACATGATTCACACCGATAGCTTCTCAAATGTCTTTATTTTCAAGGAAACGGTATGGCGGCGTGGTGCCCCTTGATCGGCACCTTCCCAATGAGAAGCCTTTCACAATCTCGCTGACTCCACCTCTACCCACTCATCTCGCAGTGCATCCAGTGGATGTAGAGTTTACTCTCATTTTTAGTATTATCTTAATCTCTACCCTCCCTTTGGCTTCTACACCTACTTCATCGACCTACCGTAATCCCCTCCTGCCTAATGTCTAGTTCTGTGACCTACTCTAACTACCGTAGCTAGAGGTTCTGAGCGTCACTAAGTCGGATGAGAACTATAACATAAGTTCTCATCCGACCTAGTGCCGTCTGAGCGGCCCGAGTGAAGCGGCTCGGAACTATCAGACTTTACACAGGAACTATTCCTTCAATTTGATGTATTTGCCTTTCCTCAGGGAATCGCTTTCTCCTCTTACCACCCTCGAGTCGTCTATTATCCGGATAACGAAGATTCCTCTCTCGAGTGGAGACTCTTTCACACCTTCGTCGCACCCAGATGGTGGATGGTACGGCTATTTTGCACAGAAAATTCGCAATTAGTCGCACTGCAATGGCACGAGGTCGGATGAGAACCAAATGAGAACTTCTCCAGTATGTTCACATTAGGTTCCCAAAGTGTCATAAAGGCTTCTGTGAAAGTCCTACAGATGGGTCCATTTTTTTGGTTCTCATCCGGGGTAGTGCCACTGCAAGAGTTATGCAATGTCTGGTTTGCTTCATTCTCTGGTCAGTCTTACCAGTGACGTGCGGTACTAGGTCTATAGGTCGGATGAGAAATATGACAACATGCCATTTGATATATCAAAGGCGGAATGACGTCATACTTTTCATCCGACAGAGTGCCGTGAGGCACAATGCGTCGGGCGGAAGCCTGAGAGAAATGGTCTTTCTCACATCATATTGCACACTCTGTCGCAGGTTAGAGAAAGCGAGAGATCAAGTGATATCGAGAGAGTGAGAGAATCAGACGATCACTCCCTATCCGACCGTTGTCTTGCAGCACCGTCGTAGGTACAGCAAAGTGCAGGATTCTGTTCCCGATCGAAAAGTGATCGTGGATTTAAGCCGAACTCTGCTCAGGACGATAATCGGTGCTCTGACAAGATATGTGAGTTCAAGCGTTCGTAATTCGGGTCATCTCCTCCTTTTAAACCAAAATTCGCAATTGATTTGAGTAAATAATTAACTATTATTTTACAATTTTCCAAAAAAATCTACTAGTGTTTTTCTCGGATATTTAGGAACATACGTGTATAGGTGTTGTTAATTTAATATTTGATCGATCGTACATCTTTTCCAGAAGAACATTTCATCGTTGGCTCCATTGCTGCTGGACGATGGAATTGTTCACGGATTCGAGAAGAGGAATGGGCTTTCCTCCCTCACCCCTCGGCAACTGAGTTGTCTCGAAGTAACCGATGATTACTTCATCGGCATTGATGGCATCGTCGATACATGGGATAAATTCAAAACAACTGAAGGTGCACAAATTGAACGGTCGTATCATTTTTTTTGAGCGTGGTACTGTTGGCAATTCGAGAGAAGGTAGCGAGACCGCTACGCCTCCCCTCGTCTAATTTCGCATGCTGAGTTGGGGGGGGGGGTCGTGTGATCCTCTTGGTTAGGATGCTCTCTCACCATCTCTCACCGGTGAAGGCAAAATGAAGACAGTCAGACTCTTGCAGAACGTCGCAACGACTAATTGCGAATTTTGTGTACAAATTTTCATTCTAGACGCAAAATGAGGAGAAAATGAGACGATTGATTTGCAGACCCAGACGATATTTCCGATCTGCTCTCATCGATAAGATTCGAGAAGAGCGCGAAGCACGACAAGCATATTCTGATCTACTCTGTTGACATTCTTCGAAAGAATATTTTATTATCCAAGGTATCGATCCGTATACTTTGATCTTTGATATATAAATCCAACGAACTGCATTTTTAAATTCTACATTCTATTATCAATCGGAGTTACTATTCAGATTCAGTTTTATTTTCCAGAAACGAGCAATTCTTCCTCCACCCAGTGAGCGTAGTCCTCAGAAAGAGTACGGTTTTCCCTCCGTCCGGATACTGTATGCTACCATGGAATTTGCTCACTTGGTAAGGCAATTTCTTTTAAATTTCGTTCAAAAAGTAGTCGCATTCTAGATCCTTTTCGTGCTCTCACCTGTTAGGAGGGAGAGAGCAGGTAATGTTGAGAGAGTCAGACAAAAAGGAAACATTGCAGGAAACGACGGATGGAAAGTTCTCCAAAGAGCCCTTACTTCATAACTTCCACCTTTATTCGTTCTAGATATGACATGTGATGATTGGCATATGATATGAGGTCCTACGTACATTTGTTTATTTTATTTTGGTTTTGTTTTGTTTTGGTTACACATCTACGGACGTGCTCGACACAGATGTAAATGAATTTTATCACAGCATGTGTTGTTTTTTTGCATGGGGAGTGAGGATCCGCGAGAAGTGGATCACAGGTTTCATTGCACGAGGAATTTGAATGACAAAAACATTCCAAAGAATATGGCGACGAGGAGCGGATTGATAAAAGAGATGGGAAAATATAAATAATCAGAAAATAAAATAAAATCAGTTTGAGAATAATCAGATTACTGTAACGGAAAAACAGGACAGAAACTTTCGGATTTTCTTCAGTAGATTACTGTAGAGCCGGTAATTCTAATTAGGACTTTATGGGAATTCGACCCGCGATCCGGCACACCGTGTGCACCATCTTCTTTTCCACCACACCAAACTATTTTAATTTAAATTTTTATGTTTAATTGCGTTGCTAGCGTTTCCCTTTCATTACCAATCGATTAATATGTGCTATTATCACCTCTTCTCGAAGTGCTGGAGATTGCCGTAATTTCGAATTGACGCTACTCTCATGCTCGCGGTTCATTTGCATTTTTGCCCCGCTGCTCTCTGGTTTCATTGCGTCTATATTACATTATTCATAGTTTCTTTTCTATGATTTGTTCTCTTTGGAGCAAAAATTGTGTCATTTTGTCAATCTTAATTTCTCATCCAATACCCACACGCTCCACTCTATGTATTGGTTTCTTCTTACCACTCTTGGAGAGCTCTTACATTTCCTTCGTTATCGACTGCATTTTTTAAAATTCCCCCCTTCGTAGGTGATTACCGGCCCCGCGAGAGGATGGCCTTCTTCCACTTCGTCAACTGTCTGGCGCTCGCCTTCGCGCCCTACTTCATCGTCTACAAGTACTCCGGCCTCAACGAGTACACGACGGTGAGCGATTTATAGATGCGGAAACACTCACCCCCTAGTGCAGTGGTAGTGAAGTTCCCTTGGCGACGCGTTATTATAAGCGCTTTTGTGATCGATAGTTCGCTTGAACTTCTCTGCAAATGTGCCCTTTCGATAAATGAATTTGATATTGCTCATAATTTGGGAGCTGCTCAAGGGTAGCGGCTTCGTAGGGGTCTTAAATCGATGGAAGAAATTTTTTCCCTAGTTGGTTGTTAGTTGTTTAAAAAAAAAGTGATCACTGGTTTTCACGGAAGGTTCAAGTGTTATGATTACCAGGTATGGCGCATCGCGCGTGCCGTGCTCGGCTTCTTCCTTGCGCAGCTGGTGAAGCTGCTCGCTCTCGCTACCTTCTTCCCCGCCTCGGACGGAGAGGGATTCAACGTGCTCCCCGTGAGTTTTGTGTTTCACCTATTCGAGATATACTTTTTTTAAAAATTTTTCTGTGCTTGTTTCATTTACAATTTTGTAAACTCTTTTAAGCTTGCTTAACCCCTCTTGTAAAACAGCTATTTTATACAAGACGAAAAATAATAGGAATTGCATGACGTTGATATGCCAGATGCGAACAATGGGAATTTCATGACGTCATTTCGGGCAATTTATTATTTTCAGGACCTGCTCAAGTCGTCGGCTGACGTGATCGACGTCGTCGGGATGTACCTGATGATCACCTACTTCATGATCGGCAAGAGCGAGGTGAGGGCAAACATGGGCAAGACTGGACTGATAAGATTCGTAAGAAGGAAGGCTGTTCCCGGTGAAATGAAAGAGAAGTGAGTGTATTTGTTCGTCGCACGGTTCTCGGTTCATCCGGTTCATGCTGTCCGTTTATCGAATTACTTGCTAACTCATAATGATATTCTGAGTGCTGATTTTTTATGCCCGGATGGATCAATATTTATTTTTGTGCCATGCCGGTTTACGTTGCACCAGTACGATTTCAGATTACAGTTCGGAGTTCTTTCGATATTAGACCCGCTCATAGTTCAAATTGACCAAAAGTTGCCACGCTCGTAATAATCACTCATTTTGAATTCAAAGTGGCTAATTTTTATAAAAATACAAAATTTTTTTCACTATTTTTGTATTTTTATTAAAAATTTGGATATAGGTTCGATACTTCTCTCTCAATAATGGAAAATAATCCACAAACTAGAATGACCAATCTTGGCACAAATAAAATCCATCTCAGGTTCGGTACTTCTCGACTGGTCTCGGCTGGGCCGCTGCCTTCTCCGCCTCCTCCCGCATCTTCATCTTCTGGAGCGGAGCGAGGTTGGATATTTATTTTTTGAAATATTTTTTTTCCATTTTGAATATATTTAACAATATTCTTTGCCTGCGCAGTGCATTCGGGTTGTGTTGTTTAGTAACGATAGTTTACTTTGCCGATTTGTATATTTGGAAAAAAAGCCCCGGTGAATTCTTGGGACATCAGGCACATGTGAACCTGGCGCGGTTCCCTTCTGCAATTCTTGCGTGTCGTTTCGTTTCCAATACAATAATAGTTATAATATTTATTCATAATATATTTTAAAAATGATCCTTTCGTAAATTTATACTCAAATGCACCTGAATAAAGTGGGTTTATTCTCTAAAGGCGTCGCCGACCACTCGCGCTAACGATTATCGATTGATTGATTCGTATAGCGATTATCGATTTTTTTTCAATGCATTCGACTATCGCATACTAATTGATTATCTATCGATTGATTATCGATTGATCTAATAAATTCCTTCACTTTCCAGAGGCACGGCCTTCCACTGGCGCTACATGCAGTCGGCGCTCGAGTCCTCCTCCGACCTCATCCTGTACACGGCGATGGCCTGCCTGGTCGGCATCGCCTCCCGCGCCGATCTCCCTGCAGGAGCCAAGAGGTATACGGTAGCGAGGAGTACGGTAGAGGGGCGAGGCTTACTTTCGTGCCAGGCCCCAACTGTATTTGAAGTACCCGAAAGTAGGAAATACCCTTTTGTTGTGATGAGATCGGAGTCAGAGAATATGTCGGTAGTGTGCAAAGGAATGCCAACACAAAATGGCGATCATTTCCTCGGAAAGAATTGTTTTGGGAGCATTTTGAACTTTCCGGGTGTGCATGAGTGGATTTGCTCCATGAATGAAGGAGCTCACAAGTCGGCTTGTGAACCCGTTCATTCATATCATGCAAAGAAGAGCACTCTATGCAGATGCAAATCGCCTGGATTACTTTTGCCCGGTTTTTTTGGTTTTATTGCAGTAAAAGTACGAAATATAGAGGTGTTTGGCATATCCGCACACGAGCGGGCTGTGCCACCGCATTGTCTATGTAGCAACGAGGGTTTATCCAGGAAATCAGTGGCCACAAAGGCTTTCAGGCGCAACAATAACTGACCGAGACCTAATCCCCCTATTGCAGACTGGCCACCGTCCTGCTCGCCGCTAGCGTCTTCCACGGCTTCATCTACCAGTATATTTATTTTAATAATTAATATTAATTTACTGTCGTAAACTAGGTTATTTTGTGCTTCATGGATTTCTTTAAAACGAGACGAAATTTGTTTTATAATTGTGATCGTTGAGGTGCTTCTTCCACTACCTCGCGCTCACCTCCTGGGCGCTCGTCGCCGCCAAATTCGCCTTCTCCCTTGCCCTCGGGGTATGGTAGCAATTTTCGATTGTCTGATATATTGGTTACGGTAGTAATTATCGATTGATTGATTTAAGTGTGCATAGTGCACTTGTTTTAGAGAACTTTTGAGGCTCGCAGCTGATCAAAACGATGCATGACAAGAATTTGAAAATCTATCTTGTCGTGATCATTGATTGGATGTCGATTGATTAGAGTTATTACGACATGCTGGAAACGTATTTTTAATGATTATTAATTGGATATCGATTGATTTTCAGGGCGGCGCAGTGGTCGTCTACTCGACGCTCAACTACCACGCCCAGTACTACAACAAGAAGGACTAAGAGGCTACGGTAGTCTCTAATTACTGTAGTCCCTACTTACGGTAGATCACCCCCAGTTGTAACCTCGTCATCCTAGGACTGAAAGTTGTTGCCTGTCCATCCGCAAATTTACAGTATCGATTGCACGTTCTATTGTAAGGTCTCTCGAAGGTTTTCACGTTCCACTTTTGCTTTTCCTGTTGTTTGTCTGACTCTCTTAATTTTGTATGCACTTTCGCATTCTCTGACCTGCGAAAGAGTGTTTAGGATGAGAGGAGTCAGGGCATTGCTATCTTTTGCCTGTTGTTTCTTTGCCTAGTCCTCGATTCAATCTGTCCAGTTGTCGTGCTCTCGATTCATAAGTGCAGATAATAATAATATTTAGAGTAAATTATCGATTTGTACGTGACGTTTGCGTTGTGATATGATAAATAATGTCATCAGTATGCTACTTGGTGCCATGAGAGGTTGTCCAGTCCTCGATAAGTATCTGCTGAGAAGGAGGTGGTTTCTTGTTTTACTCACGGCAAGAAATCCTCTTATCTCAGATTGCCACTAGAACAATGCCTTCGACTACCAATTTTCTTCCTCTAATAGATTCCAGCGCGTCATTAATGGAATTGTATCGAATATCACTTTCTCATTATCATCCCGCGTTATAAAAAAATTGGGCACTTCTTCGGTTTCTGGCCACACCCCCCCCCTCATCTTTCCCACTTATTTCTAGGTATTCCTCCCTGATTTTCGGCCGCTCAGCCACTCGTTGATGGGAGGGGATGGGAAATGAGGGTGAGGGGTGACCAGAAACCGAAGAAGTACCAAAAATTGGAAGCCCTGTTTGTATCGCAATAGCCTCGACACTCCTCTCAATCAGGGTTCCTCTCCCAGACTGTCTTCTTACCATCGTTACATTTCCTTTTTGCCAGATATATCCTGAATCAGCCCTCCCCCCAGGCAATCAATTCCCTCTCCTAGATGGTCGTTACAGATCCGTTTGCCTGGTAGTTTCCCTGAATGAGGGTCCTAATACAGTACCCCTCCATACAAAGAATATGTTCGACAATGTTGAACGGAACCACTTGAAAAAAATTTTTCAGGCCACTTTCTTATTGCATCCATTTATCACTAAAATAAGCGAAATATTTAAATATTTGACCCAAAATTCAGGATTTTCGCATTTCGAACCACTTGAATTTTCAAGAAGTTGTATCTAACCACTTCAGTGGGGAACAAATTGTCAAATAACCGGCCATGTATAGTACTATCAGATGGCCTCCACTCCGTCTGGCGAGCCGCTGATTCAATTCGCTGACGCGCAGCACTTCATGACCGAGGAAGAGAGGAATAGCATGATAGAGGAGCGAGCAGAAGAGTACGCCGCCAAAGTGGTAGGTTCAGATATGTACTTTTATGAAACGTAAATTGTGTAGGTTGGCGTTTTAGACATCTGGTGTACGTCAAGATGGGCATTTCAGATGTGTACTTCGTATGGAAAAAAAGACATAGTGAAATTTGCTAAAAGAATACACTCCCAACCACATGAAAATGTATTGAATTTTTTTTTTGGTTTTGATATCTTTGAAAAGAAGGGAAGATTTGTGATTCGCAATTTGCGAAGTTCCATCGTTGAAACTCATAAGGAATTACTGAGGCTCGCATGTGCATGGAGATTTCCACTTTTGAGTTTGCAATTGATATCGATTTGTAATTATTTATGATTTGAAATGTAGCGTGTGACAAGGCTCACGATAAGTAGTGTCCAAAATATTTTCTAATTATGCTTTTGTTGGAACAAAACTGTTCTCAATTGCCAACGTTTTCGCCGTGGTAGTTCATAAGGAATTTCTGTGGCACGTCCTAAGATACAGTTTTGATTGGGGTATGACAAGGTGTGCGGCAAATATCATCTTTTGTTTTCAATTATAGTTTCTACTAAGATGTTTGGTCCTTCAGAATCTAGTCTCGAATATCTCGTTGAAAGATTGATCACCGAGCCTGGCGGATTCGAGCAGAGAAGATTCTAGAACACGCAAGGCTTCGTTTACGACCTATAGTGACATTCTATCTATGCAATGCAATCCAACATCCTCTCGCAAGCACACCGCAAATGACCATCTTCAAATGAGAAGAACGACCTTTTCTGACCCCACATCTTGATCTGCGCCCAGAAAGCGATAACAGATAAATATTGTATTGTATTGTATAGTTTTGTGAAGACCAGCTGGTCGCCCTATTGCCACAGTTTCGTCCTGCAAACTTATAATGTTGTGTCGCGGCGCGCATCTTCCTGGGGGCACTTCTTCACTTGGCCGGACCATTCCATAAAAATTGAGACTGATCGTAGGGTCATTGTGTTAATGACTAGATAAATACAGCAAATTTACCCAATTTATTCCGATTTAATCACTAACTGTGTCTACTTCCCAAATCAGTCATGACGGTCCCAATCAAAATTTTTGTTATGGAATGTTCCGGCCAAGTGAAGAAGTGCCGTTCCTGGAGCCCTAGCGTGTCTTGTGACATTACACAACTGATTGTTAATTTGCATTTTATGGATTGGAAATAAGAAGCATGACGAGATCGGCGATGCCTCACTAGAGACATTTCTAATTATATGCTTGAGATCGTGCGAAGATTGTGAAAGCGTCATTGCGGAGGTTGATACGTCCTTGGTGTGGCACGCATTCAGCTGGAGCCTATTCTTTAATATTCTGCTGAAATTGAATATCAATTTATCCATTCTTACTTGGATATCTACTGAACTCTTGAAGGGCATCATTTAATTTTTTTTCGCATTATTGATTAATTCTTTGCAGCAAAACTCGGCGGACGTGACGTTCGCGCGCGACCGCCTTTCGGTGCTGCTCGGGCAGATCAAGAAGGGCGACGTCGTCACGCCCGCGGCCAAGACGCAGATGAAGTCGTGAGTTGATGAGGCGTCCATTTTCCCAGCAATAAGTGTATCAGAAGAGAAAAAACCTGAGCCTTACTCTCTTCCGAGTATTTCTCTGAATAGTATCCCTAAGTCGATGGCTCTGAACTAGCTGTTACCATCGGAGGAGGTGGAGAGACACCATCATAGGTGGGCACCATCGAAGCCAGCTGTAAAACACCCCCGGTTTTCGGATTAGACACTCCCGGTTTTTGGAAAATTTTGTAAGAAAAACGATCATTTACGATCACCCCCCCCTTTTTTTGACCCTAAACACCCCCGTTTTTCGATTTCCAGCTTCAACCTCCGCCCACCTATGGACACCATTGACTCGTGTACTTTCTCCTTTGCAGCAAGCTGGACGATGAGGACGGCGAGCGGCGCGGGCCTGGCAGACCCCGCAAGATCACCAAGAACGACCCCAGACGTGCGTGGTGAACTTTGCAATTTGTCTACTCCCGAAGCTTTCGTTCATTATCCGATTCGATATATCTGACGAAATGAGTCTAGAGTGCGGAGCTTTGCTGTTATTTTTTCCATCCTCGTTTCTTACATTGCTTGGGGAGAACAACAGCAATGAGTCTTGAGTGAAACTGTGAATAGGTGGATTGAATTTTATCACTCACGCCGTGGACTGCATTGCAAAATCGTGTTCCACATCGACCTGTAGTATGGCTGAAACTCAATACAAACCAAGTAGCACCATTTATGTCGTCTCTTTTAGAATCTCGGTTATTTATTTTTACCGTCATCGATGCTCCCCGATAATTACCTCTAGTGATAATACACCAGCAATGAGAGTTGAGTGAAACTATGAATACGTGGATTAAATTTTAACCAGACGGTGACGGAAATATTGCAAAATCATGTTACGCATGAACCTGTAGCACTGCTGAAACACGAAATTCCTAACATTTCAGGATTTTTTGAGATTTTTAAAACAATTTGTAATGTTATATTTTTAACTTATCTAGACAATCTTGTATGTGCTAAGCTTTGTTATCGTTGTAATTGCTATTGCAGACAACTATTGGTGTATTTACTATTTTTTTCATATTTTAAATAATATTATAATTAATCTGATTACTGTTACACTTATCCCCTCCATTCCCATATCTTTCAACACTATATAACTCCAAAATTACTAAAATAAATAGAGTCAATAAAGCGGTACTAAAATCAATAAATTGATAATTTCTTGCAGACGTGATATTCGAGCTGCGCGGCAAGGGCTTCACGCTGCGCGACTCGGACGGCATCGAGAGCGTCTACTCGCTCTGCCGCATCTGGTACCACACGCGCAAGGTACGTTAGCTGGATATTTGTAGCACCCAAACATCGATCGAGTGCTGAAAGTAGAGTAGGCGCAAGGTGAGCCGGGGTTACGGTAGCACATCAAATATCGATTGATTACTGTAAATAGCATACCGCAAGATGGGCTACGGTTGCACCCAAATATTTTAGAATAGCTCTCAATATACTCTCTTACCTGGCATAGCCATCGAAATGAGTGTTTTCCTTGACCTGCTCAGAATGTCGGAACTATTGATGCTTGGTAAAACACGCGGGTGTAGCAGTACTGAAACTAGAAATTACCCTGGGACATAGGAAATAGTTGTGGGTTCAACGAATCAGACGTATTAATGCTCCATGATTCAAATGGTTTTGTTAGCTCAATGAAACTTGAATTTACCCTAAAAACAAAATTACTAAAATATTTTTTAAAAATTAATATTGATAATTTAGGAGGACGAGAAGGTGACGCGTGATCGGGTCGCGCGCGACCGCGAGGCGCGTGAGGAGGAGGAGCGCGTGGCCGCCTACGATGACAGCCTCGTGAGTGGTTACGTTATCCGCACGGAACTGGCCTATCGACGACTGACTTGATTCTGAGTTTTCAACAGTAATCGATAATATTTCCGTGCAGGACCTGCTGGCGACGAAGGAGATACATGCGCTGCCGCGTCCCCGCTCGCCCACTGACATCTCGCTGTGGCCGAAAAGGAGGTACGGTAACCTGGGCTTGAATATGGGCAATATCGATAGATCGATACTAGAAAAACTTCGTCAGAAGCACTATATCCTTGCCTACTCACACTAGGGAGTAGCACCGATTGTGTTGCGGCGGGTTTCTAATTTATTGCATATTGGTGAATCTATGCTCCAACTGTAGCCCATAGGGAGCAAAGGCGGCAGGGAGACAATAGCTCTTGGGATCTTAGCTTCTAATCAATAAAATAATAATCACTATGATGGCTAAGGGGAATTATATACCTATAAATTCAAGGGTAATCCCAACGAAAATTGTCTCACTGGGGATATTCAGGCAAAATGGACATGTTAGGTTGTGATTTCATAGAGCTCGGTGAATCAGAGTGCCAGTGATAACTTATACCAAGACAGTTTTGTGATGTCTCAATTCTTTGTCGAATGGGAAGATAAAAATTACAAATACTAACCGATAAATCAATAAATCGATAATCTACTTCTCAGCGAGCGTCTGGACACGATGATCCCGATAACGGGCAAGCACGTTAACGAGGCTGAGGTGCGCGGCGCCTACCTCAACCACTGGAGGAACGTCAAGAAGTGAGTATTACGGTAGCCTGATCGATCGATAGACACTCCATACAGTTAGTTCAATTAGTTCAATATGTACTTATCGATCGATCTATCCCTGATCGATAATCGGTAAGACGGAGAGTCACAGTAGCTGTCGATTGATCAATCGATATTCGTTGGTTATGTTTGCTTACAGTACAGTATCCCTGTAGGCTAGTGGCTGCCGATTAATCGATCGATAATCTTGAGCTACGGTAGACTACAGTATCATTATGCTTCGTTGCAGGAACTGGGTGGCGCACCAGCGCGAGGTCGACCAGCGCTTCTACAAGTCGATCAACCTGCTGGAGACGGTGCACGGCATAGCGCAGCAGAATGCCCTCTGATGAGTTATCTCCTTGGCCTACCGAACTACCGTACTCTCCCTGACCTACCGTACTCCCACCTACCGTATTTCTCGACTATCGCCATCGTTAACTATCGATTGATCTCCACTATTTATTACGTTCTCCTCTCGTTTCCATGGTTGCACTCTCCCATTTTGCATCACATCGATCTCTGTACATAATCGAATAAAGCAAGTTTTGAGCGGATTCTGGAGATGGATGATGGTGAAGGCGTGTCCTATCCATTGAGTTTGTTTGTCTGGTCGGATGTGTCAATCTTAGTTGTCATGTCTTCAAAATTCCCACGTTGCAAAAAAAGCAACTAGAGCCGACGCGGAACAAGGATGAATCGCATTCTTAAGTCGCTTCCTTGTCAGGGTAGATCACTGCCCTCTCTGTCTATCCCAAGTCGATTCATTGATCTCTCCTGATTGGAACACGCGTCTACTCTCCCTCTCTTGATCTACCCCCGCTTCCCTTCACTCCCTCCGCCTCGCCTCGCCTTTCCTCATTCACTGTCGGTCCAGTCTCTGGGCTGCTCCACCCTCTCTTCCCTCTCTTCCTTCCCTTCCCTTCCCATCCCCCTCTTGATCTACCCCCTGACCTGGCTGTCCGCCTCGCTTCCTCGAGTCACACCATTGCCTCTTCCCTTCTGTTTTCGTTCATCCACGTTGCTCCATCTAGTTCAGGTCCTCTACTTTCTTGCTTTTGATTACAGTTGTTGTTATCACCTTTAACTTCTGCGTTTTAACTCATCTCGGCTATATAATCAACCTCCTTCACGTGTGAGACATCTACCCTTGGCAACTAATATTTTCATTTGCTTGTTTCTTGAATGGCGTCATTTTTTCATGCCTAGTGAGATTCGTGTAGTCCTCACTTTGCTAGTAGTAGGCTCCTATCTCCAAGATGCAACTTCAGTGATACACTCTAGCTCCTTGGTGTTGCAAGTTTCAAACTCGTCGCTTTCGTGTTTTCGTGTTTCATCGTATACTTCGCTGGGTCCCCTTCCCCGTCCGTCTCTCCAATCGCATCTCTTGTAGGCCGCGCCTTCACCGGCGAGGAGTCAAGGGCCACCTTGGGGACGAGGGGCGTCACCGCAAGAAGGTATACCCCCTCTAAGATGACGTCATCTGATCCTTCCTCGACGATGGCATCATCTACCGCTTTCCTTGCAGACGCACGTCCCTCACTTCGACGAGGGAGGCCCGCTGCGTCCCACGACGTGCGTGCATGGAGGGCAGCGGGCCGAGTCCGGGGAGTGGAGAGAGGTTAGTGGGGGAGGGAGGGGGAAGGAGGTACTAGGCTACCTATTCGATGAGGAACTAGGTCGTATGCTCACCGTTGCATGAAAACCTTTGGGATGAATATAATTTTGGTTATTATCCCACAGTGATATTCCGATCTAGTACTTCACCATTCTGTCACATCGCATTACATCAGCGAATCGCCAATCCTAGAAGTTGATACCTCCCAAGACCGGGTTGTCTAGTGGAGAATGATGGGACATTGTTTCCCAAATCTGTTCTTATGAAATGTCTGACATGGGGTTTCGGATTACTATGATTGGCAGTACGGTGTTCTACATTTCGATTCCCTCAATTCCCTTCACTCTAGTGCCGTCCCTCTTACGGTCTGCTTCAAAACGACTACTTTAGTCTGTGCTATCTCTCTCGAACCCTTCTCTTTGCAGGCTTCGGCTCCTCTCTTCCACGGGCAGCCTCTCTTCTTCTCTTCTCGTGGTCGTCGCAGAGAGTGCCTCCTTCTGGCTGCACTCGCCGGGCGGGAGTTGCTGCGTGCTCGGTCAGTCGGAGGTCGTCAGCTGGTCGGACGGTCGCCGCTCGGGTCGAATCGAGCTGGTCTCGAGGGGAAAACGTGCGGCTCACTGCTTAGACGGACGGTTTGGTCATCTGCCCAGGCTGGTCTTAGTCTCTTTTTATAAATAAAACGTAAGACACCCGCCCCATAGGGGGCGGAACTTAGGGGAAAACATCGTGGGATGTTGTTGTTGCGCGAAGTTTGCACTTTGCGGTTGGCGAGACCAAACTAGATACAGACTGCAAGTGGGCGGGGCTCGGTGACCTCTCGCCCTCCCCCCTGCCCATTCCTCCCTCCCTCCGCCCATCCCTTCCCTTCCTCTCATCCCTTCCCTGCCAACCCATCGTCTTCCCCTACTATCCTTCCATGCTTTCCTCCCTCCCTTCATCCAACTCAGACACCTCTGGCTCTTTTCTGGTTCTCGCTATTTGAGTGCGGGCGCCGATAAGAGTCGAAGATGTGAGTCCCTTCCCATTCCTAGTCTTCCATTCTTCAAGTCGTCTATCATCAGTCGTCAGCTACCTCATCAATATCCCTCCCTCTTCCTTCATCCCAATATCCCTTCCCCTCCCTCTTCTTCCGTCCCTGCGATCCTTCCTCTCTCCCTTAACTCTATCATCACTGGCTCTTCTCTGGCTCTCGCTCTTTGACTGCGAAAGTCGATTAAAGTCGGAGAGATGAGTGTATTCCCATCATAGTCTTCCAGCCCTCCAGTATTCCAGTCGTCAGCTACCTCTTCCCTTCCTTTCATCACCCTCCCCCTACCACTCCTCCACTCTTTCTTCCTTCCCTCACCATTCCTCACCCTCCATCCCCTTCCCATCCCCTTCATTACCACTCTTCCTGATCTACCTTCCTCAAGACCCTCCTGTCCCTCTTCCAACTTCGCCCCCCCCCCACTCCTCATCCTTCACTCTTCCCTCCACTCTCCTCACCCTTGGCATGTTCATTCTTCATTCCTCACCCTTCCCTTTTCATCATTCATTCTTCCCACTTCATTCCCCGTCCTTCCCTGTTGCTCTCTTCATTGTTCTTCATCCTTCCCTCTTCACTCTTCATCCTTCACTCTTCTCTTCTTCCCTCACTCATTTTCCTTCTCATTATCCTTCCCTCTTCCCTCATCACTCTACCCTCTTCACTCTTCCCTCCTCCTTTTTCCTGACCACTCCCCACCATCCCCTCTTCAATCTTCACCCTTCAATCTTCCCTCCTCTCTCCTCGCCCTTGCCCCTGTTCATACTTCACCCTTCTTCTTTCGCTCTTCCCTCTTCCCTGGTCACTCATCACCATTCCCCCTACACCCTTCATCCTTCACCCTTCACTATTCTTCCCTCACTCATTTGCCTTCACTCATTATCCTTCCCTCTTCCCTCTTCCCTCTTCCCACTTCACTCTACCCTCTTCACTCTTCACTCTTCCTTTTTCCTGTTCACTCCTCACCCTCCCCTCTTCAATCTTCATCCTTCACTCTTCCCTCCTCTCTCCTCACCCTTGCCATACTTATTCTGTTCATACTTATTCTTTCCCTCTTCCCTCACTCATCACCCTTCATCCTTCACCCTTTACCCTTCACCCTTCTCCGCTCACTCATCTTCCTTCACTCATTCCCTCTTCCCTCTCCCTCTTCCTATTCCTTCCTAACTCTTCACTCCGTTCCCTCCGCACTCATCATTTTTATTTTTCTGTTCACTCTTCATCCCCTCACCTTGCTTCGTTGAGCCTCAGCCACCACTAGCCAAGAATTTCTGGTTTTTTGGCTCTGGTTTGGTTTGGCTTGTTTCTAATCTAATTGTTAGTAAAGTGCCTCCCGGTTTTTACGCGATCGGATTTATGGATTTATTGTAACAACAAATTGTATCAAAGACGATTAAGATATCGAAGGGAGCAACTGATACGGATCGATACGATAGATGGGGAACAAACGAATGGATGGCATTGCACCGGTATGAAGAGAGAGGGGCAGAGAAGAGGAGGAAGGAAGGAAAAAGAGAAGAAAGGGAGAGGATTGTCAGACAACCTACAGGACAACCAAAATAAGCACTGTAGTGAGCAAATAAATTTCGTCGTGAAACAAAAGTCTGTGACTATTCATTCCCACTTCGAACAAACGGGAGTGGGGGATACCCTACTTCATCGATCTGAAGTTACGGTAGAACTGGGGAGGATATTGTATCTTTATCTATCGGAACTTCTAACCGATGAAGTGATACTGTAAGGGATACTGTAAGGGGGAGGGACAAGGTGACGTCAGCATCTGACGTCATCTACATGTCGTCGACGATGAGGCTCTGGCCGTAGCGGAGCGCGTCGCCTGCCTGCACGGCGAACTTCACGTTCGACGGCGCTTGGAAGATCTGCAAAAATTATTTCATTTTCTAATGCCTAATGAACGATGCAGTAATTGTGAAAGTTAGAATTAGGTTCGAAATATCCACCCTGTGCAACAGGAAACTTCCTGGACCGCATACTTCAAGGTGATTCCATCGGAATAAAATGGTAAGCCGTAACAATTACGTTTCGTGGGCACCACAAATGTTGTAGAATTTCAGTGTTAACAATGATGATCCGTTTCGTATGACCATATAATTTTTTTCGAACTGTATCTGATCTATGCATAGGTTGATCCGAGGCAAAAATACTAGCAGTAATAGTTCGGTTTCATCACCTCCACAAATCCAGCTGACTTTCACTTTCAACAATTGTCACGCGGAAGATCGTTCAGTAAACAATATCGTCTTTTCTTCAACAGTATGTCCACTAACCAACACGATGGTCGATCCGAGGCGGAACTCGCCGACGCGCTCGCCCGCAGCGAACGCACGCGCGCACTCCGTGCGGACGCTCTCCGCGCGCGCCGCCCGACGACTCGAGATGTTCGTGCGCACCGACGGGTCCTGAAGGGAAGAGGTTACGGTATTAGGACGAGAAAGCAAAAGAAGGAAACCAATTCCACGACACAGCCAGATGAATGTTTCACAAATATTCCTAAACCTCTAGACCCAACGAAACGCCAATAGTACCATTGCTCGAACTGCGCAATAAATTAAACAAGATCCCGGAAACATAGCTGCTTCACAAGTGTGCTAACATCGATCCACTACCACTAATGTACCTTTACTGCACTTCGAAAGCCAACCGACTCCTCACAACATACTTAGCGACAGTGTATGAATTTAAGAGAGCCAGAGGGTAAGAATCAGTTGCAACTGAAGGCGTCGACATAAGCGAGCCAGAGCTCTTGCAGCGACTAATTGCAAATTTTCTACACAAATTTCTTGCATAGCCATCACCTGTCAGAATCACAATCGAGTCAGAATCAGAATCAGAATCAGTCAACTCACTGCGTCGATGGCGATGTCACCGACGTTCGTCGCAGCCACGGCAGCCATCGAGAAGAAGCCGTGCCGCCAACTGCCGTTCAGGATCACCTGCAGACATGGATTAAGATGTTTTAGATGCTGAGCTGCGGGACGATTGACTCCACCCTCATCTTATCAGTATAGCGATTGGCTGAAACCACGAATCATGAAACACAGTTCCCCGAAAATAATAAAATCTTTAATTTACATTTTAGCCAAACGCAACATGATGAGATTGGTTCACCCCCTTGCCATCTAATTATATGACCTCTCTGAAACCACGAATCACACACAATTTCAAGTTCACACAAACATGGCAAAAAAGCCCATATCCTTCGGAAAATGAATAACTATAGCATTTTTGAAATTCAATATTTTTCACATCCGTTCGTTGAATCATAACGCTTACATCACGGTCGCAACGACTAATTACGAATTTTTCACACAAACATATAATTTATTCTGAATTTATCCCTAGTTCAGCACTCACCCGCTCGTTGCGGCATAACTCTTACAGTGTGGTCGCAACGACTAACTACGATTTTTCAATACAAACATCTCATCTCTTGTGAATTTATCTCCACTTCAGCACTCACCCGTTCATTCAGGCAGAAGAGGTGCGGCACGCGATTGAGCAGCGCCGGTCGCACTGACAGCAGCAGACCTGCAGCAGAGAGTGTTCACATGACACTAAGTCGGATGAGAACTATGACGTCATGCCGCCTTTTGATATATCAAGGGCGGCATGACGTCATAGTTCTCATCCGACCTGCAGCAGAGAGTGTTGTATCACGCTACTCTCTAAACTCCGATGAGGATCATCTTGTCCAACCATTGGCTACACGAAGATTTCAAGCAGTACGCTACTCTCTCTACTTCGTGTGATACCTCGCAGACATTATGGAGTTTCAGTTTTTATGCATTCAACATTTCAAATCTTGCCCGATGAATTCTGTTTGCACCCATTGCACTTCAGTAGTCCTGCTCTCTTGGAAGCAATTGTTGGTCGGAGTCCGCAAAGAAAAAATCACAAATATGGCAAGAGCGTAGAACAACCCATTCCCCGCTCATACGAGCCCTACGTCACCCGGATAGTGGCTACTAGGGCGGCAAGAACGGATCACGGGTTGACCTTTTGACCCTCTAAAACGGGTCAGATACGGGTCGGTCAGACCCGTCGGATACGGGTCGGACACGGGTCAAGGGTGATAGCGAGAAAGGAAGAGGAAGAGAGATAGAGTGCGGTAAATGGAGGGAGCGCCGAGAGACGAGTCTCTCGGTGCTCTCTCCATTCACCGTACTCTCTCGCTCTCGCTCTTCCTTTCGAGAGGGAGTGAGAGCCGCTTCTAACCCGAAATTACGGGTCAGAAACGGGTCAGGGTCATAAAATCGGGTGACCCGGCGGAATGGTGAATAGCGCGGGTCACCCGTGACCCGCTCTTGCCGCCCTAGTGGCTACTGTGATCCTATCACTAGTATTGTAACCGAGAATGAAAGCACTACTAACCTCGAAACTGCCCACCGAACTACTATCCCATTGTATCCGGAAAGTGCCTGATGCACTTCTCTCATATGCAAAGCTACCGAGAATGAAGACGCTACTAATCACTAGTCTTCACCGCTGAACTACCCTCCCTTCTCTACCGTTCGTGTCAAATAGCACCACTAATCACGAATCTGTCCCACCGAACTACCCCCCCCCCCCCCCCACCATCATCATACCCTACCCGGATAGTGCCTGATGTGCTCGCTGGTCCACTTGGCGGGCGAGTGGAAGGCGTGGTAGTTGCCCGGCGCGAGGTAGACGACGAGCTGGTAGAGGTCGTGACCCGCCTGCGATCGAAATAATGGTAAAAAACGATAACAACAACAATAATAATAATAACAAGCATTTATTAGGGCTGTAAGTATATGCCGAAAGTATCATTATTATAATGCCATCGAACGAGCATTCTATCGTTCTTTCAGAAACACTCTTCCTCATAGTCGCTGGCTAAACCCTGCAATCACCGGGTGCTCTTTTCCACAACGTCATTGTATCCTAATAATAACAATAGCAAAATTCAATAGTATTAGTGATGTTCGTGTACACTCTCACATGCTCTTAAAACACTGTTCCTCATAGCCACTAACAAAATCCGGCAATCACCGGGTGAGCTCACCGAAACCTTCATTCAAGCCCAATAATAATAACAATTCAAAAGTATTAGGTATAATATTTCTGCCCAGTAAAATGCAATTATCGTTGTTGTCAACTGCTAATCGCCTAATAACCACTAAATAAAACCGGTAATCACGGGCGCGCTCTCCCACCATTTCCATTTTTTGCACTCCGCTCATTCTCACCTTGGGCTTGATCTCCACATCGCCGAGGAACTCCTTCACGTTGTAGTCGTGGCCCTGGAATAACAGCATTTCGTTAGGCAGGAATTATAATTATTATTTTTAGAGAAATGAGAACCCCAGATCGATCACTAAGTCCGGCTTTCTACCACTAAAGACAGCAACGTGAAGCTCAGGTCGGACGTGCGCGAATCACATGATTTGAAATTTTTTTTGAAAAGCCCATAAAGTAAAATTTTTTGTATTTCTGCTGCATCCATCACATTGGGACATTTCCTGGGCTAACGACAACTGCATGAAGCACGGTTCTACTGGGTGCAATTACGCAAATGATTCGCAGTAATTTTTTTGAACACGATTCCAAGCCCGATCACTTCTCGAACTTTTCCATTGCTAATGACATGTATTTGAAGCGTAGATCAACTTCAATAATTCACCTTGACAAACTCGACTTTGTCATCGTCGATCTTGCCGTAGTGCAGCACGATGCCGTCGGCAGGCGACACCTGCGAAGGCAAGATTAAGGAGGATATTTTTCATTCATTGATATTTTTCATTCATTGAGGCGAGGTGGCGCAGTGGTTGTGTGCCAGGAATGCGAATCCGATGGTCTTGAGTTCGACCCCCCTCGCCTGCAGATCCACCCAGACCACGGGGGTTAAGAAATAGGTCAGAAATCCCCCACCACGTGCACACAAAACGGGCGGTAGCCTCACGCATAGGTCGCTGATAACCTCAGGACAGACGCAGAATTGGCGCGGGGGTGGCAAACCAGCCTTGCTTGGATGCCTCAACTTACGTATTACTTCATTCGTCGTATAATTGCCTCTGAGTCTACGTTCATCAGAAGCAATTGTATATCCATCAAGAGGCAACCACGATAGGTTTTTCTATTGCGTAGTTTAGTGATGCCTAGTTCTATTTGCGGCTACGCACCCTACTTCTCTTGTGCTTTTTACTGTTATTCGAGAGCAAAGAATCGAAAGCGACAGGTTACCAGCAGAGACTAGTAACGAAAGAACCTTATCGCGTAATTGCATCGTAATCGTAATCGATTAGAACGAGTAGGGGCAAACGAAGGAGGAACAATCGACATCATCGGCCAATAGCCCTCAAGGATTTCAACCAAAGATCAAAGATCAACTCGCGAGGGGCGGGAATTGAAGTGAGTCAGATATTACATCACTAGAGATTTCTCAGATCTCTTACAGAGCGCCGCAGCGACTAATTACGAATTTTATGTACAAAAAATCTCGCTAAGCTATTCCAACTCACGTGGGGCATGGCGTTATTCAGTTTCTGATAAAGATCAAAGATCAACTCACGAGGGGCGTGGCGCTAATTGGGCGGGCCTCCGGTCGCAGCGTGCGATTGAAGAAGGCCGAGAAGGACGAGTACGACTCGAAATCGGGCTGCAAATTTGTTTTCATTTTTTCTCGTCTTCTACATAGCACAATTTTCTTCAAATTATAAAATACTCAGTCCTCGATAAGTACTCGCTCTCTAGGCTACCGTGTACCTCGATGGCCTCGTCCATTCGGCAGTCGTACATCTTGGCGAAAAGGCCGAGCAGAGGCCGCCGGAGCGAAACCGGAATCTCCTGCAATATAGCTAACTCTGATTTGATAAGAAAGTATTGCAATTATGCCCCTAATGCCGTCACAACCTCACTAGATTGGGTGAGAACTATTTCGTCTTGCCGCCATTGAAATCACAAGTTACATCACGAAATAGTTCCCATCCGAACAAATGCCTACCAGGATGTGACACGTTTCATAAGGTGTACAATGTCCGAATTCATTTGGTGGTGTGATCACTCTCAGACAGTTGTACATTAAATACACCTCCACCCAAAATCAAGTACCGACACTCATTCAATCAATTTCCCGCATATTCCACACCTTATCAATGCATCACACTCATTACCAACCAAAATCAATCAATCAATACCCCATTCCACCGTATTCCTCCCCTTACCGTACCCTGTTCGCGATGCCTCCGGCCAGCCGCGAGACGACGTTGAGCGGCAGCGAAAAGTACGCGCGGATCTGCAGTCGGCGGATCAGTCTCCTTCTCCGCCTCTCCTTCCGAGGGTCTTGCAGCAGAGAAGAAGCGGGAGGAGGGGATACGGTAGCGGGCGGGGGTACTGTAGCCTCCTCCCCTTCCACTAGGCTCTCCGTCTCCTCCTCCTCCCTCCTTCCCTCACTCGTCGACGCGACATCATCGCTGCTGCTGCTGCAGAGCAGAAAATCAATATATGCACGCTGTCTGACCGTCTGCGCTCTCTCCAAACTCCATACGCTCTCGCTCCATCTCTGACAGGCGAGAGAGCATGCAAATTGAAGAGAGCGCTCGAGTCAGGTCGCGGCTTGCTCATGAACTGCGTGCAGCAGCAGCTCTGCCGCGTCAACGCCTATCGTGCTACCGTAATAAAATCAGTTCGCGATATAAATTCGCGGTTCGCCTACCGTACCTGCCAGTCTTCATAGTAGTGCGCCGGGTCGATGATGGTGCGCCAGTCGGGCGTGGCCAGGCGTGCCGCGTACGCTCCGGTGCCGCCGATTACCGCAGACGACGCGAGGAGCGCGTAGAGGCGGACTCCTGCAGCGAAGGCGGAGGGTTGGGAGGTACGGCAGGCACACGGTAAGAGACGATATCGATTGATTGGACTTCAGGGAAGTCAAAAGTGGGGACAGACTGTTCGAAGTATTAGACAAATAGAGAAGCAAGTAACGGGAAAACGAGAAAAGCTTCCGGGGGATCACGTGCCAGTGCTTCATAAACTCAGCTGGGGAAATGGGGACGGAATTTGGGGTACTGTGAGAATAGAAAGCGTAGTCCGTAGTGTGATGGGCGAGATTTAGTATATTTGTTTCTAAGTATACGCGGAACATTTTCCCTCCGCGTTCCGCGTATATTTAGAAACAAATGTACTAAGTCTCGCACACCACACCATAGAATACGCTTTCTATTCTCACAGTAAACGGTGTTTACAGTAATCCAGAAGAATGAGCGTTACGATACATGAACATGCACAAAATCAATCAGATAGCACTTGTTTATCAGGGTTAATATCATTGCGAGAATGTGGGCTGATAATGTGCCTCGGCTCACTTTCTATCATTCTTCAATGAAGAATCTTTGCAAATCTCGAAAGAGATCTCTATCTCTCTCTCTTCCCTCTCCTCAGCTAACCAAACCATCAAACCACCCGCTGAGTGTTTATTCCCCCACCCGCTATCAACCGAAAGTGCGAGACAGGGATAGGGCGCGATGACTATCAGTCCAAACAATGGGGAGCCACTTGGGGTCATACATTTTCATTAACCTCGGCGAAACAATATAAGTGGCCCCCATTCCCTGGGATGGCAATATAAGTGGCTACCAACGAAGTGATTTGTTATCTGCACACTATGGCGCATCTTTTGAGCCTACTTCCGAGTCTCTAGGACATGGTTGGAAAAATGCCAAAAATTACTGTATTTGCATATAAGTGCCCCCCGTTCTCTTGGATGGCAATATAAGTGGCTACCAATGAGGTGATTTGTTATCGGCGCCCCACAGCGCATCTTTTCAGCCTAGTCTTAGATCGGGCAGACTAAATTATGTTAAAGTGGGTACCCTCGGAGTCCGAGGGTATGAAAATGTATGCTTGGGGTCACTATAGATGGAATTTAAAAACTGACAATGGCCAAGAAACATTCAGTTTTCCGATATTTGCTGATACTTGAATGAGGAAACTTGGAGAAGAAATATTCTTAGTGCTTCCTTCAGCAGGTTCTCATCGACACCAAGTGCGAGACAGAGGCAGGCCGCGAGAGGACAATAGCGAGCCACTTGGGGACACTATAGAAGGGCGGCGAAAGAAGAAACGCGCGGGGTGGAAACTCATCTGATGTGAACTAGTGATGCCAAATCGGCGCGCGCTCTCCTCGTTTCACACGCTCTCTCGCTCTGTCTGACCGGCGAGAGAGCGTGTGAAACGAGGAGAGCGCGCGCCGATTTGGCATCACTAATGCGAACCCAACATGTTCTCCTCATCAATACTGTTTCGCTCTAATGCGCCCAAAGAAACCACTCGAAAAATTTTTTCCTCCCGACCTTCAGAAAGTTATCATCCAAAGTGCGAGTCAGAGATAGGGCGCGTGGAGAACCAGTCCAAACAATAGGCAGCCACTTGGGGTCACTGAATTTGAAAACTGACGATAGCCAAGAAACATGCAGTTTTCCAATATTTTCTCATACGAGAAATAAAAGCCCAGCGAAACAACTCGAGAAGAAATATTCTTCTTCCTCTCTTCAGTAGGTTCTCATATAACCGAGTGCCAATAAAACACACGGGCGGGCAGAAACTAAACATCATGGCAAAAACATTCACATCGGAAGTGAGCCAGGAAAGTACTTTACTCCGATATTTTATCGCTGTGACCAGAGAACAAACCCAGCGAAACTTCTGTTACTTCCTTCATCTACTTCCTTCTAGATTTTAATTCGACCAAGTACCACTAAAACACGCGCGGTCATAAACATGAAATTACTGCATCTGAAGTGAACCAAACACGTACTTTATATTGTTTCGCTCTAACGAGCCCAAAGAAAATACTCTAGAAGTAAATATTTTTTCGTTCTTCATCATCGAGTAGGTTCCCATTCGTCCAAGTGCCAAAAAACACGCGCGGGCATAGAATGGGCATTACTTCGCAGAGAACCAAGATGAATGTGACATCAGATAAGAGCACAGGCGGGCAAATATTTTGCCGATTTAATCTGCGCCCTTGCAACTGTTGATTTGGCTTCCGAAACACGTCTACTCCAACTATGCCTTCATTAGCTATGAGAGATAAAGCGATCTATATATTCTTGCAGAACGCCGCATTGACTAATTGCGAATTTTGTGTACAAAATTAGGCGCTGGCAAGGAATTTCTCACTGTGGGGTGACATCAGATAAGATAGGTAGATAAAATGGGCAAGTACTCGCCAGATCAACAAAGTTCGTGCTCCGCCGATGTAATAAGTAGGCGAGTTTTGGCGCGGCGTGCCCGGGTCGAGAATTGAGAATTCGACAAAAACAACCCCCCGACAAGGGCGGAGGAGGAAGAGGAGGAGTAGGGCGAGAGCGGGGTTGGCTTTCCATCAAGAGATTAAGACGTTCTCAGAACTCTCGCAGAGGGCCGCAACGACTAACTTCAAATTTTGTATACAAAAAAGTTTTCTGGCGAGAAGGAGAGGGAGGCGGTCGAAATGATTATTGCTTTGAGTTATGTCCGGGTGTGAGTGTGAGTCACAACGGAAGCAATCGTCTGACTCTCATCGTATTGCGTACTCTCTCGCTCACTCTGACCTACGAGACAGCGCGTGAAATGAAGAGTTGTCAAACGATTGCTCCACAATTGAAAAGCTTCCTTCTACTTGAATGGGCTCAAGAGGAGGGAAATTCTATCAATTTTTTCATTCATTCATTCGTCATAAGACGCAAAAATGCAGCAACTAGAGAGAAGGGATGGCTTAGCAAAGAACAACTTTCTTCTTTCTGTATGTTCTCTCTCTCTCTCTCTCGAAAGAGACCGGTGAACCGAACTCTTGCAGAGTGCCGCAACGACTAATTTCAAATTTCCTATAGAAAAACTTTTCTTTCGAAGACTTTCGAAGACATACTAGCGAGCGACAAAGATCACGTACACAGAGGGCGCTAATCTAGTTACAAAACAGTGAATGGAATGGCGTGTTCTGTCTGGTACCACGGAGGCTAGAGAGTACGCGATTTGAGGAGAGTGCTGACACTACTTTAAGAGTATACTACAGTATTATGTTGGAAAGGGAGAGCGGGGAAAGAACACCCGATGCATCTTGCCGATAGGCACTACACGATTCTTATCTCATTTACTATTAGATGAACGCAAGGAGCGCACAAACACATAGGGTGGGAGGGCTTCCTCCCCCCTGTAGGCCCTCACTCGCAGTTTTCGTCTGATGCTCTCCTATTTGCGTGCTCTCACCTTCTCTAACATACGAGACATTATGCGAAGTTAGGAGGTTGTGAAAGAACGGGTGCCCTTGAAAGGATTCAATTGGGAGGTGAAGAAAAGAAGAAGGAGAAGCCACAGCGGAGGGTAGAGTTCGTAACTCTTCAATCTACATTCTTTCTCGACAGGTCAAGATATGCGAGAGTGCGGAAACTAACATGTAAGAGGGAATTACCCACATAACGAACACTAGCGGGAGGGGGGGGGGGGGGTGGAGGGCAAAATACGGCCCCTCACCTAACACGATGTCCGCATTGTCCGAACGAATCATCATTGAGTAGACCAAAGGGCCAAGGAGAGAGAAGGGGGAACGGGAGAGAAAGAGAATGAGAGAGAACGAGAGTAAGAAGGAAGGAACGGAGAGCATCGTTCAATGGGGGGCGAGCGATGGCACAAAAATATCCGCTATAAAACTCGTTCCCGGGGTTCCTTTTATTACATTTCGATTACGTCATACGCCTTGCGCTTTCCCGCGGGCATCGTATTGCAGTCGTGCTGCACATAAATAGGTCCGCTACTATGTATTGCAGAAATATTTTTCGTAGATATTCAAGCGGATGGTACACATTAATTGAGTATGCGTATCATCTGATGGGATAGCCAATGACTGAATCGAGCAATCTCCAGGTTTTCAATCACCTCAGAAACTTGGACTTTCACCGAAAAATAAAACGTTTCTCCCCAGGAGTCCTACCAGGGGAATAACTATAATTTATTTCTGAAAACGCATTCAAACATTAGCAATAAAAAAGGGCTAAAATGTATTTATAGCAATTTTATAGTGAGCTGTGCGCAAGTATTGAAAGGGCGAACCATCTGATTACTTAGTCAATGACTGAACCCAGAAATCGCCAGGTTTCTAAATCACCGCAGAAACTCGATTTTTTACAGAAAAAATAGCGCAAATTTTTACCTGGGAGTACAGTAGCCAGGGACACTTACTACAATACCAGATGGGAAACTTGACACAATCAAGGAATGAGTGATAATATCAAAACATAGTAATGTTAGTCGCTCGGCGAATCCTAGAACCTCATGGCTGGTCACATGCAAAGTACGCAAATCAGGGATAACTCTTGCAGTGCGGTCGCAACGACTAATTGCAAATTTTATGTACAAAAAGTGACGATAACCCGAATTACGGACTCCGCCTGGCAGGTCACGTGCTATTGCCTCTAGGATCCGGTCTCGACTGGCTGATGAGTGACCCTAGGCGACCTCCTCCTCCTCTCCTTCCCTCTCGGGTCACTGCCAGCCTCCCACTCTCCCTCCCTCTTACTCTCCTTCCCCCTCTCCCACCTCCCTTCTGGTATATACAAAAGTCGTGACCCCACTCTCACACTTTCCCCAGGGGCACAATAATTATTAGTACTTCATCCATTCCAATACCGTAACCAAGCGCACGAGCAAAGCCGGACGTTGCCCCAATAAGCAAGTCAATACTATCGGCAAAACCGCTAACTAAACAGGGTTAAACGGGAGAAGGGGGGGGGAGCAATCGTCACTTACTCTCTCTACAATACGTACTCTCTCGCACTCTTAAACCAGCGAGAGAGTATGCAAACTGAGGAGAGTCAGGGGCGCGTTTAATTCGAGGAGAAAGGAGAAAGGGAGAAGCGAACGGTGTGGTGTGGGGTTTTCTCCTCAATGTGAACAGGCGAGGTCTTCTCTCTTATCTCCACATACTTTCTCAGAAGTCAGAAAGAGTGAGAGAGTGTGTGAAATTGAGAGAGTCCGACAGAGAAGAGAGCGAGAGGATCACTGTGAACAGGCCGAGTGGAGCAATCTCTCTCTCTGCAACCCATACTGTCTCGCCAGTCCGAGAGAGCGAGAGAGCACGCAAAACGGAGATCGTCAGACGATTCAGAGAACAGAGGAAAGACGTATGTGCAAATAGGCAAGCCGTTTTGCTGTACTCCCTGGATGAGGAGGGAGAAGCACGACTAGCACTGCTCTGACTCTCCTTGTTTCCCATACTCTCTCGCATTCTCTGACTTGCTAGAGAGCATGGCAAAGTGAGAGAGTCAGAGTACAACTCTAATTTATCCCAGAGGAGGGAGAAATAGAAAAGGGAGAAATCTCCCCAATCTATCCTTCTCCTCCTCTCTCTGATCAGACAGTGGGAGAGAGCACCCGATTTTGAGAGAGTTAGAGAAAGAGAAAATGAGAAGCAAAGAGAGAGGACACACTGCTGTGGTTCTCTGGTCGACTAAACTCGCGTGGCGTGAGAATATTCAGTAGAAGCGCACGCGCCCCCTCTTCTTCCATTTTTACATCCCCCCAAAACTTTGGGACTCCCGAGGGAGCAGAGATGACTTCATTCTCTGCAAACCCTCAAGAGTACCATAAACGGGCCTTCCTTGCAAACTCTAAACCGGTTGAGCGATAATAGATCTTTGAAAATGCTGACTCTCCGGCGGGTCTGATCTACGAGAAACGCAACATTTAAAGAAAGTACTCGATAATTCCTCCCAACGTTTGTGACATCACCCGGAAGTTCTGTAGATACTGCACTAGAGTTACTTGATCACAATGGGAAACACCTAACCAATGAAAAAGGTTCCACAGCTTCAGCTTTGCAACGCTTACAGTTTATCCGATGGCAAAACCAAATCAATAAACTTACGGCTCTTCTTCGATACAGTACCCTGGAAGGCGGTCGACTGTAGCCGCCGAGAGACGGCTGTTGACTGAAAAAAATCAATAACGTGTTTGTCGCAAGTTACCGTACACCAACCATCAGGGAGCGGTAGGAGCCCGCGATCGATCGGATCCATGATGCACCGAGCGACATACCGTACTACGCGCTCGGGTTACTTTAAGCGGGTTGCTGTGGCTGAGGTCAATCGATAATTCGAGATATTCAGAGAGCTTGTTGGACTCTCAAGTACAATATACACAAGAAAATTAATTGAGGTAGAAACCATTTACGCCAGCCACAAACGCACAACATAACGAGGAGAAGGGATAACAGACAACAAAAATGAACGAGCAATGGGGTGAAAAGTCAGTGGTCGATAGGCAGTGGGGGATTACGGTAGTCAGGGATTACTGTGGGTAGCCGTAGAGGTCGGCGACGCGCGAGTCCACCGTCGACAGACCAACGAGGACGTTCTCTTCGATTCTGGAAATAATAATCAATCAGCAAGGACTAAATTTAAAATAAATGTTTTTTTAAAATTTTAAATAAAATATAAATGGTATACACATAATTGCTTTTACACGTTAGAGATCATGAGAGGTTGTCAATTTTTCATAAATTACTCAACAGATCGTGTTATGATTTGATTGAAGTCGAGAACACCCTCACATTGCTTTCCTGTATCCACTATCTTTATATAACTATAGTGATACACCGAACCACAAGGATCTCCGCTACAATTGACAAATGTAAATTTTGCCGATAGATAATGGATTATTACAAAGCTGAAGAAAGATCAATCTTGCGTTTCCATTAACTCCCTATATTCATAGTGAAAAAGCAGACCACTCGGAAGACACATAAAAAAATTCCGGATTGATCATGGATTAATAAAGTTGTAAACCGAAGGGGGCCCAGGGCATGATCTTTTTCGGATTTTAACGGAATCTCTATAGTCACAGTGAAACTGCCGATCACTCGGACCTCAACAATATTTGTCGAATGTACGGTTTGAAGGAAATGGATTATTTGAATTTGTATACTAACGACATCTGCAACCTCATCACTCTTGATTTTGAACTAAAACTCTATAATAACAATGAAACCGCGAACCACTCGGATTTTAACTCTAAAATTATCAGATAGAACATGTCTTAATTAAAGTTGTTTTCGGAATAACGACCCATGGCTCTACCACATTCGACTTGAAAAGGAAACTCTATAATCACAATGAAGCAGCGAACCTCTCGGGCGTCAAAACATAAGACAAATGCAAGTTTTTCATATCATGTGTTAATTGTCTAGTACTTCGAAGAAAAATTACCCTTTCGGTATCGACCGAAACTCTATAATAATAGTGAAACGGCGAGCCTCTCGGACCAAAAACTGAATTTTCCGAACGCATGTTTTGTTGATAATGGGATAGGTTGTATACTAACGGAGAGTCAGCCGAGACTTTATCACTCTCGTGTTTGGAGGGAAACTCTATAGTTATCGTGAAACGGCGAACCTCTCGGATGCCCACAAAAAAGTTATTTTGCGAATTTTTCAAATAGATTATGTGGTGATTGGTTGCATAAAAAAATTAAGTATGATTACTTTCACGTGTTCATTAACATTCTATATTCGCAATGAAACTGCGAACCTCTCGGAGCGCGAGCCGTTCGAGACGAAAGGCCGCAGCAGCAGCGTGAACGCTTCCTGTAACAAAAATAGCATAAATCAATATGAAATCACATCTTGTCTCCCAGAACTATCTCATGTAGCTGAGCATTTATTTTAAAATATTTATGCCGAACAGGTGCTACTTCTATCACGTAGGAAAGATTCCACCCCAATATTGTTCACTCGTGCAACCCTAGTCAACCTGCTTTCAAATGAGTGAGCACAGCAAAATTCACCACTTCGAAAGCCATCTAAGTTACACCTCAACTACAAAAGGAGGTGAAGCTGATTGAAATGCAATTCCCAAACTCGGCGTATGTTTCCTCATCAACCAACTACAGCCCCCCCCCTTTCCGTATAACTATTCCACATTCTCCCAATTTTCTCGGGATGGAAAAACTAAGCCTAAATTTAAAAAAAGCATAATTCCCCCACCTTAGCGTATGTCTCCGCCTACACAACTACTTCCCAAGTATAACCATTTCAAATTCTCCCTTTTTCGCAAGATGGTAAAATTAAGCCTACGCCTAAGCCTACAAATCCAAATTCCCCACTTCGGCGGACGTCTCCGCGTACGCCTCGTCTCCCTCGATGGCCGCGTCGACGCCCTCGATGCCGCCGAAGACCACCAGGATGTTGCTGCAAAGAATGAATTCATTTTCTGAATAGTTGATAAACCCTTCCTAATATTCAATTGGAAGGATTTCACTATAAGAGAAATTACTTTCATCCTTAATCTTTATCACCCTTCTCAGAAAGTAGTTTTGTGATGCATCGATCACTCTAGAATAATGAAGAAAGTAAATGAATAATTGTGCTCTTCCCAATTCACGACTTCAAATTTCAACATCAAGCCCATCTCCCGCAATGGCGAAACCCCGCCCCCTTCACACCCTTCTCATGGCTCACTCCAACATATCACTTTTGCGCTTTCAAGATTGCTCAACAGCTCCACGGCCACTCATAAATGATGATCTTTCCTTATATTCGCGAACAATACAATAAACCATTCGTCGCATATCCTATCATCATGACTTCTTAACTTTCCCGTGATATTAAAACCAATTCAGAGCTCTACACGCCCTCACTCTCCACAATTTTTCGAGTACAATTGTCATTTACTTTCTTCTTTATCACGACACATTTATCAACACATTTATCACGACACAACCAGCGAACTGATGCTCAGCACTATCTCGCAGGTAACTTATTATTAGTACAATTGGAGAAATGATACCAGCATCTCTTTATTCTCTCTCCCTCTCTCTCTCTCTCTCTCTCCAATAAAGATCGATCGATCGATTGCGAGTGCATAGAATGAAAAGACCACAGGACCGTTTCTCGAAATCAAATGATTATTAATACCGAAACAAAGCAGCTGAAATTGTTTTCAGGATAATTATCTGTGCTCTAGCACAACAATAAATCTGAAGTTTCGATCGAGATGCTGAGATATGGACAACCAAGCGCTAGGTAACTGATCACTCATCCAGTAACTGATTGATTAATTAATTAGTAGCTGATTACTCATAAAAAAACAGCTGAAAGCAGGCTTTTCACTGCAGGGATTGATGGACTCTGCAGCTTCCTATGCTCAGAGATATGGTCTAAGAAGCGCTTCATCGCGCCCTGCTGCAACTTCGCAAAGCACGCACCGGCCAATTTCGATGGATGGGATTACAGCACCTTACTGTTAGCTAATGCGAAATGTATCGCCGATCTTTTAGATTAAAAATATTGTATTCTTTCATGAATGTCTGGATAAAATCTTTACTTTTCATTTATACAAATTGTCCTGTGAACAATTGAGTCCAGAGAAAAATTACCCAAGTCTGAATATCAAATAATAGATCAGCGCTCCATTAGTGGCTACTCGAGCAATCGTCTGACTCTCTTCAGTTTGCACGCTCTCTCGCCGGTCAGACAGACGAGAGAGCGTACAAACTGAAGAGAGTCAGACGATTGCTCGGCTACTCTCTCACTCTCCTTGTTCTCTCATCTCTCTGCCCACGGGGTACGAGAAGTCTAGGGAGGAAATGCTATAGTCGGCTAATGATCATCAAGTATGGGAGGGGAATTAGCTATAGTCGGCGCATAGCAACTACTGAGACGCCCGTGAATTAAATCCGCCTTTTTACATTTTTTTCTCAGGACTCACTCAACCTCTCACATTGGTGCTTTCAATATTGCTCAACTTCCCCATTCGAACTCGCCAACGATTCCATTTCCTCACGGTTTTCAATAATACGATATCCTAACACATGCCGAACAATCATTTCGCGCTTATATTTGCTCTCCCATCTTTTTGAAACTATAAATAATACTAATAAAATCAATTCAGAGCTCTGCATGCCCTCACCCTCCACAGCTGGTGGAGTATAAATATCCATCAACTAATTTAATTCATGTATCACGTAAGGACGGTATTGATTATTTCACTTTTATATATATATCAATGCAATCACTGATTAATCACTCAAAAGCAATCACACCATTTTCAGGCTTCCTACTGCACTCATGGTGATACCGCAGGCGTTCGCCATCACAAAGCAATGGTTCGGGTCTTCATGTCTTCATGCTCTTATTTGCCGCATTTATACAACAAGTACACTTAGAATTCTGCAGTTGGTGCAGCTGCTTATCAATATAAAGCAATACAGCAACTGTATATAGGCTAATTCGAAAAGGAGTATCGCCGATCTTTTAGATTAAAAATATTGTATTATTTGATGAATCTCTGGATATAATCTTTTCTTTTCATTTATACAAATTGCCCTGTGAACAATTGAATCCTGGGAAACATCGTACAAGTCTGAATAACAAGTATGAGTAATGCCCTGTTATCAGCGCTCCACGAGTGGATACTCTCTCACTTTCCTTGTTCTCTCATCTCTTTGCCCTCAGGAAGTCAAGAGGTGAAATGCTACAGTCGGCTAATTAGCGACAAGTGTGGGGAAGATGAATCAGCTATAGTCTCAGTTCAGGAACTACTGAAATGCCCATGATTTCTCGTGCTTGGTAGCAAACACGCCCATTTTAAGTCCTTCTAAGACTCACTCTAAGAACCCCCGACTTTGGCGTTTAAAAGATAGCTCAATTTCTACCCACTTGACACGCCAGCGATGCTGTTTCCAAATATTCTTCAATACACTATATCATTTATCTCTTATCTGTTATATCATCATATTATTAACGCCCTCCCCCTGTGATAATGTAAATAATAAAAAATCAATTCAGAGCTCTACATGCTCTCACTCTCCACTGTTCGTGGAGTAAAACTATCTACCAACAAATTCAAATTAGTAATTTATCACGCCCGGATGAGAAGGTTTACACCGTTCTTCATATCTGTGCAATATCACCCAAAAAATCTCACTTATTAATCACTCAAAAGTCAGGCATGCCATTTTCAGGCTTCCTACTCTACTGTGGCTAATGGTGATACCCCAGGCGTTCGAGACACAAGGCCATAGCCAGGGTATCCATACTCGCATTTGCCGCACTCCTACGCCAAGAACTACCGGAATTCCACAATTCGTGTGCGTGCCGAATCTGAATACGGAATGCCTGGTATTTTCAAAATTGTATCGCTAATAGGACTATCGCCTTATTTCGAGTAGTAATATCGTTTAATTGTATGAATTTGTGAATAAAATATCTTCGTTAAAAGATTCACAAAAGCATCACGAGAATATCGTTCAAGTCGGGGCAAGAGCAGTGTTCAGTGCTAGACTCTCTCTTTGAACACTAACTCATATATCTGCCCTCATGGAACGGAACCGCGAAATAGAAACATTTATATTTATTAATCATGCGAATACTGTCAACCAGTTTACCTTTCCTATCACTATCATATCCACCATCTTCTCTAGTCTAAACCCCGCCCAATTCCTAGCCTCCTCATCTCTCAATCCAACCTCTCACTTTGGTGCTTTCAAGATTCCTCAAAACCTCTTTATTCACTTACCAATAATCGGTTTCTACTTCTCTCTTCCAATCATACAACATTTCACCCCCCCCCCCCCCCCTCCCCCGGCTAAATATCCTGCATTCCCCCATATTGCCACAAATTTTATACTCGTTCTAGCACTCCCTTGATAATGAAAAATCAATTCAGAGCTCTACATGCTCTCACTCTCCACGATTCGTGAAACCAAATTATCAATCAACTAACTCAATACTATTGCTTATCAAGCCAGAATGGAATTCTTCATTCCCCATAACCACTACTCAATGTAGACATACATCTCTTCTAACGCGATTGTTCAGGTAACTGAAGGATCGGTATTACGACGGATGAAAACCATTACGGTATGCCGCCTTTGATAGGCCAAAGGCGAGATGACGTCATATTTCATATCGTGCCGATGAATCATCCAGGAAACACCTGTGCATTTTCCAGGCCCCTCACTGCACTACTGGCGCATGGTGATACCATCAGCTTCGTGAATATTCGGTTTCGATCGTATATGCGTTTCCAGTTGAGAGTAGAGGAACTGCTGCTCAAGTAAATGAATAATTATTATAAGCATAATTATTATTTGTGGATAAAGTTCGTTGTTGCAAATTGCCCAGTGAACAATGGCACCACGACAAAGTCACAAGTCTGAAGAAAAGTATGAGCAATGCCCCATGATCGGCCCTTCATGAGTGGCTCCTCTCTCGCTGTCCACGTTCTCTCATCTCTCTGCATTCAGGGCACGAGAATGAGGGGTGAAAAGCTATAGTCGGCTAATGAGCGTCAAGTGTGGGGAGAGGGGATGGATGAATCAGATTTAGTCTCTGTTTAGGGACTACTGAAAGCCTCATGATTTCATGCCTGATAGGAAACCCGCCCCATTTTACATCCTTCTCAATTATCAGTCCAACAACCTCTCACATTGACGTTTCCAAGACTTGTGAACCCCTCACCAGTAACCCGAAATTGATAATCTCCGCTTCTTTTGTTCTACAATACAATATCCCATTCATCACCTATCTGCCCTACCATTCTCCCTTATTAACACTTCTGTGATATTCATAAGAATTAAACATCAATTCAGAGCCCTACACGCACTCACTCTCCGCAGTTCGTGGAGTCAAAAATATCCATCAACTACCTATATTCAATCAAATTCCTTATCACATCCTGGGACGGTATATTTCATTCATCATACCACTCTGCGGATTGATACTGCGTCTCCTCTCAACCTCGACCAGGTAGCTGATTACTGGAGTTCGTAATTCGGATTATCATCTCTTCATTCTACACATTCGAACGACCGGTCGTTCGAATGTGTAGAATGAAGAGTGTGGGAAAAGAAGAGATGATTACCTTAATTACGAACCCTACTGGATGGAGATGGCAATTCGAAGTCGAACGCGAATTCGAAATTCGACTGAATACTAAACAAGAAAATACCTTGTGCTATTTTCCGGCTTCCTACTGCACTACAAGCGCAAGAAGGAAGAAGAGGGCTACTTCGGCTGCAACAAAACATGGCCCTCTGTGCTTTTCTTCGATGAAACACATTTTTTCGTCGTTGCGTATGCTGCTCCTGGTACCAGTGAATGAACACGCGAAGACGGATCGTATTCCGATAACTTGTTTTCACTTGTTTGGATTTGTGGATAAAACAATTTCCAAACCACCAAACCATTAAGGACCACACTTAGAGATCATAAGGTTGAATAACAAGTACGAATAACAATCACTCTGCGCCAAAGAGAGAGGAGGAGGGGGGAGTGAATTGATAGTCGGCTAATGAGCGTGAGGGAAGTGGCACAGAATCAGCGTTAGTATCCGTTCAGGGACTACTGAGATGCCTATGATTTCATGTGCTTGATAGAAAGCCCACGTTGTGATCGTATCTGCCCTCGGAGAGCGAGGTGAAATGCTATAGTCGGCTAATGAGCGTCAAGTGCGGACGGGAATCGAAGGAGCAGCTATAGTCGGAGCATAGCGATTACTCATTAGCCCATGATATCACGGGCCCGAAGGGAAAGAGAGAGCGAGGGATGGCAGCAGACACGACAAGAATAAATTCGGAACAGACGATTCAGAATGCGCGAGCGAAAACCGTAATAAACTGGACAAATCATTCCTATCAGAGATCGAAAAGCCATGCTGCGCAAATAGTTTAAAATTTTTATTTTATTTATTTTTGAGAAAACGTGCCGCATTTTGATGATTCTAATTATTCTCGACGTCCTCTATCCAACGGTGTATCAATTTTTACCTTGTGCTCATCACCGGGTGAAATAAACGTACCCGCTAATCATAACGTGAAAATCGGATTTCGAGACTGCGGTGGGTTTTTCTCAGCTGCGGCGCATTTTCCCAGAACGGGACCACGTTTGTATTTATTCATTCAATGGGGCCGATAATGTTATGAAGAAAGTTATATGTGTTTGCTAATGGAGGGTACGTTTTTTGACATGTCGATATCTACATACTTTTCAATCTATGATTCCTATTTTTTCTTCGTCGTATAGTATCCATCGGCCATCCTTTTTTCGTCCCCATATTAGGATCACTCTGAAGCACGGAAGATAAAGGTGAGGAGGATGCAGCCACGGAGAGAAATTCAAATGGTTCAAATTGAATTTGAACCGAAATTGCAAATTGAACCGTTCAATCAGTCCTTTGGCCGGGAGTGAGAGCATTATTATGTTGCAAGAATATATATATATATATATATACTATAATGGTAAGCCAAGCTCGAGTCAGGGATATTGATTGATTTTTGTAAACGATGATCACACTCACCCCCACTGCCCAACCATTTTTTCTCCTCGTATTGAGACAACTCTGAAGCAGCAAAATCATGAGTGGAAAAGAAAATCATTGTGACCAACATTTGCACGGCATCAACCTTCTCCAAAAGCAGACGCCTTCTTAGTGCATTTTGCTATGTGAACCCGGCGCGTCTCGCTCGCCTCCCCATCACTCACCTATGCTTGCCCGTGTCCACCTCCAGGTCGACGGCTCTCGCGCCATTCGGCGACGTCCCGATGATGCAGTCGTACTTGTCGTGATCGATCACCTGACAATTAGAAATAATAATAATAAGAAATTGCAAATAATATTAAATCCAATTGTAAGCATATTATTGGAATTTATTATATTCTCCAAACTAGTCTTCACGACGCGTGATTTCCACGCGTCGGATGAGAACTATGACGTCATGCCGTCTTTGATGTATCAAAGTCATGACGTCCTAGTTCTCATCTGGTCTAGTGCCGTCCAGCAATAGAGAGGCGTTGAAGTCTCACCATGGCCGAATTCGAGATAAGGCGTGCTCAATCTGATCGGCGAGAGAATGAAAAGATTCAAACTCTTGCAGTGCGGTCGCAACGACTAATTGCAAATTTTCTTCACAAAAGGAGTGGTACCCCGAATTTACCTCTCCGATGCGCTTGGCTATCCGCACCGAGTAGCCCCAGTACTGGCCGGTGGCCGCCGCAGCCTTGCGCGCGCTCGTCAGCTTGCCGCGGTAGCGACGCGCGCCGTCTGCAATTGTTATTATTATTATTATTATTATTATTATTATTGATACTCTTATTGTTGTTGTTGTTGTTGTTGTTATTCTACAATGTGCATTCTCAAAGGAAACACAGTGACTGTAAACAGGTGGGTGCGAGTTTCGGCAGTATCACAAACAGCCATTCCGAATCGGGAATCAATCGGAAAGTCGAAGCTGGTCCACAAAACAAATATTTATGGCCCGTCAGTTTCAGCATTCACGCACACCTTTTGAAAAGCTACAACGGGTACCCTCAGTCATCCACAGCCAATCTCCATAAAAAAATTATCATCCATTTGGTTTCGGAATTCATGCAAATCTTTTGTATCGAGTATTAGAGACCCGTTTGCTAAATGATGGCTTCAAATTTGTGCAATTAGACAAGCATTATCTCCAGGCAGTTTCAGTATTCAAGCACGCGTTATTAGTTTGCGGCATGCGTGTCACTTGATAGTGCCTTTACAACGTTGCCAAATAACTCCAACCAGCTCCACATCGAAACGGGATGATCCGCACAGCAACAAGCTATCGCATACCATACCCCTACAGTAAACCCCTAACTACCGTATCCAATAGTCTCTTGCGGCTCAGCATCCCAACAATAACATCTCCTACCGTATCCCACACTCGCTACAGTAACCCCAAACTACAGTACCCACCCGTCTCGGGCGGGCCCATCTCCACGGTGACCCTCGTGCCGGGCGGCAGCGGCGTCTCGTCCTCGAGCTCCAGCTCCTAAAATGTTTTAATGTAAATTACCCTAATTAGTAATAATGAATAACATATCCTCTATAACCGCATCTAACGAGTCTCATCTAACCAGTTTACGGAATATAGACAATAATGGGTATGTAACTGGCACATGCAACCCGGCAAGATAAATCCCTGCTCAACGAGGTTAGTTAGTTGCTTTTTTTCTCTCCTCACCTTGTCCAGTCCCACATCAACCAGCGGTCCTCTGCCCTTCTTCACCGGCTTGTCCAGGATTACTCCCTCGCGGAAGCGCAGCTTGAGGTCGTGCGCCTTCAGATGGTGCTGCGAGTCCAGAGGATTCAGCAGACCTGAAGATGTGATTTACTTTTTATATACGAGAAATTCAGGTTCAAGCTACGAAGAAAAATTAATTTTTTCTCTCTGAATGTCGAACTGGCATTTGCGAGCTTCAGTAGTGGCACAAAGCTGCGTAACGTGGGATAAACATCGTTCATGACAGGGATCGATCAAAAAAAAAATACAATATCTAGCAGTGCACAGAAATGGCCTAATGAGGCAGATGAGGTGCGCCCATTACGTTCATTCCAATATATGACAAATAAGTGATAACTTTCAGGTAAACATGAGGGAAAACATGGGGGAGGGGACACAGTACGTCGGATTAGAACTATGACGTCATGCTGCCTTTGATATATTAAAAGCGACATGACGTCATAGTTCTCATCCGACCTAGTCTAGGGGGGGCGGAGCCTATTTGATCCATGGTAATATTCTCACCTGCGTACTGCAGCGGGCGCTGCTTGAGGAAGAGTGCCCTGCGGAGGTACTGCGGGCACTCGAGGTACTGTAATGAGAAGGCTACTGTAATCTGATAGGCCAGTGATCAACGATTAACTTTTTCTCGTTAAATTTAGTCGAACAAATTTTGATTCATAACCCAGTGGATGTGAGCCGTTGTGTTTCCTTGTTAGATAGACTCGGTCAGACATTCCCAATTTGTTACTCACTACGGAAAAAAAATCAAGAATTACAACGACTATGCAGTTAATCCATGGACATCAAGATGGACTCTCTTTCCCATCCATCACTCTCACTGTTTCTACTTTTCTTCCGTAATTCCCAACTCTCTTTCGCCGGTCAGACAGAGCGAGAGTGAGCGATATCGAGAGAATCTGACGATTGTTGCCGCTCCCATGTTCATTCAACGGTTTTGCCCGAAGTATTGACTCGATTATTCTATAATATTTAGTTTTATTCGCCCTTGGTTATGGTAGGATACGGTAGAATTTGAATAGTGAAGCGCACTACTCACCTCGAGGATCCTCGCCAGATGGAAGTTGGCCTCGATGTTGTTGTCTGCGGGCGGCACGTCGCCGTGCCAGTGCCCGCCCCAGTACACCTCCAGCTGTCTGCCAATTATGTTATTAATACAAAAATTCCCAAATGACCCTAAGGTTGGTAAGATTTTAAGTAGGTGCCTAATTATCATAAACAAACTCACTCAGTCATCCTCGCGCTTAAATCGTAAACCCTAGGCAAAGCTAAGGCGCGTAAGCCTGACCCTAAGGTTGGTAAGGTTTTAAGAAGGTGAATAACTCACTCGTCAGTCATCCTCGAGCTTTCATTCATACCGTAATCCTAAGAAGTCTAAGGCTGGCCCTAAGGTTGGTAAGACTCTAAGAAGGTGAAACAACTCACTCGTCAGTCATCCTCGCGCTCTCGTCGTACACGATGACCTCGGAGACGCGGAAGAGCGTGGCCGCGCGAGCGATCTGAGATGGGATTTTATTCAAATGACCTCGCGATTCGACGCCACAGTCATCCGCCAAAAAATCCTATTCAGACATTCAGCCAATTTTGCTCCATTTTCGGTTGAAAGGAAATTAAAAAAAGAAAAAGCGTTGCGATCGCTATAGTTGTTGCAATGTATGTCTGAAACCGCTAACGATGTTTCCTTTCAATAAATGGGAAATCAACTACGTGAAATCTGAGTAGTATTTTTTTCTTAAATCGACCCCGCCATTTGAAGCCACAGAAATTTGGTAAAACATCAGGCGAGGTATTTGTTCCACCCCCTTCGAAGAAAATATTTAAATAAAAAATCAATGCAAACACGAACGGCAAATTTGAGAACAATTTTATCTTGAATCTTCCCCGCGATTCAGTGTCACAGCAATCCGCCAAAATATATTAGAAGATACACCACCAATCCAGCTCCTATTAGCGACGCAAAGAAAAATATAGCAGAAACAATCTTCTTGAATTGACCCTGCGATTCGATTTCGCAGTCATTCGCTATAACCTCTGCTCAGATACAGCATCAATCCTGCTGCATCATCTATTCTAAGGTAAATATAAATAAAAAATCGTTAAAAATGTGAACATTTTATCAATGAAAGCTTCCAATTGTCAAGAAAGTTGCCTGTAAATTAATGGATGAGTAAGAGTGAGCGCTATGAGAACTAGTTTCGCGAATAGACGGCAATTAGAGGCCATAAACACGCGAACAGTTCCTGCAACGCGACAGACACTCAAACAGCCAACAAGGTTTGCTTTAATAAAGTGCGAGCGATCGGCAAATGATTTTTCCTCCAAAATTCACCCTGCGATTCGAAGTCACATTCTTTCCCTAAAAATGCTGCTCAGATTATCCACCAATTCGACCTCGTCGCATCGTATAAAAAATGTAATTAAAAATCGTTGCAAAAGTGGAGTTTGATTCAATGCAAGGCACTGGTATAGAAGCCCGGACCACCAGCAAATGCTCTTTCCCCGGTGAGAAGAATTTATCCCCGCACTGTTCTAACAGCCCAGATCGGGGTACCGGTATATATTAGGCTGATTCTGTTAGACTGACTGCTCACGTTTAATTTTTAATTAAGACCAGATATATTCTTATTTTTAGTGATATGATAACCTAAAGATAGGAACCCTGATGCCTTCATCGGTAACCCGATCTGTGCTTTTATGGAAGTGCTGGGACAGAGCCTTCCCTCTTGGGAGGGAGGCCAGGCGACTGCCCTGCCTGTGGAGAGGTCTTTTTACGGGCTGGTCCGGGCTTCTATACCAGTGCCCAATGCAAGACCCCTTTCATGAAATGACCGATTAAACGTGAGATTAAGCTGATACTGCGTAAGACCCCAATGAGAATGGCAAATTTCTCGGATCGACCCCGCGGGTCCAAGCCACAGTCATTCGCAAAAACCTCAGTTCAGGTACATCGCCAATTCGGCTCGCTCCTCGTACAGAAAATATAAATATAAATATGGAAAACGCGAATGGCCGTTGAAGTTCAAGGTTCAATTCAACAAAAAAATGTCTTTCAATAAATGGCTAATTAAACACGAGCAACCTGCGAACTAGTTTTTTTAGTTGACTCCGTGATTCAATGTCACAGGTAGTCGTTAAAAACTCTGTTCACAACGGCCACCACTATTTCACCGAGTTCAATTAAAAAAATAGAAAAATATATATAAATATAAACACCAACCTGGCCAGCCATGTACGTGCGCAGCTCGGCGCTCTGCGCGTTGAGCAGGAACGAGCCGGGAATAGCGATGTTTAGCGTGTACGGCTTGCCTGAAAAGCAAAGTTCAGATTAGAATTACGGTATGATTAGAGTTACGGTGCTTGCCTGTAAGGATAAGGCCTTGTTTGGGTTACTTAGGCATAAGCTTAGCCTAAGGTAGACTAAGGCGTTCCCTGTTCCGTCGGCTTAAGTTTAGCCTTAGTCTAATAAAAAGGGTTTCCCGATGCTCAACGTGTAGGGTTTTCATGGAAAGAGCAAACAACTATACAAACAAACTAAACAACTATAAATATAAATAAATAGCAGCGTGTCTAACAATAAAAACTCGAGCAGTCCTATTTGAGTGAGACTCGACGTTGCTTACTACCGAATCAGCATTGTGTAGCAACTTTGCAACTTACTTTTGTCGACCTTCCTCGCTTTGGCTCCTGATCCCTCCACGGAGAGCGAGCCGTACTCACTGTCTACTTTGGACTTCTGAAAGAGGTGGGAATGAGTAACAGTGGCCGTACGATGCTAGCTATATCGTAATTAAATTAATCATATTCGAATTTTGACTTAAAAGAGTGACCGAAAGATGACATAGGCAACGGTATTGCCCTTTTGCAAATTGAAAGAATCCGGAAAAAAATTGTTAGATCCAAAAGTACCTTCTCGAAGGAAGCTACCGCTAACATTTTCTATTTTATAATACATATGCCCATAAATTGTGCACAACTGCTCAAAATCTCGGACGAAAGCCAATTGATATGGGAAACAACAAGCACTAACCCAGAAATCCTCGGCCTCCTTGATCATGTTCTCCTCCTTCTGCTGCTTCTTCTCATCTTTTCCTGAAAATATACCAGTTTAAAAATAGAAATATGGGAAAAGAGAACGAACACAAGGAAGAATTTGGGAAAGAAAACTGTCTTTGTCTCCATTTTCATCAAAAACTACCATTCTAAATTAAATGTAAATATCCAAAACACACATAATTTTTAAAAAAATCGAAGCAAGAGAGCAGTCAAAAAGGCATTAAACATCATTTTAAGGTAAATTTAGGCTACAGACACTGAACACAACGAAAATTGAGGCAAGACAACTGACTTTGTCTCCATGTCTTCTCCTCCTCGCCAGTCTTCGTTTTGAAGAGTCGCTTTCGCAGAGCGCGCTTCCGCGCGTGCTCCTCAGCTCGAGAACTCATTCTGAGAACATAAGTTTAGCCTAAAACGAGGTGAAAATAGGTGAAACACAAAAACCGAAAGCAAATGAAAAGTACAGTAACCAAGCAAGAATTCGCAATGTGATCACGGACTGACTTTTTCAGGTCTTGATCGCAAAGTGATTTTATTTCTAAATATTTTTAATTTGAACCCATAATTAGCAAGGGCAATGGGTATTTTATAAAACCAGTAAATAAATTATTCAATGAGTCCAACCTATGGATTCGGCGATGCTGATTCTAGCGCAACAAAGAAAAAGTTCAAAATATTCAAAATAACGAAAATACAGCGTTTTTTACAAATTTTGCTCGGGAATGTATGACGGTAACGAGTTCGCGTGGGTCAGATTTTTCATTCATTGTTTCAATATTTTTGTGTATTTATTTTAGAATAAATATTCGCAATTTTCGAGGTTATTTTTATAGAAAACTGTAATTTATGTGAATCGTACTTGCTTCGGGTATTTTTAGGTGAGGACTGTTTTATCATAAATTCAGTAGAGACAGAGGTGAGAATAGAATGTTGTAAACAAGAATCATCGGGATAATTTGAAAATAGGGAACTCGTATGTGCATATTATTCACCGAAATAGCTACAAATACTCGAATATAGATTATCTAGAATGAAAGGTTGTTAACTAAGGAGAGGAAGGAAAGGGCCTAGAGGGAAAGGAGGACTCCATCGCTGTGTAGATCTTCAAATGCGACACGAGTGAGGTAGACCAGACCTGAGGAGCCCTCGAGGTAGATGAGCGTCTCTCCTGTGGGCTCTGAAGTACCGTAATTGTTATACCAAGTGTTCGCGACCGTAATCAAGCTACAGTAGTTTCGAAGCATGTTTTGTTTTCACTTAAAAAAATATTTTTATTATATATTTTAAATGCGCAGTGGACGAAAACTGACGCTTCTCAATATCTTGAATGGTCTGATCTCCTCTGATGAGAGTACCATCGGGTAGTTGGACGTCGTCCGTGAGGCGGAAGGTGCGGCCAAGGAGAGAATGTCGGAAGGCGTCCTCCTCGAGGGCACCTGCAATGGAATCAGCAGCGACGATCTCTTTCAGGTTGGACACAAGGGTCTGCAGGTTGTGAGCTACCCCCTTACCGCTGAATCGATAGAGTCCGGGATGAGCTGAACGCTCTAGCACTTGCTTACGGTATCGGATCTGTGCTTTTATCACATCGACAGCGTTTTGGTAAGGGAAGATTGCACTGTCGATCTTAGTATCAGTATCGAGCAGATACTGCAGATACCACACCGAGATCTCTTGTGAGTTTCACCTTTCTGATGTCACTCTTGAGTGCTTTCCCATCATTCTCTTTCTTGCGTGCAACCATTTTGCTCACGATTTCCTCCCCTAGCTGCTCGACCTTTTTTCTCTCGTCACTGACTATCTCATCCCTGCATCGGAGCGCTTTCTCGAGAAGCATAGTTCTCTCGCTAGTGCTCTTTCCGTCCAACCATTCTCCCACATGGTTGAGTCTGAAGCAAGCGATTGCATCACGACGGAAGAATCTCATGTTCGGGGATTTTCGGTAGAGGTAGTCCATGAACGCGAAAGCAGATTCCGCAGCCCGGTTAGTAGTCGGGGCAGATTGCACGCACTGTGCCACGCTATCACTAGGATTACTGTAGCTACCCCCAGGAAGAGACTGACTAAGAACATCCCTAAGGTATGTGGCACAGGCTCGGAGAACACGAACCGAGACTTCGAGCGCAAGGGAGGAGGGAGAATTGGTAACTAGCGCCTTAAAGAGAGTGCCGTCTACTTTGAAGAGTTCGAAGGAGGGAGGGGTGGTCATCCTAGGGCACTCCCCAGAGAAGAAGAGCGCGGGGGAATCGATGTAGGCCAAGATATCCCGATGGTATTGGGCACCTTCTATCACTCCCACGTTTTCTGCGATTCGCCACAAGGGCCCAGTGATCTTCTGGTCCAATAGGCCCAGAATTTGCAACTGGACGAGAACGAGTTCATCATCCAGAAGATCATTGAGGAATGCCATGGTAGGGGCATACTCGATGAACTTTTTGATGTGATCTCGCAACGAGAAAACGCGGGCAGCAATAAGAAAGTGGATATTAAATCTATGGCCCGCAAGAGAAGGAATAGTTCCACCTTGTATCCCCATCAGCTTCATGAACTCCATCCATTCCTTGTGCTCCCGATGCGCGCCCGCACTCCGGGTAGAGAGATACCGAGGGATCTGAAAGCAAATTATCTTAAAATTAACTATTTGGATTTTTTTAGAAAAAAATTGACCCAATGAACTGGGTTACGGTGGTCTGTTGGGTACTGTACTACCGATTAGATACTGTACTACCAATTAATTAAAGTCAGTTAGTGAAAAATATATAGTTACGGTATCAATTTACAGTATCCGGGGTACTGTACTATAGATTGGTGAGTTACCGTAGACTACAGTACCTCTCTGACGACAGTCGCAAACCCAGCAGAAGAGGAGTCGACCGGATGGAGGCGGGACTCACACTCCTGCTCTACGAGCTCGCCAGACACGATGCCGTAGAGGTTTGCCGCTGCGTGGAGCTGACAGAAATGAATGCATAGAGACTGGGCTTCCTCTTGCTCCTCAGATGCCAATGACTCCCATCCCTCTCTCAACTCTAGGAAACAATCACGAACACTCTTGAAGATCTTATTGAAAAGAGTCTCCGTCGAGGCTCGATCACTCATAAGGTTTTTGATCTTAATCATAACCGAATGGAAGAGTTGAGAGGGGGAAGAGGAGGAGGAGAAAGCGAAAAGGGACTCGATTTTGGCACGGAACGAATCGAAGGATACCAAAGCCGACTTGTCAGGAACGGCAGTGAATCCTAGGAAGAGAACCTGATTAGGTCCCAGAACTACTACGTGCTGTTGGATTTTGTCCCCCTTCTTAGTGGTCTCATCCCGACCGAGGGTCGCTCCTCCCTTGCATTGCTCTAGCTTCTCTGCAGCGTGCATCCGATTCAAGGCAGTTATGGCGGGAACCCACGATCTTACTGTGGTTTTGGAAGGGGTTTGAGAGAGTCTCACTCCGATCATCTGAGCACCGATGCTCATCACTTCGCCCTGTTTGTCATCGGGTACACCTAATGTAGTCAGTCTGAGCGAAGCATGCTTCACTGGGAGGATGAACCCCTCGGTATTCTTAGTCTCAAAGATATCGGGAGCCACCGGTGCAGGTAAAGGGTTCTTCTGTCTCAGCTTTCGCTTCAACTTCTGAATCTCCTTTCCCGCTACCGTATCTCTAGGCGGACCACTGCCAGGAATCCTAGGAAGCTCCTTCACGGAATCTACACCCAAGTGATTGAGTGCAATCTTGAGGTATTTCCCGAGAAGATGCTTCTGCTTTCTCTCTATTGCTAGCAACTTATCTTTCTCGGCCAGCTTGCCCTTCCAGTAGACAGTGATGTCGATCGGGAGACCTTCGGCTGGAGTGGACGGAGGACGGAGACGAGTACGGGATCCTGTTGCTGCACGAGCGCGAGGAGTCGATGCTGGAATGGACGTACGAGCAGACTTGGAGGGAGGGGGACCATTGGTTGGAGATGAAATGGAAGGAGATGAGACGGAAGGAGAGACCGATTGATTGGGAGGAGGAAGAGAAGGATGAGTGGGAGAGGAGAAAGAGTGAGCAGAGAATGGGTGAGAGGTAGATGGAGGAGAAAGGAGAGAGACCCTATTGAGAGAGGGAGTGAGAGTGGAAGCAATGGCAGCAGCGGGGTCAGATAATGAAATGTTATTAGATGAGGATGGAGTGGCTGCCAGAGCGAGGGAAACCGAAAGAGGGGGACGAGGAGGAGAGAGACCTCTGGCAGGTGTGCTAACGGAAGAGGTTGCAGCTGCCACTACTTCTTCAGATACAGTGAATATAGTATTAAGAAGCTTTTCTACCTTATCATATGCCCGTTTTCTGACAAACTCTGATTCTCTACCCTTCCAGTAGGCGATCTTTCTGGAGATCTCGCTGTTGACACCGGGAGACTCGCAGAGGCCTGAGAAGAATTACATTATTGTGCACTTTCCGTGCACTGTCCCTCGTCATCCCTTCTTTCCAACCGGGGGTTCATTACAAAAATAAATAAATAAAAAAATAAAAAAATAAAAAGTTTTTAGACAACCACATACCAAGCATCGATGTTATTGATGCTCGGGCCTTGCTTGGTTCCGAGTACGACAAGAAGAGAACATGCCCTACTCTAATCTCGGTGCTAGAGGTTGGAGGGTCTTTGAACGCAGAAAGACGAGATTGCCATGAATTGGGAATGAGAGAATTCGAGCTCATCTGGAATCCATTCGCACGTGCATTGGTATTAATCAAATGTAAATATTAGTATGATAATGTGAGAAGAAAGCCAGTCACGAGCTGACTTGACCGGTTTTTTCGGCGGTTAAGCGATGATAGCGAATTTTCCAACGATTCAACTGGCACGTGCAATACGAAATATGATGCGTAGAAGCATGGCAGACACTTACAAAGCAGTTTCATGCGGTGGGAAAGCCAATGCCAGGAGCACCATTCGCGAAACACAGTTTTCAGCGGGTTTTCGGCGGTTAAGCGATGATAGCGAATTTTCCAACGATTCAACTGGCACGTGCAATACGAAATATGATGCGTAGAAGCATGGCAGACACTCACAAAGCAGTTTCGTGCGGTGGGAAAGCTCGAGACGGTAGATACAAGTCAAAGAATCTTTGAAAATTGCGCTTATTTGACACGCCATAATTCCATGAAATACATCGCGCATCGAATGTCAACTACAAATCTGGGTAGATACACTAACAAAGAACAAACCAGGTTGAAAAAAATAAATATTTTATCGAAAAAACAAACAACAAATCGATAAAGAATATTGGAAGATGGTGGTGTGGAACTGGGCGAGATTTCTGAAATAGCGAACGATTGTGCGCACTCTCCTTGGTGTGCGACATGCATTGCCCTTGCTACCCATAATACCTTTATTCGAGATATAGTTGTCATGTCATGCATATATAAGGAATGAATATATAACGATACTCCGTGCATAATTACAATATTGCATTGAATTTTACATGGGGGGAAATGAGCCTCTATCTCATTGAGGTTGCTGGCATTATGCCAACAACATCCCGATCGCTCGTTCCTATGCGATCATCTTCACGATCGACGAGGGGATGTCCATCGTCTGGTCGTCAACGATGACGATGTCGAAGGCGGCCGTGAAGTGCGAGAGCATCTCTGGTTTCTGAAAACACAAGACTCTTCTCCTTTCACGGACTTACAAGTTTGTCAAGAAAAGAGAAGACTCAGGTAAAAGTTTCTCAGTGATCAGCCCGAATGTATCTCGTTTGAAACCCCATAAAACGTTTACCAGAGATACTCTCTCTCTCATTTCCATGTTCTCTCGCTAGTGCTCGGAGCGACAGTTTCCTGCACTATGTCATCAAACAAGCACTCACCGAGTTCAGGAATCCAATCCTTACTCCGCTCGTCTCCTCCTTGCTCAGTCCCTCGGCCATGCCCAGATCGCCCAGGGCATCTCCCAGCAGGAGGATATGAGGACGGGAGGAGATCAGAGGAAGAACGGGAGAGTGCTGCAGGATGACGTTTTTTGTACAGAAACTTTGCAATTAGTCGCTGCGGCGTTCGACTCTAGTTGTAGAACATGGCGACGAGAGGAGATGAGAGGAAGGACGAGAGAGTGCTGCGGAATCTTTAATCGGCACTTCTTCGATATTTGGCCCACCCCCTCCCTTCCTCTCCTACACCACTCATTTCTAGGTATCTCCCTGATTTTCGGTCACACAACCCCTTAGCTAGAGGGAGTGAATGATTATAAATGATAGGAGAAGGGGGGGGGGTGGGCCATATATCGAAGAAAGAAGTGCCCTTTAAAGGAGGAGAAAACTCAAAATTCAAATTTTGATGCTATTATATGCACTACCTAGAGCTCCACAATGATAAGAAGCTCCGAAATTTTCACAGTGATGTCTCCATTCCGAACAGAGTTATAGCTAGTTGGCTGGGAGCCAGATCAGGGAAAGCTCAGGGAAGGGGTCGAGATAGCACGCGACTTGAAGAGAGTTCTCCTATAATTGAAACATATTTCTACCGGGCGCGCGTTTGCCTTTACTCCTCCTTTAATAGCACGTGAGCTAAGGCGCGTGAAGAGTCTTCATTCTGCTTACTCTATCGCCTCCGGTCAGATGGGAGAAAGAGCACGCAAAAAAATAGGCGAGCCAATTCTTGTGCTGCCCTAATGACTATGTGAAGAGAAGAGGATGGGCGGATGTTGCAGAATGATTCATTTTACACACAAAATTATTCGCAATTAGCAGCAGCGGCGTTTTGCAAGAAATTATTCCCTTCATTCTGCGCGCTTTGTCATCCGTCTGACCGATGAGAGAAAATGCATAATGAAGACAGCCATTTATAATCCAAAAAACCTTATCGATCATGGCTCCGCTCTTGTTGAAACAGTGGATGATCGGGTGGGAGAAACCGCAGTTGCGATCCTGAAAACGGGCAATTTTACCACAGGGATTCTCGCTCTGAGTCTCCAACCCCCCAATTTGTGAAAGGGTAGGCGTAAATAGCTAGGATTCTTTGGTTTCGTATTGCCACGCTTAGCCCAGACTTTCCGAAATGAACATTTGAATCGCAGGCGTTACCTGCTCATCAAATGCCATCATGTTGCTGACGACATGAACGTTGGGCGGAATCCGGCCCAGATGTTGCTCGAGGACCACAGTGATGATGTCGCCTGAGAACATTCCACGGATGAGGTACAAGTATCAAGAGATGATGGTGAGGAGACAGAGAAAGAGAGAAACTCTCGAATTTTCATACTCTTTCTCAAGTTCTTCTTTGATCGCCTGTTTTTCGGTGTAATGAATTATTTATTGAATCCGAAACGGTTTCTCAATTATCGAAAACTAAAACGAGGGCACTTGAAATTTTTTCTGAAACATATCGCCAGGGCACGGGGAGGGAATCGGTTTCAGCGACATGCCAGAATTATGTTTCAGAAACGTTTCAACTATCACAATATTTGCCTATGGTAGTATGATCTGGTAATCGAAGTGAAATTAAAATTACATTAAATCACTGACCTATACCAGCCGAAAAGATGAGCGCGGGCACTTCTCGTTGTTCCAGATGACCAATCAACTCGGCGGCGCCATCACTGAATCAGGACTCGGATGGCCAAGTTATGATTCATCCCCTCCATACCCTATCATTGCGTACTCAAAAGTTGTTTGATCGAAATTTGCGTAAGAATAAAGACAGTTCTCAATCATGATAGCCATGCAACCTACCGTAGCTGGATGTTCGTCGCCGCGACTAGTTCCGGCAGCTCCTTCCGGTGCACGGCGCGCTCAGCAATTGCCGCATTCGACTCGCGCCACCTACAGTAGTGCTCCATTCTCTTGGTACTCGTTCTCGTTCTCTCTCTAACCGATGGCATTGTCCATAAATTGACCATAATATACAGTCATCTTGCTCAGACTTTCTTCCTCTCTCCATTACTCGCATGACAGGATTGTTACAAGCTATTGTTAAAGTTAATCTCCAAAGTGACTAGAGGCTGACCACGCTTCCATCTTCTCGAATCGCTCTTGGCCTTCGGTGAGGTGCTCGAAGCTACCGTATTTCTTCTCGAATATCGCGAACTGAAAGGTGCGATAACAACCCAATTCTGCGGGCTCTCTCGCCGTGCAGACGAGCTCACACATGATTGAGAGAGAGATCTCAGCTCTTGTGCAGCCATTCCTAGTCAGCTTGAATTTCATTAGTTTATTATTGTTCTTGATAAGAGGATCTCGCAATCTTGACTGACTAGCCAATCATAGTCAATTTGTCCCGAAAGGAATGTCGCTGGCACCGTGCCAACATACCTTCTCGCAGAGATCCGGAAAACGCTCTGGATGGCCGAACACTTCATGGGTCACGGCGCACTTCCTTCCATTCGCATCGTGCGAGCGAGACAGCGTGTGGTCGAAGTCGCTTATCACCTCGAATATCAGTTCTCGATACTCCTCGCCTACCGTATCCTCCAACAAAAACGACAATCTTACTGTGAAATCGCGAGCTCCGCCATCTATCAATCCATTCAGTCGTGCTATCGTACCCTCACGATCACGAATGTGCACCTGCGACAAGTAGGCATACGATAGGTATATATCCATCTATGATGAATAAGAAACTAGCAGTGTATACATGACTCTTTTGAAGTTCACAAACTTCCACAATTTGGAAAAGAAACAACGTAAACACTATGGCCGCAGCAAAGCTCACATTAGGCCGGTCGAAAAGCGATCGTAGATCCTCAACCGACTCTTGGACCATCTGCATTTCGAAATGCGCAGGGCAAATCGCTGTTGCAGCAAGTATATTTGTGGTGGATGAGACCTCTCTTTTCGCTCAATGCACTGTATGCAAGAGAATAATTTATCGCCAGTGGCAACAGTCAACAACGAAGTTTACAGACAAAACAATCAATTCTCGGTCCGTTGTGTTACAGTACTCCGCACTTCGAGTGTGACGATCAGCGGTGCTGTGGTGCGAATCGCAATCTGGTCGTCGACCGTCTCGTTCGACGTGCTCACAATGCCGCCGAACTCCATCGGCGTGTCGTCTGGCAAATTGGAAAGGTCACGGAGCGCATTTGTCTGCCCCTACTCTCTCCATTTCACGTGATCTCTCAACGGTTGGATAAAGAAGAGTGGGCTTACCATCACGAAGGATTCAATTCCCAGTTGCCCCGCCCTACCGTATAATTGAAACTCAGAAAATTTAAATTCCGTTTTCCCGCCCTACAGTATCCCTGCCTGAACCTCAGGGAAGAACTCACCGAGATTCCACCTCAGTCCACTCGTCGTTACTCTCGTCTCTCGTTGGCAGAATGGCACCACTCCGCACATGCCCGTGAGCAGAGAACGGTCGGGTGAGAGTGAGTGAGCACCCTGAAAGATCAACAAGCCCTCAGCATCGAGTCCTGTCTAGCAAGATAAGGTTTGTCCGAAATTGGAAACACTTTGAGTACGGTATTTTTTTTTCAAGTGAGCACCCTGAAAGATCAAAGATCAATAAATAAATACAGTCAGTGGATACTCAGATGATGAGAAATGAGTGAAGAAGGAATAAGTAATGAACTAGGGACGAGCGAAGAGTGAAGAATGAGTGAAGAGTAAGGAAAGAATGAAGAATGAATGGTTATTACATGTGAATGAATAACTGAGAAATGAGTGAATGATGAGTAAGAAATGAATTAACAATGAATACAAACTGAGAAAAGATAAACAAGAGTGAGGCCCGGATAAAGAAGCAGTATAAGAATGAGCGAAGAGGAGAGGCTTGAGTGAAGAAATTAATAAGTATAAGTGAAGGATGAATGAAGAATGAGTAAAAAGTGTGAATTGTTTGAAAAAAAAGTGATGAACGAGTGAAGAATTAGACGAGGAAAAAGTGGGGTGAGCATCGAAATAATGATAGTAAAAAGTGAGAAATGAGTAAACAGTGATTCAGGAATGGAAGAAAAATGAGTGAGAGACCGGAGGAGTCTGATCTAGTCCCAATTTAAAATGAGTAAGAAAGGAATGAAGAATGAGCGAAAAATGCGAAGAGTGTGATGAGATGAATTCTCCTATCGTGTCTGCTGGCCTAAGACCTAAGAAAATTTTTTAGCAATACATCTTAACCTCATTGATAAAATCATTTTCAAAATGTCAAAGAACATATTTCAACGATCAGAGTGCACTCACCTCTCCCACGACGAAAGTGAGGTTCTCCCCATCGATCAGGTAGACTGGAGGAGTTTGATCTGGTCCGTGATCTTTGGTCTTTCCTGTCCTCTCGAAGATCCCTCTCGCGTTCAGGAGGGAGTTGATCGTGGCGAGCGAGTGATCGAAGCGACCTGTGAAGGATGAGATGAGATATTCTATAAGGATAATGAGGATGAGATTTCGAGATATCAAAGATCAACGAAAATAATATCGCCTAAGGTTTTCCAGTGAACATCAAACAATTCGATGTCCGTCTAAAAAAAAGCAGGAGCCAGGTTCATTTGTATTTCTCGCCTAGGCTATATGCTGATTGAATTTAAGCCATAAATCACTCATCGATAGTTTCCTGAAATTCTAAATACCAAATTATTAGAGTCTGAGGGCCATAGATCGGATGAGAACTGCGACGTCGTGCCGCCTCATATATCAAAGGCGGAATGACGTCATAATTCTCATCCGACCTAGTTCCTTCCCTGAGTGGCGGCAGCTTGATCGAAAGTGCTGATGATATTTCAAATATCAATATCATGATATCGCCTCAAGTTTTCTAGTGCACATGTAATCCGTCGACAGTCCTCTGAAGACATAGGATAAATTTGAGTTTCACGCGTACGCTATAACCTATTCTCGATTGGGAGCTGATAATGATATCGGGCTAACCGAGTTTTGGAGAAAATAAAAACAAATAGCATTTGCTCTGCACACCGTGTCAAAGGGGGGGGGGGGGAAGAAATCATTAGCATGGCGCGCTCAATTCCTCTTTGTTTCTGGCCGAGGTGTATATTGGTATGTGAAACATAGCGAAACGACTGTGTTTCGGGCCAAATTAGTATGCGTCTCAGCCCAAAAATGTTATTCGAGTGCGAAAGATATCCAAAAACACACACATTTTACACAGAAAACGCTCGTTTTTGGCAAAAAAGCTATCTCCTCCGAGCACAGCAATGGGAGACCCAACATCTGGGTACTTTTCTGAATCCGCAAGAGGAGCTCTACAAAATGGCTAACTTCGAATTTTGATTATCGTTTTGGTTTTTGAATAATAGTTGAAAAAGTGCATCAAAAAATCTTTTTTTTTATTTTTCTCAAAAGGTAAGTGATTTTTTTTCAAATCCGAGTTTGCCATTTTGTAGTTCACATCCAGCCGATTCAGAAAAGGTCCTAGAACACGATTTCTGAGAAAACCAAAATAATCTTGGCACTGGCCGAAATTTCGAATTCCTTCTAACTTCGCCTATAGGGAGTACTCATTGAGGGAAACACACGAGCATCGCCAAAATGTTGATCCGCATCCGCGCGCGCGGCGGCGCGGGTGTTGAAACAAACTACAGTAATCCTTGAAAATTTTTATATCGATTCCAATGACTGCGGCGGTAGGGGGAATGGGTCGGCGGGCAAATTCTAAGACTTTTTTACTCTGGGGAATTTGTCGATGAGATTCCATCTAACGCCGGAAATCGATAAAATCATTTTTCTTTTTCTTCCGATAAAATCAATCATTTTTCTTCCATTTTTCTTCATGTATGCAATTCCCCGGAAACTTGTCAACAACCTCCACACTTTTTATTGTCGTTTCCGCTTCTAAATGCACTAATACGCATTTCATTAGAATATAATAATTTTTAAAAAATATGTATTTCGATAAAATGCGGAATAAGGTGACCAACTTGAATTGTGGTGCAAAAATTACGGTAACCGCTTTTTCCAAAATTCGTTAATTTTCAATGAAACCCTTTAGTTTATGCTCCAATAGTGTCGCCGATGTCAAATAGTTCATGATGACGCAGAATTTAAGTGATTTTGTGGTAAATTCACAAATTCGGAAAAAGCGGTTACCGTAATTTCTTCACCACAATTCAAGTTGGTCACCTCTTCCGCATTTTTATCGAAATACATATTTTTTAAAATTATAATATTCTAATGAAATACGTATTAGTGCATGTAGAAGCGGAAACGACAATAAAAAGTGTGGAGGTTCTTGAAAAATTTTCGGGGAATTGCATACATGTCGGAAGAAAAAATGATTTTATCGATTTCCGGCGTTAGATGGAATCTGATCGAAAAATTCCCAAGAGTAAAAAAGTCTTAGAATTTGCCCGCCGACCCATTCCCCCTACCGCCGCAGTCATTGGAGTCGATATACAAATTTTCAAGGATTACTGTAGTTTGTTTCAACACCCGCGCCGCCGCGCGCGCGAATGCGGATCAACATTTTGGCGATGCTCGTATGTTTTCCTCAATGAGTACTCCCTATAGGCGAAGTTAGTAGGAATTCGAAATTTCGGCCAGTGCCAAGTCGCTGAAGAAATATGTTGATTTTCTCAGATAGTGTGTTCTAGATGATGTGTCTCCCATTATTCTGCTCGGAGGAGTTTCTCAACCATTGTTTTGCTCAGAAAACTGGATGAGTTTCAGGTGACATTGAAAAAGATGAAAATATCCAGGACAATCAGAATTACCAGTTTCATTAGTGTTTCATGCCTAGGATGTAAGCTAATTCGATTGGTGCAGACAATCGAGCGACACATGGTGAGGGAATGAAAAAATCAAGCATCTCAAAATTGGTCAGGTGGCCTGCTCGTTTTCTTTACATTCAACATGCGCTCCCTCAGATCTTGAGCATAGTTCAAAGATCAAAGATATTTAAAAAGCCTTGCTATGTACATTGTAACCTTCGACGTTCGTTTAGAAGGTTCTTTGGTGTTTCACGCCTAGGATGTAAGCTGATCCTATTTGAGGTGGCAATCATTCGAACCAAAAGTGATAAAAATCTAATATCTCGCATTTGTTTTAGTGTCCACCTCTTTCTCTCACATTCCTTAATTGAATGGAGAGTGCTCTACAAGAGCAAATCAGAAGGATGACCTACCGGACAGCCCGCCGAGTATGAGCACGTGCGCTGGAGCAGAGGCCAACTGGAAGAGATCAAATATTTCTCTGACATTTCTCTACTCTTTCAATACTGTTGAGAACATTTGTTTCTCTCATTTATCATTTTCTCATTGACAGTACAACGCTTGAACAACGATACAACGCTCTGCATACAGTGAATCAACTCACCCTTTCCACCCTCTCAGCAACCAACTCGAGACACTTGGTCAGATCGGTTTTGTCCTGTAAAGGTTAGAGTTCTTCCTTCCATTTTCTCTCACTATTCTGCTCTGTATAAATCTGCCTCAGCAGGATTCCGTACGCTCTCAGTAAAAAAAATGTCCATCAAAGATAATAAAAACGGTCAAAGTTAAGCATTTACAATACCAAATCTCACCTGATCAGGCGTGTTCAGTATCTCACAATCACTACGACCGCCGAAGAACAGCATAGCCTCAGGCGAGATCGAGTCCATGTCCCCGCTGATGAGCGAGGGCGCCAGCAGCTCGGATGCCCTGAGGGCAGAGGTCATAACACTAACAATAACAACCACAAGATCAAAACAACAACAAGTACCTGACTCGGTCGACGATGAGGTTGGCGCCGCCGTCCGTGCACGCCCTGAAATTGTCTGATTTTCACCAATTTCCATGTTAACTCGCTTTCTCTGACTCTCTTCATATCCTATACTCTCTCACTTTCTTTGACTCTAAATTTCACACTATTTCTCGTTACCGGTGAAGAGCGAGAGAGCACGCGAAATGAAAGGAGCAGGCATAATTTTCGTCTACATTGCATCTGCTATGCACAGGGGCCTTCTCCTCTCCACCTCTCTCAACTACTAAACTTGTCTCCCCAAAGGTTACCGTAGCCTACAGTATCCTTCCTGAGTATCGTGGGCTTGCTAGTGAGCCCACCTCAGCGTCGCCGAATTCCACAATGATCGCCAGAGTGGTCGTTCTGACGTGGGTGCCCCATTCAGCCAGAAGCAGCAGGTAGGAGAGGAGTGGGGGGCTGCAAGAACTAATTGCTTCTAGGGATGGCTTATCTCCATTATGAGTTCTCCCTAGAGTACGATACCACGCTCTCTTCATTCTGCACGCTCTCTATACCGATCGATCGGCGAGAGAGTGTGTAGTATGAAGAGAGCGTGGTATCGTTTCTCGAACTCTAGTTCTCCCTAGGGATCCTTCGCATGTCAGACAGGTGAGAGATCACTAATAAAGTTTCCCCATTCAGGTCCCTTCTCGTTTAGGTCTCTAAGGATTCACTACTCTGTAATGTCTCCCTTGCTCTGTCTAATAGTGTAGTGAGTGAATCCCGTAACGAGAACCGGCCAGAAGGTGCAGGAAAGTAAAAGAGTATGGAGAACATCAATAACACTGCCGACACATCACTGACTCCCTCTAGCATTGCTCTCGTCTTCTCTCGTCTTCTCTCACTTTCCTGCTGTCCAAGCGCTACAGCTCTCTATTTCTCTCGCTTTCCAAAATCCACTAGCGTTCCCCTTCCCTCTAGCACCAACTCTCTCTTCTCTCACTTTCCTGCTATACGAGGACTATTTCCTATCAAAAAAGATGAAAGGAGCGAAAAGGAGCTAAAAACGCGCCAATGATACTTCAAAATAAACCGACAACTAACTTTATTTACGTACTGGTAGGTCAAACTCGCCGAGGCAATCTGTCGGCCGGAGTGCAGTCGACATGGAGCGAAAGACGAGTCGAATGGATGAAAACGAAATCTGCCAGGGGACGAATGAAGATTGATGGTAAACCAGCGCGCGGAGTGATTAGATAAGAAAGAGAGGAGGAATGGAATGAACCAGGTCTGTCTGTGCAAAGAGAATGTTCTTACTCTCCTCTTCACACCCTCTCAGATGTTAGAGAAAGAGAGAGAAAGATCATGCACATATAAGAGAGTCATACTAGTATTCTGTGCAAAGCCACCAGTTTACGTGGAGAATAGTGATGTCAAATCGGCGCGCGCTCTCCTCGATTCACACGCTCTCTCACCGGTCAGACAGAGCGAGAGAGCGTGTGAAACGAGGAGAGCGCGCGCCGATTTGGCATCACTAGTGGGGAACACAGAGGAAAAGTAGGAGAGAACAAGTACGAAAAGAGGGAAGATAAGTCTGATATCCTTAGTAGAGACGAACACTCTTTCCGGACAACACACTCGTGCCCCGTTCCTTTCCGTTCAAACGAATAACAAAAACAACGCGAACAACCAACAACTAACTTTATTTATTTCCAAGAGTAACATGCATACAAAGAATGGAGCACTTCTGCGAAGGATAAATATGCATGCACAGTAATAATACTCATAAACACTCCACTAATGTCTCTGTGGATATTCAGGTTGTTACACAATCTGAGAATAATAGTAGTGAAAATAGGAGGAACGAATGAGAGAGGAATTGAATTCGCGATAGATGACAAATCGAGTAGAAAGAGGGTGGAAAAAAACGGAGAACGTTGAATAATCATACAAAAATGCAAAGGGTCTCTCAAATCCAAGCTTTGATTCTACTTTAAATTTCACCTTCTGCATTACCTATAGACCTACCAAATTCCCCTCGTTATCGATCGATTCACCGTACCTCTGATCCTCCGATTTAACTAAAAGCCGAGTTGGGCGAGGTGGCCAGTATGTTGGGCGCACCGGATGGAGGGTGCAATTGACAAAAGTTGTTTTGATTAAAACAAAATCGAAGAAGGAATCATTGCACACTGTTCGCTTCTCAATTTTAACACACTTTGCAACCTCAACGAACCATGTTATCGAATTTTTTTCTAATTAACAATTTTATATTAATTTGTGCTTAGCATGATCACAAGCGTGACGTCATTCCACGTTGATCTGTCCGACTTTCTATCAAATCTGTAACAAAAGCGCATCTGTTATTTCCCAAATTTATTTTTTTTCATCTTCGTTCGTTCATCTGACGAATAATAAAAAAGATTTGTAAACACCATTGTCCGAATCCCGAATCACTGCACATCCTCTTCTTTAACACATCAATCCCCGCTGTAACTGCTAGTCACCTGGCTATTGCAAATTTTCATTTTTGATTTGTTTGGAAGTTGTTTGCCAGCGTTCTTTTACAAATCTGAATCCCTTCTGTAACCGTAGCATACCCAATTTTTGACAGTTTTCTTTTTTGGTTTTGAAAGATTAAAAGAAACAGAAACAGAAGAAATCATTTCATGTCATCTTCTTCTGTGCTTGTACCACTTCTGCAACCCTACTTCACCTGCTGCCTCCGGCGTGGAGGAGGAGAGGACGGAGTGGGTGAGGAACTGTTGTTAGCTGCTCGTGGCACAATGACGGAAAAGAGAAAAATATCATAAATAATTACCAGACAGTAATAGAAAGATCATCGCTCAACCTTCTCCCACTCACATGTTCTTGAGCGTCTACTGTACAGTATTTTCCAGCGAGTTCTGTTCTTATTTAGGCACAGCCGAGGTCATCTCCGATCGCATCTGCATCTCAACGGGAGGCAGCCAGCAGTACAACATCTCTGCCGATGATCTACTCTCGTGCAGCGGAAAATCGTGTGAATTGGGGTAAGTGAGGGGCGCTCCCGCGAGCCCTGAATCGAAGACGGAATGTGCCTTTACCTGTAGATGCCTTGGTGGAGATCCTCTGAAGGCGATGAAGTTCTGGGTCTCCAATGGTCTCGTCACCGGATCGAACTACGAGGCGCAGGTACCCAGCTGAGCATAGACTAGGGTACTGTGATTACAATCAGGTGCTCAGCTGACTAGTCAGAGTAGGGTTGGAAATATGAAGAAAGGTAGAGAGCTCGTTACTTGCCTTCCTCCCCTTCTGTCGCGATCAATGGAGGGGGAAGAGTAGCGAGCTCGCTACCTCATCTCGTCTTGCCATGACACTATGATGATAGCATGGTAGAGATAGAGGGATAATCTTCAGCAAGGCTGCATGCCGTATCCCTTCCCTCCCTGCGAGCATCACAACAACGGCACCGGCTACATTCAGTGCGACGATATCCCGTATGATCGCACGCCAGAATGCACGAAGGTGAGCAGAAATTCGAGCGATCCTCTCATTTTGTGTAGAAAATTCGCAATTAGTCATTTGCGGCGCCTTGCAAGAGTATTTCCTGAGCCTCCTTATTTCCCCTAATCTATCACTGCTGAAAACGAAGATGGATTGCTTTTACTATGCTCTAGGAAGATAAAATAAATACGGCCACATGTTTTTCTATTAGTGGGCACTGACCCCGCCGCATTGATCAAAGTTCAACGGCGGGAGGAACGAGCTTACGAGCATTCAATGTAGTATATCCCACTTCTCGAATTGACATTTTCACTTGCAGACTTGCCAGACTGGCTACCCTCTGACCTACTCACAAGACAAGCACTACGGTATGCACTTTAATGCGCTATTGCACGCTATTATTTTTGGCCATCAGAGCATCCGTTATTTGGGCACACATTCATTCCTACTAAATTCACAAAAAGTTTGGGAGATCTCGACATCATGTGATGATAGGTATGGGTGATAGCACCACCCCATAATGTGACCCGCACGTCAAAAAAACGTCAACACTTCTAGTCAACGGCACGTCGATGGCTTGCAGGAAAATCAGCGTACGGCCTGAGCAAGTCGGTGACCGACATCCAAACTGAGATCATGTTGAATGGACCCGTAGAGGCGGGATTCGATTTGTATGAGGACTTCGAGCAGTACTATGGAGGAATCTATGTAGTGAGTTAAGAGCCCATTTGCACTTGGAGAAACGTGGATTCGAACAAGGAGCCAGTCGAGGATTTCTTATTCTTATTCTCAGTATTTGTTCACCAAAACTTTCATGGAACTGGAGTGACGTGATGAGGAGGGTAGGTAGTATTTTCGCCCAGGCGAGCTTGTGGGGTGGGGGATTTCCGATAGCTTTTTAGAATAATAAATATATTTCCAGCACCACGCTGGTAGGCACATCGGCGGACACGCGGTCAAGGTGATTGGCTGGGGAGTCGAGGTCGGTCGACCCCATTTTCTATTGCACTCTCTTTCCACACTATTGCTATTTTTCCTCAGTATGAGGAAACCACAACACAAAATTAAATTTGTTTTTTAAAAAAATTTTTTTAATAAATTAAATTTTTTTTTTCGCCATGTGTAGATAAAATACATAACACATATTAGTGATGCCAAATCGGCGCGCACTCTCCTCGTTTCACACTCTCTCTCGCTCTGTCTGACCGACGAGAGAGCGTGTGAAACGAGGAGAGCACGCGCCGTTTTGCCATCACTAACACATATATTTCAGGGGACTACTCCCTATTGGCTCGCAGTCAATTCGTGGAATATGGACTGGGGAGAGAAGGGACTCTTCCGCATCATCAGAGGCACGAACGAGTGCGGGTTCGAAGAAGCGATGGTCGCCGGTCTGCCCAAATAGACAGAATCACCTCCGAAGAGGAGGGGAAAAGTTGCCAATATTATTATTTGCCCGATAAAAGGATGCATGTCTAAAAAGATGTCATATCCTATCGCTGTATCACACGTTGATAGAATCGGAACTACCGAAAAGAACGAGTGCGGATTCGAGGACGCCATGGTCGCCGGTCTCCCTAAGTAGAGGAATTACAGGCACTAGGTCGGATGAGAACTATGACGTAATGCCGCCTTTGATATACCAAAAGCGACACGACGTCATAGTTCTCATCCTACCCAGTGAAGAAATATCCCAATGAATAAACCATTCGCGAACATGTTTTGATCTTATCGCTGTATCACACGCGATCAGAATGTGAACCAATTACAATACAGGACTGTTTAGAGAAGCAGAATTGGGCAACAATTGGAAATTGGATACCTGGAAATATTTTGGACATTTACTCAGCCAACATTAGTAAATACATAGGGTTGCGAGAAGAGATGCCCAACTCATGGTCTTGGGTGCCACTCCTTTGTTAGGATGGAGATGTTATGGCGTCTTTTATTGCGACCTTTTCAAACAGAACACCTGTCTCCTAATCCCTCTCCTCCGTTATCCTCCCATTCCTCTCCTCACTCTATCTTCCCCTATCTCCTTCCTTTCCCCTCCGCAGCGCCAGGTCTTCTCTTGTTCTCGCTGATCCATCCTTCCCTGTCCATTTTATGCATCGATTGCATTCGAAAATATTCGTATATATTCTTTCCGTCCCCCAATACTGAACAAAGTTCATAATTCGGCTAATCGTCTCGTCATTCGACACACTCTGCCGGCCGGCAGAGCTACGAGAGAGTGAGGAAAATGAAGAGACGGCCACGTATTGGGTCATATCCACAGAGGCACCAGTAGAAATAGGAATTGTGAAAGGTAGGCTAGGTATTTTTGACGCATTTCTTATGACCCCTGGTCTTGCTTCGCCCTCTGCCCTTCCTCTCCCTCCTCCCCTCTCCACCTGGGACCTAATTTCTTTCCTTTTTTCTCTCCATTCACGATGGATTCACAATGTTCATCTCGTTGATCCATGTTGTTGTGAGTTATTGTGATTCGAAGCTGTTATTGACCATCCCGAATGGTCTTCGAGTCACACTGGTCCACCATGCCCTATGAGTATACCTTATATCTAATTCAATATCCATAATTATCATTTCCCAGATGACAACAGTGCAAGGAAAGCGATACGAGAAAATAGGATATTTGGGAACGGGCCAGGTTGGTTCTCTTGCCCCACAAGGGTTCCCCTTTTGGGCGTTCGGACATATTTTGAATGATTTTCATGTGTTTTGGTGTTTTTCTTATGCACTAAATAGTTCACATGCATAGCGCGCAAGAAACATGCCCAACAAATTGTCCATAATGGCCTAATAGCGCTCAATAAGGGGAACTCTATGCCCCCTTTCCCCTCCACTAAAATGGTCTATTCCAGTTCGCGAATGTCTACAAAGGAAAAGATCTGAGGACAGGCCAGTTCGTCGCCATCAAGAAGGTAGGTCATTCATTATCCATCTCTCGAATTGGGATGGAATAACCAGACATGACTTCATTCTACACACTCTCAAACTAATCTGCCCGGTGAGAGAGTGTGCAGAATGAAGAGATCGTTTCTTGCGAAGCCATCCCTACACTAGGGTTACGGAATTGTCCGTAATTGGGCATCTTTCGAATCATTATCAGATATGTTTCATGTACACAATATGTATAGGTCATGCATATAGTGCACGTGAAACATAATTTTTTCCAGAGAAATATAATACCTACCCAAATGATATATATATAAAAATTGGTATATATATATATATACATATATATAAATTAAAATTGGAGTATAAAATAGATATATCAGATAAAATTGGGATCTCGTCACGAGGCGAAGGATGGCATCCATCGAACTGCGCTGAGGGAGATCAAGTTGCTGATGGAGATTCACCATGACAATATTATTGGAGTGAGGGAACTGAGTCCCGGCCACTTCGATATTTGGCCCATTCCCCCATATCATTTATCATTCCCTCCATATAACAGACGTGTTGTTAGACTGAAAATTAGAGAGAGATATGACCTGAAAATGAGTGAGGTAGAGGTAGAGAGGGGTGGGCCAAATATCGAAGAAGGACTGGAGTCCCTTTCCAGCTATTAAAGGAGGAGTAAACTCAAAAGTCAATGTTTGAAGCCATCATAGGCACTTCCTAGAGCTTCACAACGATAAGAAGCTCCGAAATTTGCATAGTGATATCTCCCTTCCGAACAGAGTTATAGCTAGTTGGCTGGGAGCCAGATCAGGGAAAACTCAGGGAAGAGGGCGAGATAGCACGCAACTTGAAGAGAGTGCGTCCCTAGGTGAAACATATTCCAATCGGGCGCGTGTTTGCCTTTACACCTCCTTTAACTGGATTCGTTGCAGTTGCGAGACGTCTTCGAACACAAGACTAGCATACACTTGATCATGGATTTGATGGAAACTGACCTAGAGGTAAGCACGGATGCGTTGCTCTTTGCTGTCATCTGATGGATGAACACTGGGAGCAACGTAACTCTCAGTAATTACTATTGCAAAATTGGTAATATGTTTGCTCCTGGGGGCCGTAGCCAACCCCTTTTACAAATAAGTACTACGAACCCAAGGGCCTATAATATTACCACTTGCAACATTACCAAAATTGCAGAACGTAATCAAAGATACGGGTATCATTTTTCTCTCACAACACGTCAAGAATATCACCCTTCAAACATTACAAGGACTGGAGGTACCCATTAATTTTTGTGAATGCATTACATGCAATTTATTTGGCATTGTATTGTATGTGTTTTTCACAATTCGCCATATCAACAATCAGTTCTCTTCAGTACTTGCATGCCAATTGGATTCTTCATCGGGATCTCAAGCCCAACAACTTGTTGATGAATGCAGGAGGAACTGTCAAAGTATGCCGTTACAGTTTGTTAATTTTGCAATTAGTAGTATTATTATACCTCAACACAGCATTTTTATCCCAACCAAACAATCTTTTTTTCAATTTTCTTCCATAATTCCTAATCTGGCTATCTTTCTTCGAAATATAGCCAGATTATGCATTATTGCAGAAAATTGAAAAAAAGATTGTTTGATTGGGCTAAAAATACCGTATTGAGGTATAATTTTTCAGTTCAAATTTTAAAATTTCAAAAAGCAGGAAAATCGCTTTTTTAAATATTATTGACCGCATTCTGCCAAATGTATTTGCCTATCGGCGCTAATAATCACAAATTTGAAATACTCTTATCAAAGATATCCTACCATAACCCTGATACCATAACCGGGCATATTACCGTAGGGCGGAACCGTAGGAGAACAACGAGCGAACAAGTCGAACAAACTAACTAATGACTACATTTCATGTTTTCATGCTTATGTAAACCTGTTGTCTCATTCCATATATCTTCCTTGCATCCTTAGTTGGCAAGAGCATGAATCAGCCGATTGTACTCATCTCTATACTCTCTTCATTTCCCGTTGTCTATGCTACCCTGCGCGGAGATGGCTATCGCGGTTCATCCCAGCGAGAGGGGGCCATTCTCTAATCCTCTTCATTTTTCATGCTCTCTGCTGTTCTTACGGGCAGTGATTTCATCGGGGATAATTAACGAGATAGTATGCGTTTTTAATGAGACCACGGCTTTCAACTGAAGAGTCGAATGACCGGCGCGCAAAACCTGTCAATCACTCAACTAGCCACTTCGCCCCAGACGAAAAAAAGGAATTCAACTAAATATTAATATCTAATTAATTAATATCCCCTGACTTAACATGGCTGATATGGACATCATTCGAAGCGTCTTGACATGGACAATGACGGCCCGCCTATAATTTTTAAAATAGATCACAGATCAACAATCAATTATCGATTTTCTCTTCAACCTTTACCAACATGCGCGATATGTATACCATTCCGACCCTCTAAACCAGGGCATGCCATTAGCATATGGTAAATTTGCAAAAACATTCAAAAATCAAACAGTTTATCGATTTTTCGTAAACTTTGCCCAATACTCTATTTATGGGTATCATTCTGACCGTCTAAAGGAGACTAGTTGAATGATGTATTTCACGTATTTTTAAATATTTTCTATAAATAAATTTTTTTATTACAACCCATATTCAGTCATGTTGTTTTTTCTTGTGCTAACCGGTTGCTTCCTTGCTTCTGCAAGCGAAGAGTGGATAAACAACGAAGAGTCGTTTCTTTTCGAAGACAACACTCTATTATTAATAAAGAAAATCAAGTGAGACTTTTGCAAAATATTCAAGGATATCTCTTTGATAATTTTACCAAAGTCATATTTTTCAAACACGGCGATATAGTCTACTCTTCGTATGACAACTTGCCCGTTCGTTTCCATTCAAATACCTTCTTTCAAGTCTTCACTTTCTTGAACACTACCGCTAATATTGCCCTCTTGGTCTACGTTTTCTTTCTACATAGAAACCTCGAGTCGGTCAGTCTCGCGCGCAGACTGGAACAGTGTAAGACGCCTCGGGAAGATAGCAGCGTCATTTGCTGAGTTTTCATCCGCAATGAGTGGTTGGCCATCTCCTACTCCGACAATTTCTCCTTTTACCAACATCTACAAGACATTCCATCCAGATGATCCTTCCGGATTAGCGCGTCTTATCGAACGAATCGTCTTCCTTCGACAAGGACCAATGTCAATCGGATGTCTGACCGAAATTCTTCGAGATATAAACGAAGGAATTTCCCATGCTGATATTACAACGTTCATTCAAAAGAATTGTCCCAGCCTTGTATACATTATTGTTGACGGAATCGTCAAGTGTAAATATCGTAATACATGAATTCAAAAGAAATTGCTTCATTACTAGCCCATATTCCCAACTTTTTGGGTGTTTTTCCGTCCGACTGTCTTCCTTGTATCGATAAACTAAAAGAAAACTACGGTCTTATCGTAAATACAGACTCTTCAGAACAAGAAGGAACTCACTGGTTAGCAATAGTTGTCCAAAAAGGAATTTGCTGTTATTTTGACTCTTTTGGAGGGCCACCTAGAGTAAAAAATATACAAAATTTTTGCAAAAACTTTGATACATGTCTTTTTAATAGAAATAAACATCAAAAGCTGGAAGAAATCACTTGTGGCGCGTACTGTATCTTTGTAGTAAACGAAATGTTATGGCGAAATAGGTCTTTTCGCTCCGTAGTTTTCACATTTCATCGAATTAAACAAGACGATCGGTTCGTGAGAAAGTACTTAAAGGACAATTTTTCCATTCATTTATCCCCTCTGCATTCACTATGAACGGTCGCATCATGTCCCATCTCTGCAACATCTGCAATTCCCAGTATCCTGCCCTTGAAAAGCATCTGGCCGAAAAACATCCAAAACTCTACTGTATTCCCTGCAATCGGCTATTTTCTTCGGCTTTCTCCCGCAAGCGACATGAAAAAGTCCATGTAACCCCGCCCACTAAATCGACGGAAAGCGAAACGAACGAAGCAAAGCCCATGGTTAAGCCAGTCATCAAGGAAGAATTGGTATGCAGTCTTGGCGTCTACAAAAGACCAGCTGATGGAACTATTTCAGTCAAGATTCGCCATGAATAGCCGCATTTCCCGCAATTCGGACTTTCTTCTAAAAGTTCTTCGTCATACTCGATCAGCCATCAACCAAGCAAGCAATTCAGAAATTGGCTGCCTTGTCGAATTATTGTTCAACATCCATAAAATTGCATTTAATCGTTCCGAAAGAAACGCAATTGTCCATTTTCTTCCAATAATTCGATATATTGGCAAGTGTCGAGACGCTGATAAGGCCCGAGACCTTTTATTAACCTTTGCCCATCACTTTATTCGAGAAATTATTCAAGTTGTACTTTCTGCAAAATGATGAAGCATACTTCCCGAGTTCAGCCTTTTGTCGCAGTTACGCAAAAAGAAGCAAATGCAATCGAGATGGAAAGAAGACTAGACAGCATTATTCTTCGAAAAGATATTGACCCTCATACAAAAATGAGGTTATATCAAGACAGACTAGCTCGTCTAATCAACTATAGAAAGGAGAATGACTTGAAAGATGATCGATCTGAACCAGCAACTACGACTATTTCTCCCGACGTTTCCCTACCGTTAATAGACTTTTACTCTCAACAACCGATCAATTTTGAGCAAGATTTTGTTTCCGCTGACATACCCCCAACTCCTGCTAGTGAAAGGTATTCTGATCTTAGCGAAAGCTCGCCAGTTCAAGCAAAGTTTATTCCCCTGCCAACCTTTAGACCTCCTAAAAAAATTGCTGCGCCTATATCCCAATCTAAACGAAAGAAAGTTGAAAAGCCAGCTTGTCCTAGAGTTGCAAATCAACCCAAATCTCGGATTCCGGTCGTAACTGGATTGGCAAACAAAAAGGCCAGGCCTGCCCAACAAAAAGACGATAGTATTCTTCCTAGTTGGGCAAGACCTACAAAATCTTCGCGTCTACAACGTGTTCAATCAGGAACTGGCAAACGACTTTACATAAGGACTTGGCCTTGAATTGTATTTTTAATCATGTTGAAAAAGTTATTCTATGACCTTGACGAACCTACCGCATTTTCTTCCCACGGACCGTTGCAAAAAGCAAGCAAACTATCAAACAAAAAGTTACACGTTTTCTCGAATCCCAGCCAGTTTACTCTAGACATAAACAAATTAGATACAAATTTCCCCGTCGTCAATCACGTGGCGATTTTGTTTTTCCCATGTCCAGGCAGACTTGATAGATATGAGTGCACTAGCCCATCAAAACAAGGGATATCGATATGCTCTATCCATGATTGACTGCTATAGTAGGTTTGCATTTGTTATTCCACTGCATAGAAAAACTGGAAAAGAAGTTGCGAAAGCATTGGAGAAAACTTTTGAAAGTGTGCAAATGTTTCCCACCTTTTTGATTACTGATAGGGGCAAAGAATTCATAGGATTCCATGTAAAGGAATATCTTTCTTCTCATTTCATAAGGCTTATTCATCCAAATTCGGATATTAAATGCGCAGTTGTCGAACGGTTCAACAGGACCTGGGAAACACGTCTTTTCAAGTATCTGACTGCAAACCATACCAAAACATGGATCGATATTTGCGACAAGCTGACAAAAGCAATAAACAATTCCTACCATCGGATGATCAAATGTACGCCACATAAAGCTTTTTCTGGAGAAAAGGTTCCGGCGGATTCCAAAAGCATACCCTTCAAGAACCCTCGATATAGCGTCGGCCAGTTAGTTCGCATGAGTCATCAAAACAAGGCTTTCCGCCGTGGTTACACGTCTGGCTGGATGGAAGAAGTTTTCCAAATAGTTCAAGCGCTAGCCGGCTCACCGCCCACTTACAAAGTTATTGACCAAGCAGGAGAAGAAATTACAGGAATTGTCTATGAACAAGGACTAGTGCCTGCTGCCTAACGATTATTGTCGGAGAAAATCACGTCTTTATTCTCGAAGAAAATCACGTTTTTCATGCTCGGAGAAAATCACGTTTTTCATTATCGGACAAAATCACGTTTTCATTCTCGGATAAAATCACGTTTTTTTTTTTTAATTTTCGGAGATAATCATGTAAATTTACTATTGATCCAGTAGATAAATTTTATTTAATAAACTAATATTTACATGAGTGCGTCAACATGGGGTACACGGTTATCGTCAATGGTGAAAACAGAGTCATACTGGCAATGAAGAATACAATACAGACCAGGTTCGGGAACAGCCTTGTTGAATTTTACGTTGAAACTAGTAGTACCGAGATTAATCAGATCAAACGTTTCAGAATCTAGGTTTGGCGAAATTTCAAACACAAAAAAGGTAAATCCATCCTTGAACATTTCCCTAGAAATTCCATTGTTATCCAGAGAACGTCCCAAGCCAGTTCCTTCAAGCATGTTTAGATAAGCCGGCATGTACAAGTCCTTTTCAAAGTCCAGGTTGAGCGGTCTTGATGGAATGGTTCTTCCGCCACACTCGAGGAAAGCATCCTTTACGTCAAAATGTCTAAAGTTGAATGGTGTTTTCGAGTGGGATCCAATGTAAGAGAGGGCGTCAACCATACACATTATGACTCGTTTTGGAAGCGCTGAAGTAAGCAGGCGACACTCTGGCGCATCAAAACGTCCAGGAGCCACAAAGAAACTACGCATTTCAACATTTGTTAGCGGATAGGTTATCATCTTTTCCTGTTTGAGAAGTTGTTCGATTGCCAACGAAGCAGAATCATGAAGTTCGTATTGATGAAGAAGAAGCTTAATATCGCTAATCTCGTACGTGTAGATTGTGTCATTGGGCGCTCTGAGATCCTTGTCAATCTCGAGCGAATCAATGACAAACTTGGGATCATTCAAGTAGGCAATAAGCTTAAAATCTACATAATTCAGGAGAAGACGAGGTTGGTTGAAAAGATTTAGGTTAAGAGTGGCTGCAAATTGACCGTCCTTACCCTTCTCAACCCAACCCGTTCGTCTTACATGTCCTGATGAAGCTGGATTATTATTGGGTTTGTCATCCGTAGCATATCCACCAAGAGAAAGGGTAGTATTCTTGGTATCCTGGTCAAAGTTGAGCTCCGTTTCAATGATGCTTCTCCACGCGTAAAGCGGGGACGAATCTTCCACGAGAACGCCATTGATGTATACTTGGAATTGTTTGAATAGTGTCTTGCCAATCATTTGACAAAATGCGATGGGAAGCTTTTCGTCTGCTTTAACCTCCATCTTTTTGCCATCCTTGTTTCTAATACCAATAGTAAACTGAATGTAACTGCGCTGAAGATTCAGAAAACCCTTTTGTAAATTATAGCGCCAAGTATATGAATTTGTAAGTGGACATTCGACGTAACGGCTGTTGACTACACCTACTGATGTATCAGGAATGCTAAACAGGTCCAACTCAGGAACAGTTGACTTTTTAGACTTGGGATTGATAATTTTTTGCATTATGGGGCGGGAAGGAAATAGGTTCGTTTTCCGTTGGGAAGGAATGCAGAAGCTTTTCTTTTACGACTTCCAAGTCCAGTAAGATTGCGAATAGTCCGTCTTCCGGCTCGCTTAAATGCTTCTTTTGGGGTCGATCCGCTGATGACGTCAGAAGCGAATATCAATCCGGATAGTATCAATAATTTCCTTATTGATGGATAGATGCTGAATAGGGTTAAAGACTTTCGAAACGTTTGAAGGGTCAGCTGAGTCCGTCTTCCGGCTCGCTTAAATGCTTCTTTTGGGGTCGATCCGCTGATGACGTCAGAAGCGACGCTTGCTGCAGCCTGCGTTATTTGCTTACCTACCGGCGATTCAAGAAAAGACGGTATTGCTACGCGAAGTCTTTTGACGACCCCAGCAATGCCTCGTCCCCTTTGATTGCGAAATCCGATAAACTTTTGACCAGCGCCATACTGCAAAATACTTGCAAAGTCAACTTTATCATAATCAAAAACTTCTGAACAATCTTTCATGATTTAATTTTTATGAAATGTAATGTACATATGGTCGTTCCATAATGGAATTTTATAGGTTTTCCAAAGGCATCGCAAATATCAATCCGGATAGTATCAATAATTTCCTTATTGATGGATAGATGCTGAATAGGGTTAAAGACTTTCGAAACGTTTGAAGGGTCAGCTGAGGTTGGAACGATTCTAAGAAGCTGTGATTTGCAATTTCCTACAACAGATGGTTGTATGCAGTCAGCATACACAAAAACTGAAGAAATGTTGTTGTTGAAATCGATCGAATATGAGGCAATCGTTTTGGTCTCGTTGGCGATAAATAACGATGATTGAGTTGAAAATCCGCAAAGATATGCAAGTTCAGGAGACAGTTCAAGGCTATCAAGCATACTCTTGTTCACGGATAATATAATTCGATTCAAAAGAGGATCGAAATCGAATGAAAATCCGTGTTTTTTGAGTTGTTCTTGGGCGCGTCCAAGAGAGAAACTGCGTACATTTGCTTGATTCGCAATCCTTTTGGAATCTACAGCATTGCCCTTTTGAATATCTATGGACTGCTTTAGCAGTTCTTGAATTGTTTTGTTATCCTCTGCTGAGGTTTTTGTGAGTTCGCTGGTTGCCTCAATCGATTTCTTTAGCAGCGCTTGAAGCTTTTTGCTTTCTTCCGTAATGGCAGTGATATTGTTTTTGGATATTTTGGTAATCTCTGACTGAATATTTTTGGATTGATTGACTAATTCAGCTGTTGCGTTCTTTGCTTGGTTGATCAATTCAGTCGTAGCATTCTTAATAACTGATTCCTGTTTTGAAAACTGGGTCGAATCCAATGTAAAAACGTTATGTTTTGGAGGTCGAGGTTGAGATGGCGGGGGAATAGGTCCTTGGCCAGCTGGTGCTTGCGTTGGCGCCTGAGTTGGAGCTTGAGTAGGAAGAACCGTTGGTGCTTGAGTAGGCGCCTGAGTTGGGGCTTGAGTTGGAGCTTGAGTAGGAAGAACCGTTGGGGCTTGAGTTGAGCTTTCGTTAGCCCCAGTAGGCGTAGTTGTCTGATTTCGTTTTCGCTCCCTTTCCGCCTTTCTTGCTATTGTAGCATCAATCTCGGCTTGAGTAGCGGGCCTTCCTTCTCCTTTCGCTATTCTCCTTTTCAGTTCTTGCTTTTCTTCATCTGTCATTTCGTCGGCTTGTCGTTTACGCCGCTTAGGTGTTGCTGACCAAAGGGAATTGAGCAGGTCAAATGCATCTCTATAATTACCGCGTGGAAGGGTAAATTCAGACCTAGATCCTGTTTTATCAATAGCTGCAAAAGCGAGTGGTTCGGAAACGTTTTCAAAGCTATTCGTATAGATAATTTCCGCCAATCCACACTTCCATTTTTCAGTTTTTAGTTTGATCGGTTCCGGAAGACGGACCAGAAATGACGAGTTGGAGTTCTCGGGATGATCCGGAATGTTGGATGGAATTGTTATGAAAAATTCCGCCATGGCCAATAGGGAAAGGAATAATAAGGGCCAGACAACTAGACAACAGTCCAAGCCAAAAGGAACGCTTATCGCTGTTTGGAAATAAGGTGATATTAACTAGCGCTGCAGTTATGCAGACTGAAACTATTGCTAGTTGAAAGAGAATAAATAGGAAAGACCTTTTAGTATGACTGAAAATTGTCATTGTAAAACTATGCAATCAGACAAGTTTGTTATAAAGACTCTTTACTGTTCTGGCGCTACCCAAACCGGAAAAACGACATTATTGCGTAAAATATTGGAAAATGAAGCCAAAATGTTCGATAAGCCCATTGAAAGAATTATTTGGTGTTATGGAATAGATACAAACGATTTTCCTAAACATGAAAAGATTCAGCTTCATCAAGGTCCGCCCGATATGCGAATGCTGGAAGGGAAAGATCACAAGTTATTGATTTTGGACGATCTCATGTCATATTACATCAAGAATAAAACAGAACTGAATAATCTATTTACCCGGGTTTCCCATCATTGCAATTGTTCGATAATCAATATAGTACAGTCTTTGTTTGCGCAGGAAAGAACAGCCAGGGCCAACAGTACGTACATTTGTCTAACAAAATCTACTGGAGCTACTCTGCAGATTCAAAACTTTGCAAAACAGCTTTTCCCAGGTAAATCTCAATATTTCTGGGAGGCATACGAAGACGCAGTAAAGTCTCAGCTCTATGGATATTTAATGATTGATTTGCACCCAACAACGCCCGATAATAGAAGATTATGTACAAACATTTTTGATAATTCAATCGTTTATTATGTTGAAAAAATGAAACCTTAAACAGTTAGGTCTAATTTGAAATCCATATCGAGGAAATTTGACAAAATTTTATGAAAATCGATAAATGATCTTTGATATATGAAATTATTTGGAAATATGTCATACATCATTGAACTGTTCTCGTTTAGATGGTCGGAATGATATCCATATCGCGCATGTTGGTAAAGGTTGAAGAGAAAATCGATAATTGATTGTTGATCTGTGATCTATTTTAAAAATTATAGGCGGGCCGTCATTGTCCATGTCAAGACGCTTCGAATGATGTCCATATCAGCCATGTTAAGTCAGGGGATATTAATTAATTAGATATTAATATTTAGTTGAATTCCTTTTTTTCGTCTGGGGCGAAGTGGCTAGTTGAGTGATTGACAGGTTTTGCGCGCCGGTCATTCGACTCTTCAGTTGAAAGCCGTGGTCTCATTAAAAACGCATACTATCTCGTTAATTATCCCCGATGAAATCACTGCCCGTAAGAACAGCAGAGAGCATGAAAAATGAAGAGGATTAGAGAATGGCCCCCTCTCGCTGGGATGAACCGCGATAGCCATCTCCGCGCAGGGTAGCATAGACAACGGGAAATGAAGAGAGTATAGAGATGAGTACAATCGGCTGATTCATGCTCTTGCCAACTAAGGATGCAAGGAAGATATATGGAATGAGACAACAGGTTTACATAAGCATGAAAACATGAAATGTAGTCATTAGTTAGTTTGTTCGACTTGTTCGCTCGTTGTTCTCCTACGGTTCCGCCCTACGGTAATATGCCCGGTTATGGTATCAGGGTTATGGTAGGATATCTTTGATAAGAGTATTTCAAATTTGTGATTATTAGCGCCGATAGGCAAATACATTTGGCAGAATGCGGTCAATAATATTTAAAAAAGCGATTTTCCTGCTTTTTGAAATTTTAAAATTTGAACTGAAAAATTATACCTCAATACGGTATTTTTAGCCCAATCAAACAATCTTTTTTTCAATTTTCTGCAATAATGCATAATCTGGCTATATTTCGAAGAAAGATAGCCAGATTAGGAATTATGGAAGAAAATTGAAAAAAAGATTGTTTGGTTGGGATAAAAATGCTGTGTTGAGGTATAATAATACTACTGCAATTATTTACTTTCCAAGAATATTTTATAAGGTTCAAAGATTCGCAAAAAAAATACTTTGTTGACACAGCTTTGACATGCAGCAATCTCAATGTGTTGATCACAATTCGGTTTATCAACGAAGAACAAATTATTCTCATCGTTTAGATCACTGATTTCGGCCTCGCCCGATTCTTCGGTGAGCCCAATCGATGCTACACTCCTCAGGTAAATATCTCTATTTCAACCATCAGCTTTCCTCTTTCTCTTTATCTGTGCCCCTGATCAACTTTTCATGTGATTATTATAGAATAGAATGTAACAGCAAAGCTCTTTTTTTAAAGAGCGATTTAGTATTAAAGGAGGAGCAAACTCAAAATTCAATTTTTGAAGCTATCATATGGACTGCCTAGAGCTCCACAACGATAAGAAGCTCCGAAATTTTCACATTGACATTTCCATTCCGAACAGAGTTATAGCTAGTTGGCTGGGAGCCAGATCAGGGAAAGCTCAGGGTAGGGTATATAGCACGGGACTTGAAGAGAGTGCGTCCTTAGGTGAAACATATTCCAGCCTTGCGCGAGTTTGCATTTACTCCTCCTTTAATGGGAGTCCTATCCTCACAGTACTTCCTCTGCAGGTGGTCACTCGATGGTACCGCGCGCCCGAACTGTTTTATGGCGCACGAACGTATGGTGTTGGAGTGGACATGTGGGCGATGGGATGTATCGTAGCAGAGCTGTTGCTGCGGGTACCTCCATTCTGCATTTATCTACTCCACTCCGCAATCTTTTTAATATATTTTTAGCTTACCCGGCTGGAAGCGCCCAAGTTGGAATCAGCCCTGTTTAATACTTGGTTGCCTCCCCCTACGCTAAAGTCCACTGCAAGTTGGATCCGGACCTGAATCCAACATGTACTGCTTTTGGATCCAATTTGTAGAGTTACTTTAGCGTAGGGGGGAGGCACCCAGATTAAAACAGGGCTGGTTCCAACTTGGCCGCCTCTTCCTGAATAGGAATGTTCATAAACGAGTAATCATCTGACTTTCTCCAGATTGCATGCTCTCTCGCGTTCTCAAACCGGCGAGAGAGTGTGCAAAACGAGGAGAGCCAGACCATTGCTCTCATAAACTGCAATGAAGATAGTGTAATAGTATTTCAAAAAGGGGCGGGGCTACGGCCCTTCCAATGTATACTATTACTACTGAAGATGCGCGTCTCAGACACCCCTCTTCCCTGGCGATATCGATTCCGATATCAATCAACTATTGACCGTCTACAAAGTACTCGGAACGCCCACGGATGAGGATTGGCCACTCATGAAGACGCTGCCAGATTACTTCCACCTGAAGTGAGAAAATATCGATTGAATAAGAGGAGAAGAGAAGAGAGGAGCAAGAGTCAATCGTAGTTTTGAGGGAGCAACCACCAATAGATCTGCGTCACAAATTCTCAGCTGCCGGAGATGAGGTGGTCCAATTGATCAAGGTGCCTTTTTATAATTTTTAAAATTGCAGAATTTCATGTCATTTTTTGTGCGTAAAACTAATATATTTTCATCACGTCTGGTGGTCTGCAACGACCGAAGTACACTAAGCAATGATCATCTAGCTTTGATGATTGAAACGATAGATATTGATTGATTGAAGACAAGAGAGAATATTGACTGCAGGGTTGTCTCGAATTCGATCCCCTCAAGAGATGGAGTGCCTCCGACGCACTCAAAAGTTCCTGTTTCTCGTGAGTCGCCCATTCGGAATATACTATAGAACACAAGGCGGTTTGAAGTCTCGCAACAGGCCACTGGCTTTCAGGACAGGACCTAGTTGACACATAGACGATGGGGTGGCCCGCTCTTGCGTGGAAATGCCTAACACCTTTACCTCTGTACCTTTTACGGAGTGCGAATAAACAGGGAAAACCCGATTGAATGTAATAGTGACATTGTTCGACAGGCCACAGCCTTGATGACCGAGTATAATATTAGTATTATTATTATAAAATAATGGTTGCAGTACGGCTCCATTCGCTTGTCCAAACGACCAATTGCCCCTTCCGGATAGATGCCAGCCAGCGTCGAAGAAGAAAAGAGTGGGGAAGGAAGGAGAGAGTACCTCTGCTGCTAGAAAGAGACTCGACTTCGCGTAGAAGAGATCCTCGATGACTCGTGACAGACCCTCGGTCCCTCCCCCAATCTGTATTTATTTTATCTGTAAAATTCTTTAAATTCTTAAATTCTTAAATTCATGAACCGTAAAATCGGTCAATTGAAAGCTCCGACTTCGAAACTTCGCATACATTATTAGTAACAGTTTCTACACCACTTGGAAAGAAATCAGATTTTTAGCTACACGCATTTTGAAAGCCGACTATAGGTCAAAATTTAGCTTCAAATTTTTTCGATTTTTCGAATGTAGTGTCCGAGCTGCTCCAAATTTGGAACACCATTCGCTCATCACCACTGTACTTTATTTGCAAAATTTGGGCCTTGTAGCTCATTAGGAAACAACGTTATAGCATTTTAGCGAAATTTTAGGGGATTTAAAATAATTTTCCCAAGAGATTGCGAAATCCGGTCAACAAGTTTGAAGGCGGATTCTACACAACTGTGGTAGTACTTCCGCCGCGTGATTACCGATCTGGCGGACTTACTGTGCAGTGACCCTAACAATGTCCTAACAACAGCTCCTGAGAGAAACTCTTTCTGGACCTCACATTAGCCCTCCTTCCTGTGCGGCCGGGTAACAAAAACAACACCTCCAACCATTAACTAACTTTATTTATTTCCAAGAGTATCATGCATACAAAGAACACTTCTGCCCAAGATAAATATTTTTGTGTACAGTAATAATACTTATTAACACTCTACTATTGTCTCTGTATATATTCTGGTTGTTACACAATCTGAGAGCAATGGTGGTAAAACTAGGAAGGAACGAATAGAGAGAAAGGAATTGGAATTCGTGATAGATGACAAAACGAGTAGAAAGAGAGTGGAAAAAAGACGGAAAATGGGGAATAAACAAACACAAAAGCAAAGGAGTTCACTAATCCACGTACTGTTTCTAGCAGTATTATCTCGGTTTGTGTTGGTTGTTAGCATAATGGGTGAATATTACTTGCACGGGCATTACTCGTCGATCGATAATCACAGCTACAGTATACTCCCTCACTCCTCTTTACGGTCCCTCGTGCGTGTGCTGGTGCGGCGGCTGCTGAGGTCTCGCCTGGAATACAAGTACCGTAATCCATGATAAAAAATCCTCCTTCAGTTCTCAATCCATCTACCGTACCTCTGCTCCTCCAACGTAGCTGAAGGCCGAGTTGGGCGAGGTGGCCAGCACGTTGGGTGCGCCGTACGGGGGAGAAGAGGAGAGCGAGATGGGGGCTGCAGCTGGGCAATTTACATATTTGTATTTGATAGAACAAAGAATAAGAAATCCTTGCACACTATTCTCTTAATAGTTTCGATCCCCTCTACAACCATAACGCACCTTGTTATCATTTACACAAACTTGCATCAAATGAATACGCAAAATAAGTAGAATATTTGTAACCAACGTCACGATCCACTGAATCATTGCGCATCTCCCCTTTATGGTGTTCTATCCCATCTGCAACCTCAACACACCTTCCCACTAACAATTGGGGATTGTCTTATTGCACTCGATCTCAAATCATTTTTTGCGCACTGTGCTGTTCTCACAAGGGATGACCGTTCCGTAGAAATGGACTTTCGAAACGACACATATATGGTTCGATAGAGGTTGAGTGTCAGACGCAACCCACCAGCTGTCTCTGGCGGTGATGATGAGAGGACGGAGTGGGCGGGATTCTGCTGCTGCATCTGCTGCAGCTGCTCATGGCTCATCGACGGAGACGTCGTCGAGTAGATCGGCAGAGGATTAGAGACCGAGTGCACCTTAAATTCAGATTGTATCGATTCATTTTATTTAAAAAAAACTATCAAAAAGTGAGGCGAAAGCTACTAACAAAGGGCATGAGTGCAGCTGAGAACATCGTATTATTATTTTATATTATTATTTTCAATAACAATATTATTTTTTATGAATAAGCGATGTCAACTTGAACAAGTCTCCCAACATTATCGCCCATGTAATTAGATGCTGTAACACAAGTTCAGCGCGTGCAAAAACTATGGAAGTGCACCTTTAGAGATATAATGAATATTTTATTTTGAGTTCCAGACTCGACTCCAGCATTCCCCCTATCAATCTCGCCCATATACCACGACGGTGTAACACTAGTTCAAAGTGTGGGAAAAATTCAGAAAATATGATCAATTCGACGAACCGTGGGCATGGGTGCAGCTGCGACAGCCGACTGCTGCTGATGCTGCAGGTGCTGCATCTGCTGCACGTTGTAGTACGGGTAGTGCTGCAATTATATGATTTTACAAAAGAGACGAGATAGTTTGTCCACCCCCACCTATGCACGAAATACTTCGGAAATATGCTGAATTTGATATTAATTATTCGAATGAGAGGATCGTCAACTGCTTCCAATCACTTTCATTTCCCCATGTATCACCCTTGAAACCCCGAACCAACCTGCAGCGGGTTGGACTGCATCGCGGCTGCCTGGTGGATGGGCGAATTATCGAAGGACGAACTGGGCTGCGAGTGTTGTTGTTGCTGTGCAGCAGCCGCAGCTGCTGCAGCTGCTGCTGCCAACTGCTGCTGGTACTGGTACTGCGCCTGCTGCGCGTAGTACGCCTGCCAGGCGGCAGCGTGAGCTGCTGCAGCAGCAGCATCCACTTGCTGCTCCGCGGGCTGCGGCTGTGCTGCTGCTGCGGCGGTAGGAGAAGCCGGCTGCTGATGATGATGCAGTTCCTGTTCGTAGATGGAGGGAGGCGGACTGACTCCGCTGAGCGGCGAAGCAGCTCCCGAGTGCACGACGACCTCCTCCAGATCGGGCACTTCGACAGGGAGAGGAGGGGAGGCGGGCACTGCCTCTTCCTCCTCTGCCGCAGTCGGAGGGGGCGGGGCTGCTGCAGGTGCTGTTTCAGCTGCAGCTGCAGCAGGCGGTGGCTGCTGCGCGGGCAGCACCTCCGCCAGTGCGGGGAAGACTGGCTGCAGCCGTGCGACAGTCGCCTCGTAGAGTCCGCCGATGGAGCCGAACTTGCCCTCAGAGTGCAGCACGAACAGCCTGCAATGGAGCCCATGATGCAAAAAAGCAAATATTTTAACCTAGCCAGGTTTCGGATGCACAGGCTCAATATGAGCATGGCGGAATCTCGTAACTGTCTTTTTCTCTGTTATCAATTGCAAAATCACTAAATTCTAAAATATCAATCCTAGTTAATGTACTTCGTATTCTAACCATCTGGTAAAGGACAGATAAAAAATCATCACTCACTCTCCCTAGTCTCAACATTGAGACCAACCGAACGCGTAACAATATGTCTGATTGTAATGGTCTTCAACAAAAACACTCTATAACTTGACAGAAAGAACAAGAGAGGTCGGAAGAAGTAAACAATCAGTGATGAATCATCGTCCACTCACATGTTCTTGAGTGTCTCCTGTACAGTGTCGCCCAGCGAGTCCTGTCCACTCCGCTCATTCGCGTATCTTTCCATGAACGAGAGCAGTCGCAACCAGAGAGCAAGGAAGGCGCACTGCTCCGTCAGCAGACTGAACAGTTATATTATTAATGCTATTGCTATTACAACGATTTATTCCGAAATGGGATTCTTGCAGGCAGCACATTTGAGGAAAATCCATGTGTACCATCCCCACAAAACCACTTCGGACATAGGCAGCAACATCCGCCCGCGTGGCCTAATGGATAAGGCGTCTGACTTCTAATCAGAAGATTGTCGGTTCGATCCCGGCCGTGGGCTTAAACTTTTGCCGATGTTGCATTTGTAAAATAGCTTACCCTCGATGGTTCAGCGTGATCCGCACAACCGTCTTGAGCACGCGAGTTCTGAATTGGTTAGCATTAGCACAAAATACTCCAGTTTTAATCGATATTTGACTACAGTATCCTCCTCTCAATACCGTACCTCGTCTGCTCGACTCCGAACGGATCCATGGGCGAGAAGTTAGTGAGCAGTTGCGAGAGGAGCGGGAAGAGCACCTGGCAGGTCGATCAATAATCTACAGTACTCCAACAACCTTGAATAGATTGGCAAGCGAAATAGTAAAGTTAGTTTCCGTTTGAAATTTATGGTGCTACCGTATACCTGCTCGAAGCAGTTCTCCCACTCGGCGGCGCCCAATCCCTCGTTGAGCTCGGTGAGCAAGAAGGTGCGGTCCTGATGTAAGATTTATTTTTTCTCATAATGCAAAGCGGATCCGTATTGCTGCCGTCAGATTTCCGCGACTTAAACACGCCATCAACAACCCGAAACCACAGGGCGACATGTTCCGGGTTCAATGTGCTGATAAGCTTTCTTGTTGTTTTTTTAAAATCATTTCCCACGCGAAATCGAATTTCCCAGAGATTCCCACACTTATCAAAGCCATTAACAACCAGAAAACACAGGGTGATATTACAGGGTTCAGCAACCAATGTAAAGTAATATTTCGTGCCGCAGCTAAAATTTGATGAGACCATGTATAGTCAGTGATACTATGCCTATCGCAGAAAATTCTAATCGAACAATAATAGAAAACAATAATGAAAACAAAAACAACAACAACTCACGAGCAAATCAGCGGCGCGATCTCGCACGTTCTTCCTGCAGTCGGCACAGGATCTGGAAGAAATTGAGCTCATCGATGCAATAAATAAAAATATAAACGAATAGAAATAATAATAACGCCAACCTCGAGATGGCCCTCAGCAGCGGGCACCACACGCGACGCCACAGCGAGGGAATCGATGAGGCAGAAGCGTCTGGAAAGGGAAAAGAGATTCTCATCTGAATCCAAAATATCGGTATTCTAATGCCTCTCAGAAACCGAACTGTTCGCTGTTTCACCGAATGCCTATATTCTCCTCTTTTCCCTCACCACTGTGTCCGCTCTCCGCCCACTCTCTGTACATTGCAGGAGTGCGCTTGAAGATCGTCTGGCACGCCGTCATCAGCTGGTACGACACCTGCAATCAATCGATAATCAAAAAATGGCTACCGTAATTCTACTATGCATCCATGCCCGATCGATAATCACCTACAGTACTCCCTCCCTTCCCCAACCGTATTCCTACAGTATACCTGTTCGTATCGGAAGGACAGTTCCTTCTCCTCGTTCTTCGCCTTCTCCACCTCTCGCTCCACTTCAGTCGACAGCTCCTGGAGAGTGGTCAATAATTTTTTAAAGGAATACAAATTTGTGCTAACGGTGACTTCAAGAGCCATCATCCCCATGTAAAAATAGCAATGCAGAGGATCTCCGATTACACATCGGGCAATAGTGCAAAAATTCCAATTTTCTTGATTGCCGATACACCCGGTGGTTCAGCGACCCATCATTGACATGTAACGTCAACCACGGGTTACTAGATCAGTACAGCGACGATATCCCTTGGAAAAAATAATAAAGCAAAATAAATATTCCCTCGACAGTGGTTAAAAAGGTAGATCACAAAATTTGTCAAAAGTGGACACGTCTAAAATTAAATATGAAACCGTTTTTAATTTTTTTAAACAATTTTAAGATAACACGGGTATCACGAGCCAGTGGAGGCGCGCGGGAACAACTTCCAACTTTTATTTTTTGTTATGCTTCATATTATAGTGATAGCATACACTAGAGACAACTTCTTGAAATTTCTGGGTGACAGGTCCCAGAACCGTCATTTAGGAATTCTCCGGTTTTGTAGCCGGCTCTACTGTATTTATGCTCCCAGATGAGCTAGAGAGCTGGCATTGGGCTTAAAACGCGCGGAAAAATCAGATGAACAAATTTTATGTTGAAAGGTAAGCCATAGGATTGCAAGTTCATAAACTATGAACAAAAAACGAAATTTCAAATAAAAATAAAATCATAGCGTCTCGGCAAGGGACAAACCCAGTGAATTTTATTACAGATTATGGAAGAACAAGTCCATACGCGTTCAGAAAAAAAATTGAAATACGCAACTTCAGGGTGGCCTACGCCCGCTGTATAGCTCAGAATGTTAAAAACCATCAAAGTCAAATTTTGAAAAATTCTCAGCTCGCAGATTTATCATACAAATCGATCAGTTAAACCAATTTCTAACAATACTCGATCAATGAAGTTAGATGATGTTGAAAGAGCACGAAATTTCAGCACTTCAAAAAATTCGATTTTCCAGGCATCTGAAAAACCAAATTCGAGCGCATCCAGCTCACGATTTAGCGTTCCCTGAAAATCAAATCGAATCGTTCTCAATACAATCCACAATCAGGAACACATTCTGGCATTTTGAGTTTTCCAGCCCATTCCAGACCCGTGATTTCAATTCTCGAACTTGCTGAATCGTGATGTGAGAAATTTAAAATAATTATATTTCCATTAAATTGTATTGAATTCTAGGTATGTTCAACCTCCAAAAATAATATTGAGAGCAATAGAGACGAAAAATGTTAAAATTTATGCAATTTTCATGTGTATTCCAAAATTCGAAATGTCAATGTTTACACATATTTCATATTTTTTAAACGATCACCATGTTGGCATTATCAGTGTTTTCTATCTCTTCTGCTCATAAAATGATTTTTAGTAATCGAAAAGAGCCGAGATCCTTCACCATTTAGTCAAAATATAATCATTTTGGATTTTTCACATCACGATCCAGCAAGTTCGAGAATTGAAATCACGGGTCTGGAATGGGCTGGAAAACTCAAAATGCCAGAATGTGTTCCTGATTGTGGATTGTATTGAAAACGATTCGATTAAATTTTCAGGGAACGCTAAATCGAGAGCTGGATGCGCTCGAATTTGGCTTTTGAGATGCCTGGAAAATCGAATTTTTTGAAGTGCTGAAATTTCGTGCGCTTTCAATATCATCTAACTTCATTGATCGAGTAATGTTAGAAATTGGTTTAACTGATCGATTTGTATGATAAATCTGCGAGCTGAGAATTTTTTAAAATTTGACTTTAATGGTTTTCAACATTCAGAGCTATACAGCGGGCGTAGGCCACCTGAAAGTTGCCTATTTCAAATTTTTTCTGTACGTGTATGTACTTGTTCTTCCATAATCTGTAATAAAATTCACTGGGTTTGTCCCTTACCGAGACGTTATGATTTTATTTTTATTTGAAATTTCAGTTTTTCGTTCATAGTTTATGAACTTGCAATTTTATGGCTTGCCTTTCAACATAAAAGTTGTTCATTTGATTTTTCCGCGCGTTTTAAGCCCAATGCCAGCTCTCTAGCTCATCTGGGAGCATAAATACAGTAGAGCCGGCTACAAAACCGGAGAATTCCTAAATGACGGTTCTGGGACCTGTCACCCAGAAATTTCAAGAAGTTGTCTCTAGTGTATGCTATCACTATAATATGAAGCATAACAAAAAATAAAAGTTGGAAGTTGTTCCCGCACGCCTCCACTGGCTCGTGATACCCGTGTTATCTTAAAATTGTTTAAAAAAATTAAAAACGGTTTCATATTTAATTTTAGACGTGTCCACTTTTGGCAAATTTTGTGATCTACCTTTTTAACCACTGTCGAGGGAATATTTATTTTGCTTTATTATTTTTTCCAAGGGATATCGTCGCTGTACTGATCTAGTAACCCGTGGTTGACGTTACATGTCAATGATGGGTCGCTGAACCACCGGGTGTATCGGCAAGCCTATCTAGCTCATCTGGGAGCTTAAATACAGTAGAGCCGGGTACAAAACCGGAAAATTCCTAAATGACGGTTCTGGGACCTGTGACCCAGAAATTTCAAGAAGTTGTCTCTAGTGTATGCTACCACCATAATATGAAGCAAAACAAAAAATAAAAGTTGGAAATTGTTCCCGAGGGCTGGATTTTTTCTCCACTGACTCATGATACCTGTGATAAACTACTGAAAATGGGTACGTTATTTTTTATTTCTGCACTGGTCCGAATTCCAAAAACCGAGCACGTTGAGCCATTTTAGACCTACATTCGAACACTGTCTCCTCCCCTCATCATCCTCAAAGGAGGGCGCACATTGTCTCTCGCGGTTAGGATCCAATTTTCAGCATAGATCCTCGTTATGAGAATATTTTTATGGGTATTCCAAGTATTCGAAAATTCGGCTGTCCCCTTTCCACAGATGAGAAAAATGTTGACCTAGTTAAATTAGTTTTACCAAATGCTTTGTTCACTTTGAATTGCTATCTCAAAACAAAAAATAAAAATATATATATTTCAAATGTTCTCCCACCTTCTTGGTTCCTCTGCTCGTCTTGCTTCTTCTCTGTTCTCCTCCCTCGTTGTTCACATTCGATCTCAGAGACTGCTGAGCTCTGCCCGACAGAGGGCCTGCGGCCTTCCTGAAATTTGATTTTTTAAAAAATATTAAAATATTTTCAACCCTGTCGTTTTGACGCTCCTAATGCAAGTCATAGCTAAACCGATATCGTACATCCAATATCTCACGTACAGATAGGAAAAAAACTACATTTTTTTCGTGTGGATCCTATTTTTGTGAAAATATTTTTTTTTAACTGAAAATTAATTACGTACTCTCCCCCGTTGAGTCCCGCCTCGACCATCGTCAGCAGGCACTCCACTGCGCTGTCCACGTTCTCCGGAGTGATGTGCGCCGCGTCACGGAACAGGAACTCGAGCGTCTCCGCAACCTGAGAGATTACGGTAGTGGAGGTACGATAGGAGGTTACGGTATCAAAGGATACGGTAAGCTACAGCAGTGCCCTAATATCACGAATACAAAAGATCAGATTATTGCACTGGCTTAGCTCCCGCAACCATCGTCGACTACAGTATACCTTCAGGTAGGCGGCGGGTTCGTGGCGGCCTAGTGCCGTCCTCAGGACGAGCGTCTCGTTACGCGCGTATGCGGCTGCCGATCCGCCCAGGGCGCGAAGAGCCTCCGCCGTTGCACCCGCTGCTGCAAAGGAGGCATACAATACATATGATAAAGCTATGACAATTTCTTAATGGCCTGGAGCACTCCGGTTGCAAAATATTGGTATATTCTGAGGCCAAATACGAACTTAGTGAGGATAGGAAATGTGGTCAAAACTAAAATAAAACAATCCACCAAGTATCGTACCATCCTTGTGGCTGAGATGGATCCACTCTTGGCTGGCAGCCTTGGGAAGGGAAGTCGTCGAGTTGGCAGCAGATGAGGCAAGGGAAGAGCCAGAACCGACTGAAAGACGATACAAATTGTTGTATAGGAACCCTCATAATAGCTAAATACCCTAATTATATTATTCCTATACACAATTAACTCACTTGGCGATTTAGGTAGCTCGCCACATTTCCCATTACTGTAAGTACTCCCTCTCAACCTTTGCTTACGTGTCGCAACGCGTCTAACTCGCGCGCGTTCCACTCTCTCTATTCTACGTACTCTCTCGTTAGCTCTTCCCTCGCTCCCCTCGCTCCGTCTATTCATTCTGTTCCTGAGCTCTCGCGCCGGCTAGTGACCGGTCTCCCCTCTCTATTTTCGTCCTATTTATTCCTTGTTGATAAACCTTTGAGTTACTCACATCCTCGCCCTCCATACACCGGATAACAAGGGCCAAGGACACAACACTGGCGTTCAGGATCTCGGAGTCTCACACAAGCGGAGTCGTGGCATTCAGCCCGAACTTGTTGTGAAAGTCACTCAGGTGGAGTCGCGGCGTTCGAGCCCGAATCTGTTGTGAAATCCCCAGGTGGAGTCGCGGCATTCGAGCCCGAACCTGTTGGGAAAGCAATCAGGTGGAGTCGAGGCGTTTCGAGCCCGAAACCTGTTTGTGAAATACACCCAGGTGGAGTCGTGGCGCGCAAGCCCGAACCTGTGGTGAATTTCATCATTGTGATCTAAGTGGGCGAAAGCTCGCTGTGATTGACACCTAGCCAGTACCAGGCGAGAGCCAGGTGGTAGGTGTTCTTACCGAGAAACCGCTAGGGGTGAAAACCTCTACTTTCCGGATAGAATTTGATAAATAAGAGGCGAATTCCTGCCCGATTTTTCAAATCAATCACACACAATGGGAGACGATACAGAGCAAATGAAAGCAGACTTGCTAGACATGAAGAAACTACTGTCTACGATGAGCTTCATGATGCAACAACAACAGAGACAGGAAACGGAGAACGTCGACCCCACGACGTCGAACGAGCTATCGATTGCCACTGTCAGTGCAATCGAGAACAGGATCCAGGAATTCTCCTATTCTCCGGATGATGGTGCCACTTTCGAACGGTGGTGGAACAGATACGAGGACATCTTCACGATCGATCTCGCAGACTGGGATGACGTCAAGAAGTGCAGAATGCTCATCAGACATGTCAGTCCCACCGTCGAGCGCACATTCGTCGATTCGATCTCTCCCAAGAAATGGAGTGAGATGACCCTCGAGGACGTCACGAAGAAGATGATCACTCTGTTCGGAGACAACACGTCTCTATTCGATAGACGCCGGATAATGCTCAATCTCAAAATGAGCAAGGAGAACATCGATGACGTGCGCGCACTTGCGGCCCGCGTCAACCAGACGGTGGAAAGAGCTGAAGTGAAGTCAGCCACGGTCGATGAGTGGAAGGTCCTCACCTTTCTGCATTCTCTCGATCTGCCCCGCTACTCCGATGTGCATCTCAAGATGATGCAAACTGCCAAACAGAAAGGCAAGGAGTGTACTCTGGAGGATCTGCTCTCGGTCTACAACGATATCTCACAACTCAAGAAGGACTCTAGAGCCATCACGGATTCGAGTCGAGAGGTGAATTACGTGGATAGGAAACAAAAGAGCAATCACAAGTTCACGAAAAAGAACAACCAGAGAGCTCCGGATAATACGTCCAAGCAGTCCCCAAAGCAATGCGACAGCTGCGGGAAGGAGCACGATCGCTCTACCTGCTGGTACAAGGACGCGGAGTGCAAGAAATGCGGACGGAAGGGACACATCGCCCGAGTCTGCAGGTCCAAGGATAAGAAGTTGCACACCGTGAGCGTGTCAACAGTGGCCACATCGGATTACAACATTCGAGTGGAACTCAATGGACATCCATCCTCTCTCAAAATCGATACTGGAGCGGATAGCACGATCGTATCCGAGAAGATGTGGAAGGAGATCGGCAGCCCCGAACTCTCCCCCGTCGACTGCACGGCCACATGCGCCAATGGAGAGACACTCCAACTGCTTGGCAAGTTCAAGGTTTCCGCCAAGTATAGAGGAATCGAAGCGGTCAGTGACATCTACGTCGCCCGCAAGAGCATCAATCTGCTCGGAAAGAATCTCATCGATCTACTGGAATTGATCGAGATTCGAGAGACTGACAAAGCACTCAATGAGATCACTGCATCTCTCTCCACGAACAAGGAGTACACGGAGTGGGTGAAGAAGGAATTCCCCGAGGTCGCGGCTGACGGACTCGGAAGTTGCACAGAGATGACTGCATCTCTGCAGCTAAAGCCGGATGTTACCCCAGTCTTCCTACGAGCCAGACCAGTGCCGTATGCACTGACGGAGAAGGTCGAGAATGAACTCGATCGTCTGGAGAAGATGGGAGTAATCGAGAAAGTGGAGTACAGTGCATGGGCAGCCCCCATTCTCACTGTGAGCAGACCGAATGGATCGATCAGAATGTGCGCAGATTTCAGCACCGGATTGAACGCATCCATCGATCTGCCTGCACATCCACTCCCACTTCCGGATAACATCTTCGCCACTCTCAATGGATCAACGATCTTCACACAGATCGACCTCGCAGAAGCATACCTGCTGGTTCCACTGGACGAGGAAGCACAGAAACTCCTCGTGATCAACACCCACAAGGGACTCTTCAAGTACAAGAGATTACCCTTCGGTGTCAAGGCTGCCCCTGGCATCTTCCAGAGACTAATGGACACGATGCTCAGCGGTGTGAAAAACGCCTTGCCCTACCTGGATGACATCATCATCGGAGGGAAGAACAAGAAGGAGCACAACGAAACTCTCCAGGAGGTCATGCTCCGGTTGCAACGATATGGCCTACGCACTCGAGCAGAGAAGTGCACATTCGGAATGAAGGAAGTCAGTTTCCTCGGATTCATTCTGAACAAGGACGGTCGTCACACCGATCCGAACAAGACCGAAGCGATTCGCACAATGCCGGATCCCACAAATCCCAGCATGCTCCGAAGTTTTCTGGGAATGGTCACGTACTACGGACAGTTCATCGAGGGTCTGCACAAGAAACGAGGACCACTCGACCATCTTCTTCAGAAAGATGCGAAATGGAACTGGAGCACTCAATGTGCAAAGGCATTCAAGGAGTTGAAGGAGGTGATGAACTCTCAACTCTCCCTCGTGCACCACGATCCGAAGAAGGAGATTGTGGTGGCAGCGGACGCTTGCGAGGACGGAATTGGCGCTGTGATCCTTCACAGATTTCCGGATGGTTCACTCAGAGCTATCTGTCATGCCTCGAGAAAGCTCAAGCCAGCTGAGAGGAACTATGGACAGATCGAGAAGGAAGCTCTCGGTTTGATCTATGCAGTCGGTAAATTCCATAAGTACATCTATGGAAGGAGATTCACCCTGCAGACAGATCACAAACCGCTCGTGACCATCTTCGGTTCACCGAAAGGAGTTCCAGCCTACACGGCCAAGCGGATCTACAGATGGGCAGAGACACTGTTGATGTACGATTTCAAGATCGAATACGTCAACACGAACTCATTCGCGTACGCGGATGCACTCTCTCGCCTTATCAGCGAATGTCAATCAGACAAGGATGTATCCATCGACAGAATTCAAGTCGAGGAGGATATCGTGGGATCTCTCCAATCGTCGATCAGACGACTTCCAGTCACAGCGAATGACATCAGAATGGAGACCACGAAGGATGCACTTCTCCAGGAAGTCATCAAGAAGCACCTCAAGGGATGGAGTTCCAAGGACTCCAAAGCTCCGGATATCATACCGTACTACTCGAGAAGAGCCGAGCTCAGCCTCGTGAAGGGATGCATTCTCTTCGGATCTCGTGTGGTCGTCCCGAGCACGCTTCGAGCGAGAGTGATGAAAGAGCTGCATGCTGAACATCCAGGAATCGTACGGATGAAATCACTCGCGAGAAGCATCTGCTTCTGGCCGGGAATGGACCAGGAGGTGGAAGGAATCGTGTATCGATGCGATCGATGCGCGAAGGCCGCCAAGGCACCGTGCAAAGTTCCACTGCAGCCATGGCCCAAAGCAGAACGACCGTGGGAGCGAGTCCACATTGACTACGCTGGACCAATCAGAGGAGAATACTTCCTCGTACTCGTCGATGCACACAGCAAATGGCCGGAAGTGTACACCACTCAGTCCATCACTGCATCGAGGACGGTCGAATTCATGAACGATGCATTCGGAAGATTCGGAATCGCCCGAAGTCATTGTCTCAGATAACGGAACACAATTCACATCTGAGCTCTTCCGAACGATGTGTGCCAGGAACGGCATCAAACACATCACGACTGCACCGTATCATCCCCAGTCCAACGGACAGGCGGAACGCTTCGTTGACACCCTCAAACGAAGTCTGAAGAAGATGAACGGAGAAGCTCCCAACAAGGAGATAATTCGTCAGTTCCTGATGACGTACAGGAGGACACCCAATCCAAATTCTAGGACGCGAGTCGATCTCATCTTCCCCAATAATCGATCGGAGAAAGTCGATGAGCAGATGAAGGAGCAATTCGACAAGCACCACGGAGCCAAAGACAGACGATTCTCTGTTGGCGATAAGATCTACTATCGAGCTCCGGATGGACCCAACCACTTCAAGTGGGTTGAGGGATCAATCACTGGAAGGAGAGGAAAGGTGATGTACGAGATCGAGATCGAGAAAAAGAGGCATCGAGCACATGCGAACCAGCTTCGCAAGCTCGCAAACGGAAAGCCTCTCCTCAAACAGAGCGACTCATCTCAATTACCGCTGGACGTACTTCTCGACACCTTCGAGTTGAAAGTACCCAATGGAATGGAGGAGCATGCCTCGGATGCATTCCCCGAGGACTACGACTCGGACAATGACGACATGATGACAGCCGTCTCTCGTCAATCCACTCCTCCATCGTCACCGCTCTCATCTGCACCGACCACGCCTCTACCGTCACCGACGAAGCCGAGACAGTCCGGACGCCTTCGCAAGTAGCCAGTCCGACTCGAGGTCGATCCCCGGATGAAGACATACACTTCCAAGAAGAAGTGAATCGACCCCATGTTCTACGATTCACCTCGCCTCCTTCCCCAATTATTCTTTTAAGATCGGTAACACCAATCTTGAAGGGGAGGTGTTGTATAGGAACCCTCATAATAGCTAAATACCCTAATTATATTATTCCTATACACAATTAACTCACTTGGCGATTTAGGTAGCTCGCCACATTTCCCATTACTGTAAGTACTCCCTCTCAACCTTTGCTTACGTGTCGCAACGCGTCTAACTCGCGCGCGTTCCACTCTCTCTATTCTACGTACTCTCTCGTTAGCTCTTCCCTCGCTCCCCTCGCTCCGTCTATTCATTCTGTTCCTGAGCTCTCGCGCCGGCTAGTGACCGGTCTCCCCTCTCTATTTTCGTCCTATTTATTCCTTGTTGATAAACCTTTGAGTTACTCACATCCTCGCCCTCCATACACCGGATAACAAGGGCCAAGGACACAACACAAATCAAAAGTATAATTTACAAAATTGAAATCAAAGACCAGAAAGGAATAGAGGAGGAGGTTTCACTGAACTATCAAGATACGAGAGGGTCTATTTGTTCAACACAACAGCGATGCCAGGTCGCAAAACAAAAAAACGTAGTCGAGGTTATAGTGCTCTTGTATTCAGCGCTCTTCGAACTTGCCATTCCGGTTTACAAACCCGCTATCTACAGGTGGCCTCTATCATAATTTCTATATACCTAGACTACCTCCCCAATCCTCACGGTATCAATCGTGTACACAATAACATACCATTTTCTGTGATTTCACAAATGGTGCACCGCATTATAATCTACAGTCCACTCACACTGCCTTGCACTCGGGTCGTCGCTCGTGTATCCTCGATCGGAGCCCGCCATGCGCGCACTCCCGCCACGCTCCGTGTCTGCAGCGGAAGAAGCTCGTTTGCTTGCCCTTACTTAGGTACACAATTTCACTCCGAATTGGTATGGTTGGTAGGCACCCCGAATTGGTATGGTTGGTAGGCTCCACCAGAAGTGCATGTTTTTTGTCTATATGCGAGCAACTTGCACTCGATTGCAACCATCAAAATCGCAAGACTACTGAGATAGCGATGAAACACAAAACCAAATAAATCAAGATACTGCGCATTCTCTGCATAACTCTCACAGCGCTCCGCAGTGATTAATGACGAATTTTCTGCACAACATTCGTAATCTCGCGAATTTTTTTTTCCTAATTCTCACCAGAGTATGCATTCCTATCTCCTCCTCCAATCTGTTCCCTCGCCTCTCGCGCCTCCTCCACGTCATCCGATGTGAGCGCCGCGCCTGGAACCAATAAATAAATAAATAAATGTTTTTATAATTAAAATTAACTTGTTGCATGTGAATCTCGGTTTCATAGAATTGTTTACATTAAAATAATAATTAATAAGTAATAATTCCAACCTGCAGCCTGCAGCAGCGCGAAGATCACCGCCCACTGCTCCTGCAATTTGAATATTTTTAATGATCTCTTCAACCGTCTTATTTATCGAAAACATGATGTTTTCCGTGTCCGTGTCCAAACTCAAACTGCGTGGCATGACTCTCACGGGTTAGAAATACTGAATGTTTATATACCTCACAAGCCGGAAATAAATCAGAAAGTCCCCCACACTCTGTATCTATATCACACATTGAAACTCCAAACTTGCTCCTCCCACATTCTCTCTCCCATCAGTCCTACACCCTATACTGCATTCCAAACCGAGTCCCTCCAATCACTCGCCTTCTTATGCACGTTCGCTGCATTTCTCCTCAGCAGCTCGTGCAGTCCGTAGGAGATCTGGCGAGAGAGCACGAACGAGGCCGCAGCCGGCAGTTCCTGCAGAGGATTTCAGATTAAACGAGATGTTACTGACTGTTGGGATGGTAGCTACCAGATGGTTGAATAAGTGTGTTTTGAGGAGAAATAATGATCAATAGCGAAAAGGAGCAAAGCCCTCCAATGTCACTAGTATGCGACTCTCGCAGGTGCGACTAGTATCCACAAACAAAAAAGTGCCCGAATCTGAGTGCTTTCTCACCAGCAGGATACTCAGCGACTGCAGCACCTCGTCAGCCAGCGGATCGTTCTCCCTGAAATTACAGTAATCTACCATAGAATTATGGGCACCGTAGCCTTTGGCCATAGATCGATAAAATATGAGCTACCGTACCTGTACAGGTATCGATTGGCGACTCGCAGCAGTCCGACTGCAGCCCGTTCGACGACGACGTGACTGCGACCGAAGCGAGGAGAGAGCAGCCACTCGATGTGACGACGGACGAGAGACCACACATTACCCAGACGGTCCTACAAGTCGGGGAGATTGCGAGGGGTAAGACTGTCGAGGTATTGGACTAAAATATTTTCCGTGTGGAACGAGCACATATTAGGAATTATTGATCGAGTTATATTCGACGAAATTACGACCCTAAATCACGAAGGCTAACCTCGGAGGGAAATGCAACATGGAAAGATCTAAAATATAATTAACGATGATCTATGACATCGTTAATTATATTTTTTTGATAAGCGGCCTAGGAAATACTAACACAGACTGATCCCGTTCTATTCGGAGAATATGCACCACTCAAATCTCACAGGCAGAGTATAAACCAATTATCGCATTTTTTCAAGGATACGACGAAAAAAGCGCTACTGATTTGAATCAATTAATTATAAAATTAATTAAAGTCAAGGATAATTAAAAGCTCACCTTGTTCTCGATGCAGATGGCCACGATGAGTTCGAGATAGAAGATGAGGGCGTCCTCGTCCTCTTCAGAGAGCTTCGCCGCTCTGAGAGCAGGGAGAGATTAGGAACGACTTTACAAGGAACTACAATTTGGAAATAAATTTAATTGCTTCAGTCCACACCTTGCTGCGCAACCAACGCAATTATTAAGTTTGATTTTATTCGCACTGCTCAAGAGACTTTCAACGTTGCCAACCACTCAATTGGTGATATAAGATTTCGTCGCTACCGGAACACAGCAGGTCTAAATTTTGTCAGGAAAAATAAAAATTAAATTTTAAACAGTAATCACACCCACCTGTGTCCCTTCTGCTCCGCCTCCGCATCCGCCTTCGCGACCACTGCGCCTGAAATATATTTCATTTAAAATATTTTAGTATTCATTTTTATATCAGTCCTCGATCTACTACATCTACCGTAAAGCTCCCTCCGACTCACCGGAAGCGTGCGTGAGCGCGTTGAGGAGCTCGTTGAGGGCGCTCGAGGTGAGGTACTTGCTGTCGACGATGAGCGACCACGGACGACACTCCGCCACTACGGCAGTAGCCATCTGCATGAGGAGTACGGTAGCAGTCATTGCTACGGTAAGATAAGGCCATAAAAAAGTAGTGGATGCCAGATATTTAGTATGGGGTATAGACTTAACCATTGAAAAATAATCAAATTCTTTTACGAACACAATCCCATATTGAGTAGTCGCAACACGAAACCACGGTGAGCTACCAGTTTGCCAATTGCTAGCACTAACTTTCCGAAATATTAACACTCCTTTCTCACCTTGACGAGTCGCTGCTGCTCGGGAGTCAGCTGTCGCGCGGCAGCTGCATCAGTTGCACCGCCGATGCCGAACCACGAGAGGAGACCTCCCTCGGAACGAGAGGGAGAGAGCGACCTGAGTAGGGGAGGATGAACGGTTTACATGCAAGTTTGTTTGCATAATTTATTACATAATGCTCACTAATACATCTATTATACCCTGGAAGCAATATTGAATTGAAAGAAGAGAAGATTTCGAAGGTAGAGGCAGCCATTGACACCATGCACATTAGCATTTCGGTGGCGCAACATGAAGCGGGGGAGTCGTGACCATAGCGATGAACGGTTGGTGTGTCGCGGATTTACAATTAAAATAAACAGTTTCAAATTACTACGTAGTTTTGCGCTGTCGCTTTCACAAGTAAATTTAACTTAATATGAAATTTGATACCAACAGTTGATCAAATTGGGCACGGTCAACAATTTAAAAATAAGCGATTCGAAGGACCCAAAAATAGATATTGGTCAAGCCGGATTCCGCGATTCATCAATGTCATACTATGTCGCGGATTCACTAGCAATCTAATTCGAGTGCATCATTGTGTACAAAAATAAATAAAAATGTAACTACAAAAATAACCCACTTGGAGTGCACGCGCAGGATCGACACCCATCCCTTCTCGTCGACAAAGTCCTCGCACTCCGTGAACTCTGCAATTTTGTGATTTTTTTCTTCGTCATAGTCATCAACAATTAATTGAAAAACACACTTTCGATACCAAATTGAGACATCACCGAAACATCAGTTACACTTAAAAGAATGGAAGCAAGTTATCAAATCGTTCGTCTCTACCACTACACTCCGTACAATATTTATGCGTCCAAGTCATATAATACCTTACTCCTTACAGAACTCCTCTACCGTACACAATACAGTATCCCTTTACCGTACCTGCAGGCAGCAGTCTCGAGGTGAAGAGGTGCAGCAGACAGTCGAGCACGTTCTTCCAGCCCTGAAATGTGCTCATAACCTTGTTTATCTTACCATCTACCGTAACCCTACAGTATCCCTCTTGCAACAAGTAAACTGTATCCTCCACCCATCTACCGTAACCATACCGTACCTCTCTGAGTATGTCTCCGTGGGCGAGCACCAGCTCGAACATGGTGCGCGTCGCCATGTGCGCCTTCGTGTTGTCGCCAAACGCGCAAGCGACCATCTGAAGGAGGAGAAGAGAGATCAAACATCAAAGAGTGACATTGCCGATATGTATAAACATTTGCCAATAATTTATTGGCATAAACGGCTGATTTTTGTTCCGGAAGTGCCTTACAGTCCATCAGCAAATGTGTTTTCAATCGATCTCCTGAATCCTAGTGCTTGGCAGTTATGTGTTACATACATTCTTCACAACCGACACAGGTATCTAACCAACAATTTTCTCCAGTGTTCATTGTTGGTTAGACACCCGCGCTGGTAGTGAATAATGCATGTAACACACAACTGACAAGCATTAGGATCTTATCAGATTTTTTTGTATAAAAATTTATATACTTGGAAACTACCAAGAGAGCTGGCGTAGCAGATCGTTTAGTAATGCTCAACAAATCAGGAGAAGACAATTAATAGGTCTACTCGCCCTTACTCACAATAAAAAAAAACAAGTGCATGCTAACCTCTGGCGCGTTCGCAGCCACTCCGTCGTTGCCCGCAGCAGCTGCAGCAATCGCGCGCTGCCGCTGCAGCTCAACGCTGTCGTCACCGGCTCCTGAAGGAAGAAGATTTTACGACAAAGAAAACAGACTAGGATAGAGATCGAGGATACATAACACCTGCACAAAACCATGCCACGATAAATATGACAACAAGACAAGAACGTAGAACAATTCATATTCATTCCACGTAATCGTTCGCTTTTCAGACATGAGTGCTGAGAAAGCATTTGAAATGAGGGTAGCAAGAGAATAGTGTGCCCCTCTCTCCGAATAGCTAGAGGAGAAGAGGATAGTAACTCACTCTCAGCCGCAGTCATCAGCGTCGAGAACTTGCACAGGTGAATCGCCAGGTTGTCGAAGACGTCGGACATTCCTAAAATTAAAAAAAATCATTCCTCGATTCCTCGGCTACTGTACCCCTTAACTTACCGTAATCAGCTGCAATCGATGCGCACTGTCTGTAGCCGCTGAGCGCCCGCTGCAGGATGTGCTCGTGCTCGCTCTTGTCGAAGACGTACGAGAGCGCCGCAATCGCCGGTCCTGAGTGGAAGAAATGAAGGGTTACGGTATAAAAAATTGATTTGTTGAACTGCTTATTCGTTATAGGAGCATGACAAATCACCAAATTGTGTGGCGGTTAGAACGATACGATAAGATATGAATTTTTGCCGGCATCGAGATTACCCAACCCGTAATTCGGTTTCAACGGTCTGACTATCGTAACCCTACCGTACCCCAGATGAGCGCAAATAGATCCTGGTCGTTCCATCCGGTGGGCGCGTGCGTGAAAGTGCCCTCGCCCGTCTCACCCCGACGAAGGAGCACCTCAAACAAGAAAAATATAATTATATTTTATTATTCTTATTGTTTCTAACACCGATTCAATCTCTAGTGCAAGCCAATGGAAGCTGAGCCTACTACTGCACGTTGAAACCCGACTCCATCAAGGAAATTTTTACGGATGTCAAAAAGTGTAATGTATCAACTGATATTCTTTCGTGGTGATACATTGCTTCAAAACACTCATTAGCCTAGCCTGCAAAATTTTTGGCAAAGTTGATTTCATCCAGTTTTTGATTCGACAAAGAATATCCATTACAAACTGAAATTATTTTGCCCCTCCCCGCAGTTTCCCTGTTCACGGAAGACAATCAAACTACCCAGCTCACCTTCCACAAGTAGTTCTCCTTCACCAGCCCAGTCTGCTCAGCCGGCATCACGATCTCCTCCGTCCTGAAAGTAATTTCATATTTTTTAACATTTATAAATTTCTAAATCAGCTATATCATCTTTCACGGAAAGCCAACGAGGTCATTGTGTATCGTCAATAATATGAAAAATCAGAAAACACAATTCGAAATAATGCGAGTTGTACTTTGCAGGTCGGCGATAGCTTGTTTCATCGTCAGCCTATTAGGGAAAGAATCATGTCCAGCCAAAAGTAGCCCTACTCTCAGTTTAATAAAATTTATTTAAACACTTACTTGATCGCATTGTACACCTGCTCGAGCATCTCCGGTTCGAAGTCCTGCAGCGATCTCATCTCATTACTACGGTAGATCAGAACTAATCGATTGATTGATGGGGATATTCTAACTCAGTTGGTTGGATATCGCAGCCCTCCTACACCGTATTCTCACCCTGCCGTAATCCTACCATACCCTTTACCATACCTTTCCACCGTTGGTGCCGCTGAGATTGCGCTTGAAGCACTCCACAGTCATCGGCGGCTGATTGCGACGAGCCTGGGATCAGGATGATAATTGCTTTTCAGGAAACAGGTCGTCAATTCTCGATAGCCCTCGCCCACTGTATCCGTTGGAATCCTTATCGCATCCCCCATTCACTCACAGTGGGATTATGCTGGTCGGTGTTGAGCATGATCACAGCGTACGAGAGTGTGAAAGCGGCGTCGACGTGGTTGAACGGCTCCTCGTTGGCCTTGTGCCAGGACTCTGCAATCAATAAATCAATAAAATTATAAATAAATAAATTCACCAACTCGGATAATATTGATTGTTTGATCATCCTTCAGCTGAAGGAAATAATCATTATTTGAAAAACCGTAAAAAAATTCACAATCGTTTTTCGATTTTTTTGCCAGCGAAAAGACATGCCTGTTCAACCGAGTAAAATGATAATACATGGAGTGTGCACAAAATCGAAAATTGACAAGTTTTTTTCCAAGTGCATTCCTTCCTACCATTATGCTGGAAAATGAAACCGGGGTCCTATGACAACTCAATGAAACCCCGAACAATCATTGCGCTTCAAGATACTCCCTGATAACAAAATTAACAAATGCAATGTTTAATTTTATAAATAAAATACTATTAAAAATACTACAAATTAGCCAATTGCTAAATAACCTGAAAAATGCTGCATAACCATGCTGATGAGGGGTGCCTCTCCTGGCAGTCGGAACGTCTCCAGGAAGAGTCTGCAAGGGGGAGAGTTGAGCATGAAAGAATGGAGAGGGGTAGGAGGGAATGTAGCCTTTATGCAACACTCGGTTTTACCATTGGGCGTAATGTTGAACGATGCCTATGCATCCTCAGTCACATTGCAAATTGTTTTTTCCCAACAACCCTCGTCTTATTGCACACCAGTAGTACCATTAGTTTTACACGAATGTTGCAATGCAAATCGACCCAGTGAAGGGTCAATATGGACATCGCTCTTTCACCAACTAGGCAGGGCACTATATCATTTTGAATCGAGATGGTTGCGTCATTATCAAAGTTAAAATATAAATCCTCACCTGAGAGCGACGTCGAGACGGGTGTTCTCGAAGGGGAAGGCCTTCACGAACGCCTCCAGCACCTGAGCAAAGACGAGGATAATATTTTCAAACCTGACGAATGGGAAAAATTGGTGTCGGTTCCACCCGATCGCATATAATTATCTACTGATACGCGAATCTAACAGGAAGGGCGCAAATGAGTTCCATTCGTTGCAACTGCGTTCCATCTCCTTCGATGCACAATTTCTTACAGTACTCCTTTCCGTATTACAGTATCCCAGTCCCCACTACCGTACTCCTCGGCTACCGTACATCAGCGTGCTTCCTGTTGCAGATGTAGTCGGCGATCATGGCCTTGTCGAGGCGCGGATTCGCCCTCAGCCACTCGACGATCGCCGCCGTCGAGTCGCCCGCCTCCAGAAGACCGCGCTCGCGTAGAAAATCGATACCTGAAATGTACAGTATACCTATTTACATTTAAATGATTTTTTCATAGCAATAAGGAGGAAGTTTGCAGTTTCACTCACCCTTCTTGGGGTTCTTGTTGAAGATGTCAGTGGCTTCGTTGAGCAGCTTCTTTCTCTTCTTTCTCTCGATAACCTCACTGAGAGGAGGAAGAGAGGGATAGGTCGGATGTCTGCAATAATTGTGGATGCAAATATTTGTAGTGACGTCATGTTTCATTTATGGAGATGCGAAAAAAATTAAATTTTACACAAGGTGATTTCCCAGTGCGTACAGGTGACAAAATTGGATGTACGCGCTGTGCTACAATCACTTGAAGAGATGAAGTGAAACAACAAAACAAACTAGGTAATTTCAAGCTACTGCATTATCATAACATTTGAAACAAGCCAGTTCTTCGATTCTATCATGAGGGACGAGAGAAATAAAATTAGATAATGAATGATTTGCAAATCAGTTGGGCGAGAGACGAGAGAGTGTACATCATCAAGGAAGCATTGCTTCTTCCTCCACCCTCACCTGTTCACTCTGAGCGCCGGCGACGCGTGCTGCTGCACGTGCTGCGCGGCTGCAGCCAGATCCGTAACTGCTGCAATGTTGGGACCGTTATCCTACCGTAACCATGGTCCTACAGTACGCAACCGTACGGCGTGCTACAGTACTCCTCGAAACTACCGTACCCGTTACAGGATGCTCTCCTCCGACGATCCGCTTGCCAATGTCGTAGCCGGAGAGGGCGGGCGCGGCGAGCGCGCGACTCGACTCGTCCTGAACGGAAGACTGGTTACGGTAGAATTAATACATTGATTTTAATAAATTTCACGGGGCTTTACACAATCATCTGAACCCCATTCTGAAAAATAGCTGAACAAAATAAAATATAGGAGGCTGATTGCTGAACAGCCAGAAGTAGAACAGTCGTATCGACTTTGGAGAAACACAATGAGAGCAGGGATTGGTGATTCCTGGCGGAAATCAAACATACAGGTTAAAAATTACGCGATAAAAATTACTGGTTGAATGTATCCCCTATAACCCGGCGCACCTAGAGCGCACCCTCATCCCATCTCCTCACCGCATTCTCCACGATCGCTCCGGCTCTTCTGCAGTGGCAGTTCATGTCGATCGTGTCGATCACCACCAGAAGGGCGTCTGTAAATTTGGATTTAACTAATTAATTTGAAAATTATAACTTTGAGCCATCAAATCAAAACCCCTTAATGAACTATTTGAGTATTAGACAGTAGAGTATTTCTATAATAATAGTGAACTATAATTGAATAATTCCGTCAAGTACAAGTTCCATGTAAATTTTGGGAATTTAACTTGGTGATTGCTGGCTGCACTTCCTAGTGATCACATGCTCTGTATCTGGATGCACCAATGGGAGTGTCTTTTTTTGATGAGAAAAAACACAATATAAACTACAGACGCCATAAAATCTAATGCTGCCCACAGTTTCGAGGTTTAATATATTGCTACATCATTCTATCTAACCTCAATACGGTCCAAAATGACTATATTTCAAATTCTCTCTCCCCCCCCCAACTCACCGAGCGAGAGGAGGCTGGTGGATTGCAGTCCACTCACGGGGAAGGCATTCTCCGCCAGCAGCTTCGTCATGTCCTCGAACACGTTGCTGCAAAATATCACAAGGTGAATTAACGAGGCGTAGATATGCCAAATTCTCCAATTCTGCCACTATACCAATATTAGACACGATGAAAATAGTTCGAGAAAAAAATCTCCCGTTCTCCCTTGCTCACCCCGCGTAGAGGTCGCAGTCAAAATTTAGGTAGAGCTCGGTGACGAGACCGGGAATGCGCCAGAGCTGAACGATCGACTCGAGAGCCATCTCCTTCTGCTCGTACGAGATACGAGACTGAAAACCAAAGATGGTAATGTGTTTAAAATAAATATGTAAAAAAATAATATTACGCATACAAAATTAATAGAGGTGAATGTCAGATAAGATTGCGGGCAATGCTATTCAGTTTCAGGCTAGCCAAAGGCACTAAGCTCGAGCTAAGGTCCCTCCTTACAAACCTGCTCGCTGAGCACAATTCCCCTCAGTTTGCCGAAGAGTGCCTCCAGCTGGAACTTGAGCTGCGCCCGCATGCTTTCCATGAGAAGGAAGCAGCACCGAGAGGCTGCTGCGAAGATCGGCAGCTTCTCAGTGTCCAGCAACTGAAAGGCGGGGATATTGATTGATTAGTTGGATAATTAACGAAGTAGTTAATTAATTACACAATTGAAATTATAACTGTCTCGTTAATGTGGCTTTAGTTTTTTTTTAATTCCATAAGGATTGTCGAAGAACGAACCAAGGGGCCACCCGTGAATATACAACACACTATCTGAGAAAATCAACATATTTCTTCAGCGACTTGGCACTGGCCGAAAACTCGGATTCATTCTAACTTCGCCAATATGTAGTACACGACGACGGAAACATAAGAGCGTCGATAGAATTTCGATCCGCGTCCGCGCGCGCGGCAGCGCGGATCTTGTAACAAACTACCGTAATCATCAAACATTTTTCTATTGATTCCAATCACTGCGGCGGTAGGGGGAATGGGTCGGCGGGCAAATTCTAAGACTTTTTTACTCCGGGAAATTTTTCGATCAGATTCCATCTAACGCCAGAAATCGATAATTCCACTTTTCCTTCCGACATTTTTGTACGTCCCCGAAAATTTTTCAAGAAACATACAATTTTTTATTTGTGTTTCCGCATCTATTTGTATCGATGCACACTTGATTACAACGGTGCAATTGAAATCCGCCCCGAAGTTAGGTAACCAGGTCAAAAGATGCCTCGAAAGTGGATTGTGGTTCAAAGAATACTGTAACCGCTTTTTCATAATTTCGTTATTTTAATATGTGATGATTATTTTCTTTCACGTGTTTCGTCAGCGAAGTCCATACATCGTTAAGAAGGCGTTTTTAATTAATTTTGATGAAATTAAGCATATTTGGAAAAAGCGGTTACAGTATTCTTTAAACCATAATCCCGTTTCGAGGCATATTTTGACCTGGTTACCTAACTTCGGGGCGGATTTCAATTGCGCCGTTGTAATCAAGTGTGCATATTTATAAATAGATGCGGAAACACAAATAAAAAATTGCATGTTTCTTGAAAAATTTTCTGGGACGTACAAAAACGTCGGAAGGAAAAGTGGAATTATCGATTTCTGGCGTTAGATGGAATCTGATCGAAAAATTCCCCGGAGTAAAAAAGTCTTAGAATTTGCCCGCCGACCCATTCCCCCTACCGCCGCAGTGATTGGAATCGATAGAATAATGTTTGATGATTACGGTAGATTGTTACAAGATCCGCACTGCCGCGCGCGCGGACGCGGATCGAAATTCTATCGACGCTCGTATGTTTCCCTCGTCGAGTACTACATATTGGCGAAGTTAGAATGAATCCGAGTTTTCGGCCAGTGCCAAGTCTATTTCGGTTTCGGTTATAATTTTGCACCGTGTATAATACTCGGGTTTTCGATTCTCTTCTGGAGGCTTTTGAAGAGCATCTCACTGCCGACTGTTTTAGTCTATTCGAAAATGTAAAATTGTCAGTGCATCGCTCATCTCCCTCACCTGCAGCAGTGCTCTGCACATCTCGTTCTTGATGAGCGGCAGGAGCAGCACGTAGGAGGAGAGGTGATCGGCTGCGGCCTGAATGAGGTGGGATTATTAACAATCGTGACAGCATCAATTCAAGGCAATCGTTTAATGATGATCGAGTATGAAGTTTTTTAGAAGAAATCGTGTAGCGCAATTTGTACATCCCCGGGCCTGGGACATTACGTTGATTTGCGAAGGTCCCAAAGTGGGTAGAAACGAGTATTCACCGTTTTACAAAGTGGGTAGAATGGGGTACCTTGCGCATTGTCTACTCGTAACAAGTATTTCTATACCAATAATGAGGTTGTAGCTAGACCCGGTAACTAAATCATACGAGGGACAATGTCCCTCAATGTCTATGTCTGAGCACAAACAATTCAGACACACATAGAAAATTAGAAACTAAATATCATCAGTTAATCTCTCAGCAAGAATGTTCCTATCAGTCCTCTATGGATATCACTTCACTGCCAGACCCCCTTTTCATCAATCAATATTCACATCTCTACTGTACCTCGAGTGCCACGGTGAGCAGGCTGAGTCCCAGCACGATCATCTGTTCCGTGTTCTGACGATCGAGAGGATCGGTAAGAGCGATCAGGAATCTGGAAAATACTTGGATCCGTTAGAGAACTCTGACGGCCAATCGATCGATACCGTACCCCCAAATCCCCTACAGTATACCTGAGCAGTTCCCTGCAGCAGGGCAGTCCGTAGGGCAGCAGGAGGGCGTTCACTCGCTCGCTGCTCTCCGATCCTCCTCCTCCTCCTCTGGCCAGTCCTGCAGCCAGATCGACTCCGCCCCCTGCTGCAGATGCTGCAGCCTCGCCCTCAGAGTCAGAAGTGATCGTCTGAATTGAGGCATGTCAGAATTAGATATATTTGAAAATATTTGACCAAGATTGTCCTAACATATTGACCACCAATCGATGGCCAGCCTAAGGATCACAAACGAAGCAACAAATCAGCTGGGTAGAATGCAACCAAAATTTTCTCTCCTAATGACCTCGGGTAAGCTAATTAGCAGTTTTCGGCAATTATTAAGATGAAAGATCAACGATCACAGCCCACCTTCACATCCTCCTCCTTCGCAGTCACTTCCTTCCTCTCCACTCCCCTCTCCTCATCAACGCCATCCACCGAACTCGCCGTAGATCCTGAATATTTTTTATTTAAATAAAATATTCGCACTCGCAAACACAAAAGACAGCAAAAAGAAACTCCGCCCCGCTCACCTTCAACGAGTACGTCCGTCTCCTTCGCTCCTTCGAGAACCTCCACGTCTTCCGCCTGTCAAATACGATCTTCCATCAAAGTTAGAAACTTGCATTAGATTTCATTTTAGAAGGAGAACGAAAGCCTAACGATATCGCTGACCCAGTTTCTCACTCCATCTATATAGCATGCTTGCAACCCCGATTGCGTGGGTCATTTTTATGCTGCTTTGCCCTTCCAAGGGAGAGTACTTGGCAAATGGCGCTCATTTCTCACCTCCTTCTCGCTGTCACTCCTCTCCCTCTCCCTCTCTCTCTCCTCCTCGTCTTCTCTCTCCTTCTCCTCTTCCTTCTTCGTCTTCTTCTCAGCCGGTCTCGTCTTTCTGCGACGCCGCTGACCCTTCGTGTTCATCACCTGAAGTTTTTTTAATAGAAAACATTTAATTTCAAAAGGCAATTTGCATTTTTTACAACCAGCGGACTCTGTGTAGCATCACTGAATTATATTTCCTTCTTTGTGAACACTGCAATATTGGCTTTGCTACAGCTTTTAAAAATAACAATATAAAAAATGAAACTATTATAGGAAACTAATGTACCATGCGAGTTTTAAAAATATTCCCTTTACAACTTACCAGTTTGCGGATGTACGGATGTCTGAGGTCCTCCTCAAAGGTGGGCAGGCGAGTGAAGATCAACTGGGTCATGTCGGCGAGAGTCGTGCGAGCAGCCTGAAAGTGATTTTTTTAAAGATTCTAGTTTATATATATAACATTTTTTAGAGAAAATATTCCAGTAATCTCATTACTTCCAAAGCAGCGTGGATGACAACTCAAAAATCTTCCACAAGAAACCAGAATGCCCATGGAGCTTATTGAAATTGCAAAAGGGAGCTGGTGCAATTGCGCTCCACGCATTCAACAAACGTCCGTTAGTCATGGATCAGATTAGTTCTATGTGGGTCATCGGTCAAAAAATTTCCAAAGTTCAGATTTTCTCTCACTTTCTTAATTTCACACTTGCCGCCCATCCCAACACCCTTTCCTCACCTTTCGCAGCAGCTCCGACAGGTGCAGCTCAAAGCAGATGCGGAAGCACGACTGCATCATGTCGCACACTGCCTGCAATTTGCGAAAATTCGAGACGAGGAGACTCGCGTTTCAGAATTGCTTATTGGCTAAGAGCAATTGTGCGCACTAATAATTACGAAGTGGAATTGATGCAAGCTTCTAATGATCCAGATAAATAAGAAAAAAATAATTATTTAAATATTATTGCATTCCCTTACCTCATTGCTGAGCAGTCTGCCGGCGGGCGAAAGTAGAAGGGCGCGAAGCACGTGCAGAATCTCGAAGAGGACGCACCTGAGAAATCGGGAAATTACGTCAGTTATAAAAACGGCATAAACAAGCTGAATTCGCGCTTCACGCTCCACTCATATTATCACATGCCTGGGGTGACCGACTTGGACCTCATTGAAGTCTGGCTAGGCACATTCGCGCCACAGGTTTCGTATATGTCCGTAAAACTTCTTACCGTGCTATTGGTCATCCATTGCGTTGTGGAAAAATAAAAATAACAACAACAACAACAGCACTCACTCGTCACTGCCTGCATTCGCTCCTCCGACGAACTTGGTATGCGTTACAGCTTGTGCGATGCTCTCCACCGTGTGTGCTGCCTTCACACTGACGATTTGAGGAATTTGGAAAAGTTTTCTATTTGAAAGTCGTGTAGCTCATTACCGCTCTATCCGCCTCTATTTAGAGCACGCTCTTTCTCTCAGGCCAGCCTAAATATTGGGAAAAGAGGGGTCAGATATATGAAGTCCCCTCACATGTCAAGTCACATCAGTGCTTCACTAATGTATCTAATACCGAACCTCTCGCCTTACTCTAATCTCGCTTGTCTGCCATTTTGAATATTAAAAACAGAATTTCGAGAAATTTTAGATAATTCGTGGGCTCTGACATGTGAGGCTTTCGCACAATCTCTCTAGGGATACTGCAGGTATACTGTACACCTGATTACTGTATCCTCACCTGCTCGCGTCGATCAGTCCGTACGAGAGAAACTTGGCCACCGACGACAGTGCAGCCTCGGTGATCGGACCGTTCGTGTTCTGAACGAAAAAAGGATTAATGTATTCAGGGAGAATCGATAATTGACCAACTACCGTATCACTGGAGTGATTCAATCAATAGATATGATCTATCATACCTGCGAGCGGATCACCTCCAGAAAGGGCGAGAGGAACGTGAGCGGGTTCATGTCCATCACGTCGGATACCTGCTCGAGAATTAGGTAATCAATAATGCAATACCGTACCCTAGCACCAACGACTACACTCTCTATCACAAACTGACACAATATATCTAATCACGAATCTGCCTGACCGAACTCCGTCTCTGTCCTACCGTATCCCTACCGTACCTTATTGAGCACATCTCGGAGGTCGGCGAACGATCGCAGCAGCGGGTCCGTGTCCTCGAGCGAGGCCGAGCCGCCGTTCTGCGACAATTATTATAATTAAGTAAAATTTAATTTTAAATGTTTAATTCTCAAAACAATGGCAGCTGCACTGAAATCGTAGACCAGCCACTAGAGGTAATCTAGCAATGAAACGCCGTAGCACATAGTTGAAAAGACAAGGCTGCCACGGCGATTCAGGCTGTTGGATTTTGTTGCTTGCCTTTGTACAGGGGAGCGCTTGCTAGACAACCGCGCACCTTCGTGGCCGTGTGCGCGCACTTCTCTGGCGGGAGTTTCGAAAAAAATGGGGGCGGGGTTTCTAACCGGTTAATTTGTTGTTTTTCATTAATATTCAATCGATAATTTACGTTTATTGATTTTTCTTATAAAATAGAAAATACAAGCGCAACATATAGTTAGCTGGGAAAGGCTAGCCGGCACCAACTGAGTGGCACCGCAACGCACCACACCCACGGGAATATGAACTTGAATTCGCAACGCGTAACCGCAACGCCCCGTGGGATTTGAACTGGATCCCTAAAGCGAAAAGTCGAGGGGTAGCTCCGCCCCTTTATGGCCGTTTCTAAAGCGGGGGAGCGAAAGGCCGTGGGCTGCTCAAAAATAATTTAAAAAATAAATCAGACTACAGTTTCAACCAATCAATATCTGGCACTTCTTCGGTCTCCCGCCAATCTAACATTAAGGATCGGCAAAGGGTATCATATATTAAAATAGCAAGAGGCACAGGAAACAAGTGGGAAAAATCGATAAACTACGCAGACTACCGTACCAATCAGTAGCAAAAATCGTAGTAAATTAATTAATCGTAGGAATGCAAATAATCGATAATTCAGGGTTACCATAGTAAACCACCGAGTTAAAAAATCGATAAATCAGAACTACCGTGGTACCTGCAGATGCCAGTGTCGTCGTGCCTTCTTGAGCAGGGCGACGACTGCGTCCGACTCGCCGAGCACCACGTGAAGACCGTTGACGGCCATCTGAATTCGATCGATTCAATCGATAAATCGATACTATCGCAGTATTCAGTCTGCTAATATATCCAGATAAAATAAGCGTGAAACATAAAAGACCGTTGACGGCCATCTGAATCTTGGTCAATTCAGTCCGGTGAATAGTTTAGAATTGAGCGAGAAACACAAAAGTGAAGGTCAAAGAGTGAGTTTAATAAGTAGTCTAGATTCTACTCCGGAAACCTAGATTCTAGACCAAAGGAAACAAAGGACTATTGACGGCCATCTGAAGGATGGAGAACAGCCTTCCGATGGATTATTACGATTATGCTTACGGAGCTCAAATTCTACTCTAGGAATGAGCGTGAAACATGAAATAGCGATCTAAAATTGCAAGAGCATTACTTGATTATTGAGCGAACTGAATCGAAGGAATAAACTTCGTCCCAATAGCTCAAATTAAGGACCAAACAAGTCCACCTAATTGGAGCACGGCGAATACAATGAAAAACTATTCCATAGGCGGGCTAAATTCTATCAAAAAAGCCGGAAAATAAGGCACAAACGAACGCTTAGGAACATCAACCAACCTTGATCAAATTGCTGGATTCTCTTCCGCTTCAGTTAGTCGTAAGCGCCAGAATACCCTGAGAATTTTTAAAATTTAATATAAACAAACAAAGTAAAGGGATCAAGGACAAGAAGAGGTATCGCAACTGTCTGAAACAGTTATTGCAACAAATGACAACGTATATACCGGGAAATACATCATTTATCCAGTACCTCGCAACAAAAAAGCACTCGTATCTTCACATAATAGATCATATTCAACAGTTGATTAGAGCAACAAGTAACACTTATGTACAGCATCTAGCTAAGTAAAACATCTGATATTTACATAATCTTTAGTTTCTCTAGTAGTATTAAAAGAGTGCGCGAACTGAGTAGAGAAGAATCGCAGATTTCGAACGGCGACTGGGTCCCGCAGCGATAGTCCGGGGTTACGGTAGCTTCTCCGCTCCCTTCTCGAACCACCAGCGCGTCGAGAGCCAGCCGGCCCGTTCGAGCGGCCACACTCGCAGCACAACACGACCCTGGACGAGACCTGGAGAGTACGGTATGCATACGGTAATACGGTAGATAATAAGATACGGATACGGTAGGTATACGGTATTGACCTGATGAAAAGTCAGGCGTTGTGGCTGGAGAAGCGTGGTATGACCCTACTAATTCCACATGTTCTCTCACCGCTCATGCTCCTTCTGATTCTTAGAAATTATTTTGCCATTTACGTCCTCAGGCCTAAGTTATATACTTTTTTCAGTATAAAACAAAAAAAATAAAAAAAACCTAAAAATGAATAGAACACTACAAATAGAAGAGCGAGCGATACAAATCGTTATCGACAATTCTCTACCTGAAACCGGAACACTCACAGCCGATGAATATGCATCTCCCGATTACCGTAATCCTCACCGAGCGGAACGGAGCCGAAGTGCCGCGAGTCTGTTGAGAGTTTGGTGTTATCGCCTTGCAGAAAGCAGTGATCCTGCAAGTAATTTTGCATTTTTTTCATTTTGAAAAAAGTCATTTCTTGCAGAACGACGCAACGACTTATTGCGAATTTTCTGTACAAAAGTTTCATGTGGAGAGTCACTTATTGCCAAGTCAAACCTTGGGGACGGTAATCGTCGAAGCCTCGAAGAAACTTCGTCGTGCCTTAAGGAAGACGTCTCCCTCCTGTAAAAAAAAGATAATTTTAGCACACTATTTTGATGATTTTTATAAAAGTCCGAAGAGGGGGCTTTTAGAAGGGATAATATCGAAGTAGTTCTCGAACAATTCGCTGGGCATCCCACCGTACGATATGATATGACCAGTCATTCAAAACGACTCATTATGAACGCTGACATTGCGTCAATTCTACTGTCCTACTCATTTCATGCTTCTAGATACTATTGGATATGGGTGTCAGCACAACAGCCGGAAAATCAAGAACCGGAAGATCTCGCTAACCAATCCGACGAGTCGCTTGCCGATTGTCACCGTGGGGTCTTTCGGGTACGGGCAGACAACGATGTCGCCCTTGCTGGGCGTGCCCGTCCTGATACCTGCGAAGTGTCTTTTTGTACACAAAATGTTCCGACGCTCTTCATTGTGCTCACTGTAGCACGAATTCTTTACGCACTTCAAAAAGCGGGAGGGTACGTCAATTTACGTTCTCAAAATCAGAAGAGATAAAAAACCAAAAAAGGCAAAAAACTCTTACTCATTCGCTCGGTGACGACGACCTCTTGCAGAGTCGGCTGCATGGACTGGCCGAGGGACCCGCTCACTTCCAGGCCGCAAATAGTACTGAAAACACAAAAAAATAGAATTATAAATACATACGTATTTAAACACATTAACATGACCCTGGTTGCGCGTGTTTTAGGAAATATTTCAACACTTTCCACGCACTCAACAATCCGACAGCACTACAGAACGCCCAAAATGGCTCGAAATCTCTTGATGGAAAGTTATAACAATTAATGAAATTCCACGTACTTACAAATGGTGTTGGCCACGCAGCAGGCGAGCGCCGTCCCTCTCAGGCCTCTCCCGAGGAATCGCGCGATTCGCCACGTAGCAGAAGTTGACGCGGCCATGCTCGACAGACGCGCGCCACCACGCGGTTTCGTGCGCGGCGCCGGCTATAAAACGAGGATGACAGCGCAAGACACGTGATAGAATGTAGCGAGCGACCCAGAAGCGACAAAACAAAATCGAACAGGAAAACAGCGAGGACGGCGTGGAGAAAGACACGACTTCAAAGTTTGAGGAAACGTCTTACAGTATCCGGCAATCAATCGGCTCGACGGAGGTTCGACGGCGCACGTACATGATTTCTGAAGAATTTTCATGATTTTTATTGTTAAATTTAATCGAAATTTGAGCGATTAATGAAAACATTTACTTCAATTATATTTCGAAGATCCCGAAAGAGTCATGATATCCGCGATTCTTCAATAAAAATAAAATAGATGTTTCGTACGCTGAATGTGATGGATTAGCACTAGCAAGCGTTATGTCCTCCTATCCCATATTGTGATAGAGATAGTAAGCACATTGTCTACATATTCGATGCGTCATCGCTATAGTTCGTGAAACAATCTCTCTACCGTCCCTTCATTTTGTGCGCTCTCTCGCTATTCGACCTACCGATTGGTGAGACAATAAGAGACGCCTCGAATTTGGAACTTCATCACCGGCAAACCGAATTGTTTTATCAATTACTGTGTTGAAACACAACCCGTATGAACATGCTAAGGTCACATCAACAACAAACAAGTTAGTTTTCGATAAAATTATTCTTCTAAACAAAACTGTGACCGTCAGTAATCGAACAAAATAATATCTAACTGATCTAACAAACGAAAGAAGTGAGTGATCAAAGGTTAACCTAGGGAAAATCAATTATAGACGGCGACTGGGTCCCGCAGCGACCGTACCAGATTAAGGTATCTTCCTCTCCTCCTTTTCGAAGAACCAGTGGTTGGAGAGCCAGCCAGCCCTCGACGGCGGCCACACTCGCAGCACCAGACGCACCTCCACCAGACCTGCAGAGTACGTTAGGTATACGGTAATGGGAATGACCTACCCAGCCAATCAGTATGCCTCTCCCAATTGCCGTAATCCACATATAGCAAATTAGTGCAGCCCAGCTAATCAATACTCATCTCCCAGCTACCGTACTTTCCAACTGATCAATAATATTCCCCAGCTACCGAATTCACCAACTAATCAATAATCATCTCCCAGCTGCCGTACTCATCTACCCATCTACCGTCCTCCTCACCGAACGGGACGGGACCGAAGGCGCGCGAGTCGGTGGAGACGGGCGCGTTGTCCCCGAGCAGGAAGCAGTGGCCGAGCGGCACGCGACCATGCGGCAAATGCTCCGTCGGCTCCACGATGTCACGCTCCTGATTGTAATTAGCTAATTAGTTAGCTTAATTAATTAATTAATTATTATTTGATACAAGAGATAGATGACGACAGTGGCAACAAATACCAACTGCCAGCCTTTGTCCAGACAGGCATGCGATATACTCGTTCCATAACATAATTCGTCGCCGCAAGAATAGTGTTTCCGGAACAATTTATCAACCAATCCGAGCGGCCGCAACAATCGACGACCGTAAAAGTGGAATAACAATTTTCATATCGTTTGTTGAAAAATTTTGCTTCAGAAAGCGCCTATCAACTTTCGAGAAGAATGACTAATGATTGAAAAGGTGGTATCCCATGAAATGATCACTAAAGCAGATCAGGAAAGAACATATTTCCGAGCAGTTCACTGTTTCTGCTGCAATACTTAAACTTTTCGGGAGCATCACTATTGATTATCTTAGGGTAATTGTGCACTAATAATAATCAGCTTGAACCGACCACCTCAGGTAGATAATTCCCATTACATCAACGCTTCCACTGCAGCCCATCAACCTTGCGCGAGGACCAAATTTAGTGAAGTCACCCTTTCTAGCACATTAAAAATATTCCAAAAACCAACCAATTCATGTAAATAGATCCCGGAAGTATGGCGTTTATGCTGCTGTCTATCAACGTATTGACCGGATCAGCATTAATCATCTCAGGATACTTCGTATAATAATAATATTGATCGTGAACCAATTAATTCAAGTAAACAAGTCCCATCAGGACAGCGTTTTCTCATCAACGTCATGCGTGTTGCAAGTTTGTTCATGCCAGGCTATCATATACACTAATAATAATAATAAATCTGCTCAAATTAATCAACTGCAAATATCTCCCTCAGCCCGTCTGAGCAGCGTTTCTGCTACACAGTATCAGTCTCACGCGCGAATCGAGCTCGATCAGTTTCATCCCTTGCCATTAAATACAAATTTAATTCTGAATTGGCCAGCCCGGGAAATCATCACCATCAGTATAACTTTTCTGTTACAGACTATCAACCCTTTGGGTGCATCAAGCTTGATCTTAATCTTATCTTGCAATATACAATAATAAAAAAACCCCTCACCGATCCACACATCATTCCCGTCAGAACGGTGTTTCCGCTACAGACTATCAAGAGTGTATGCTCATAGAGATTGATAATTTGCGCGAGAAAATTTCAAAAATATTAACCCCGTCCCGGCCAATCAAGGTACACAATTCCCGTCAGAACAGCGTTTCAGCAGCAGCCTATTAACTAGAGCGTGCACCATATTTACTCAGGCAACTCGGTTTGAATCTAATCAGAATTCTCGTGAAATTGGAATCTAATTTAAAGATTTTAGAATCTAATTGCAATCTTATTAGATTATACTACCTAATAGTACGAATTTGGAATCTAATTGGAACTCGAAAAATTTAGGATCTAATTTGAAGATTTTAGAATCTAATCCGAATCTAATTAGATTCTCTTTATTTTTCGCCATTACTTGGCGGTCGCTGAGTTTTAATATTTCAATTATTTATTTATTTCTTAATATTGTGTGTTTGTTGAGACCACGGACGTCATCTCAATTACTTGTTGTAAGTTGTATTGATTTTGCACAATTGATTGCCTTGTTCAGGTCACTAAAACTGTATGATTCTACATTACAACAACTTGGCTCGATCCCAGGAAAAACAAGCAGCGGGAGGTTCGGCGTCTGGAAGAAAGCGTGTGCGACCTCACGAGTAAATTCGTACTAATCCGGAAAATCTTCTCATTTCTTGAGTCCTTATTTCCACCCCTTTAGTTTTGTGTTGTTAATCACTTCAGTTTATTTGAGAAGTTTAGTCCAAACATAGTTCTCGTTGTTGATCAACCATTGTTGCCTGGTTTGCTTATCGAATGTAATAAACATGACTACTCGGTACGTACAAACACAAAATGAAGAATCTAAATCGAACAAATAAGAATCTAATTAGAAAAAATAAGAACCTAATTAGAAAAAAATAGGCATCTAATTAGAAATATTTGAAATCTAATTGCATAACTTTTAGAATCTAACCAAAACATCCGCAGAGTCTAATTAGAAGTTCGTACGTTTTAGAATCTAATTTGAAATATTTTGAATCTAATTAGAAAATTTTAGAATCTTATTTGGCCACGGTTGCTGTTAAAATTGCTCGGATTAGATTACAAAATTGTTCCGATTAGATTCAAACCGAGTTGCCTGAGTTAGTCCAAACATAGTTCTCGTTGTTGATCAACCATTGTTGCCTGGTTTGCTTATCGAATGTAATAAACATGACTACTCGGTACGTACAAACACAAAATGAAGAGTCTAAATCGAACAAATAAGAATCTAATTAGAAAAAATAAGAACCTAATTAGAAAAAATAGGCATCTAATTAGAAATATTTGAAATCTAATTGCATAACTTTTAGAATCTAACCAAAACATCCGCAGAGTCTAATTAGAAGTTCGTACGTTTTAGAATCTAATTTGAAATATTTTGAATCTAATTAGAAAATTTTAGAATCTTATTTGGCCACGGTTGCTGTTAAAATTGCTCGGATTAGATTACAAAATTGTTCCGATTAGATTCAAACCGAGTTGCCTGAGTAATCATGCCAGGCTGTCCTGCTCATGAAAATATATAAATCTCCACTGGCCAATCAAAGCAAATATTTCCCGTCAGTATTGCACTTCTACTGCCAATAATACACCTGGCAGAAGATTGTTTCCATTAAAGCCTATAGATCTACCATACTTAACGGAAAGTGTGAACTGACCATTCCGGCGAGTCGCTTGCACAGCAGCTGCACGTGGTCGTGCGGGTTAAGGCAGAAAAAAACCCACAAATTTAGATCATGGAAGCGAACAGTGTTCCCCGTCAGCTGCTTCTGTTATAAGCCGTCAAGCTTGTATAGTCACCGAAATTGTTAATTCGCACGAATTATATTTTAATAGCAATAACCCAGAACTGACCAACTCAAGCGCATCATTCCCGTCAGAATAGTGTTTCTACTGCTGCCTATCAACTAAAGCCTACATCAAGGATGATTGACCCTCTGTTCGCTATCCAAAATAAATATCCAATAATAAAACTACACTAGGCAAGTAAATTCAAGCCAGGATAAAATTTCCACAGCAGCCTATCCACTCTATCGCACTAGAGATGAAAATCTAGAATTGACCAAGGCTGATAGATATTTCTCGTTAGAATAGTGTTTCAGCAAAACAGGATATTAACTATGAACTGACCAATCCGGCGAGTCGCTTGCACAGCAGCTGCGTGTGGTCGTGCGGGTTGAGGCAGCCGACGATGTCGCCCTTGCGCAGCGTTCGATTCATGATGCCTGCGAGAATACGGTAATGGTCAATATTGTACGGTAATAATCAATAAGTTCAAGATGCCTCCGACTAAGGTAGTGATCAATATCAATTATTCAATAATAATTTAGAAAATGTTTACTGGAATCAGTCCAGACTATGTCCGATGACTGAGAATATGGTACTAATCACTATAATTAATCCATACTTCTGTAGAAAATTGTTACTGTCGCCTGACTAGATTGCATGTTTCCTAGCAAAAGTTTGCTAAACGAGAGAGCCATACAATCCCTTCTTATAAAAAAGTAAGAAATTCAGTATATTCAGGTTTCGCCCATCCATCATATCATTTACAACCAGTATCTTCCAATTGGTCACGCAATTCCGTGTATATAATATCAAAAAACAATTTCGAGGCACCCAGAAGTGGAAAAATTAATACTTGATCAATATTTATGCAGAAAACGCAGATTACTGTCGTCTGACCATATTTGTTCGCAACAGAAGCTTGAGAAATGAGAGAGGATGACTTTTAGTACCATTCAGGTTTTATCCGTCCATCATATTCGTTACAACTAGTCTGCTTCAATGTTCAGACGATTCGATTTCAATAATGTCTAAAAGATATATTTTTGAGGTAACGGAAAGCGGAAAACCCTTTTGCACACAAATATGGTCGCATAACCTGCTGACTCTCACGCGCCGCGCTGTGCAAACTGTGGAAAGCATCAGGCGATTTAGGGATCGAAACAGCCAATATAGTGAGTTCTTTTACACAATCGCTACCGTCGCTGTGATAAGCAGTGAATTTATGGCGAGAAATGCAACTATGATTTGAAAAAAAAACAACTGCACTCGATGAAACACCCATTTCTTCTACGGAAAATAGCACAACTAAGACACCATTCTGGTAACAACAAATACCTGCCCGTTTGTGCGCACTGTTTAGGACATTTTAGGTTCCATAGCCCATAGTATTCACCGTTTTGAAACTCGTCAGTGAACTTTTTCTAAGCTAAACAAATCACTCGAAAAAAACCAACAAAGACGAGAAATTAGCTCACTGAGTCGCTCCGCAATGACCAGATCGCCGTCCTCGATCGTCGGATGCATCGAGGGACCGGTGCAGATCACCAGCTCACCGAGGTAGCTGAGAATATTGATCATCATCACCGTCATCATTCATCTTCCAGGAATGTATAGAGTATGGGTCCAAACAGTCAAAGATAGGCACTTCTGCAGAAGACCGGACAAAGAGTTCGTTCATAGTACTTTCCATGTTATTTAGCGGTCGTATTATAGATATGATTAAGGTTCAAGTGGTGTGCTCAGCCCATCTTGGGTAGATGATACCCTTATATGAGTAACGTCTAAGGAGTACGGATCACACAACCTATACTTGGTCCGGTCTTCTGCAGAAATGTCCAAAGACATTTTCCTTTCCCTAACAGAGTGCTCCTCGCAGGACTTGCGTGCCTTGATACGGGAATTCCTCTACATTTACAGTCAGACGATTACGGTCATTTTGCCGTGAGCGTAAAATTGTTGTATAATTTTCAGATATGTTTCATGTACGCTGTATAGTTCATATGTATAGCTTACATGAAACATATTCGAAAATGATGCAACAATTTTCCAATAAGAGAACCCTACTCACGATTCGCCAAAGTCGCCTAGGAAACCACTCTCAAAACAGAAGAGCTAACTGGCTTACCGATGGTAGATGCGAAAGATACTACTACTCCGCTTCATCCAAATTTATCAAAGCCAAAGAAGAGAAAGTAAATGTTCCGTATTACACTGTCTAGAGCCATCATAGCAGATGAAATGGCCTATCACTAGAGATCTGAGGCGTTGGAGTATGAGCAGCTATCATAGATTTCTAACGGAGCTGTGATTCTTACAGGAACTGTAATAGAAAATGAGGAGCAGATCGCTCTGCCTATGTCGTAACCTAAGCGATACAACTGCGAAATAAGCCGCAACACTTAAGCCGAAAGCTCAAAACCTAATCCGAAATCCATAAGACCTGCCCAAAGCCTAAGCAGTACGTTATCCCTCAATATGGAACGGTTCAGCAGAGCAGGTAACTTCAACTATCACTCACATGGCGGCGAGATCATAACTCTTACAGAGCGTCTCAACGACTATTTACAAATTTTGTGTACAAAAAGAGACTGTGACTCGAATTTCGAACTCCAACTGTCACTCACTTGGCGACGGTGTGGGCGACACAGTAGGAGAGACCGCCGATGGCCGAGTACTTGCGCACGCGCCGCCACATCGCCGCATACTTTGACGTGGCCATGCTGGGATGATTGTTGTTAAAGGACAAATAAAGCACGCAAAGGTTCGGTCCGCGCACTTATATGATGTACACACGTACACATAGTCACATTGATGAGATCATAGTGAGCTAGTCGAGGTGATACTAGCGAAATTACTGTACAAGGCACGAATCGAAAGTGACAAATAATGAAACAATAAAATTATAACTGAGAAAAAAAACTGCAAATTTCTAAAATTGAGACCGGGAAAAGGTACGAAGGTTGACTTAAAACTTACAGTACGCTGCGCTGTTGAAGCAAATACGTTATTCAGCAAATGAAAGTATTTTTTAAAGTAATGGAATTATATTAATTTACTCTAAATTAGCAACTAGAATATAATATTAATTTTTATTTAAAAACAATCGCCATCGAACGATTGAATGAAATGCTTTTACAAATTGATAAGTGCAAATGAAGTGCATACAAAAGGGAAGAATTCCCCAGGAAATTCATAGATCGAGCCAGTATTGTACCGAGCAGCCAGTAGACCAGGCAACGATGTTTTCTAATTCAAAAATATCCAGATTTTTGATTGCTTTACCATGCACTTCTGCGATAACGATCGTGAAACGAATGCGTCTTCTCAAATTCTGCATATTCCTTGTTAGTACACGGAAAGTTCCAATATTTCTCGAAGAAGGTGTTGAAAAAATTACAATATTCAGTAGCTTTGTGCATTTTCAATATTTCAGGTTTCATGGGAGCACACCTCGGCATCCATTCCGCACAAAGGTCGCCACGATAGTATCGTGACGATACCGACCGAAAAATTCGATCGACTCAGCGATTTACTATCAAAATTCCACCGTCGCCACGTACAAAATTTGTACTAGATAAGCCAATCCCTACTCTCGCCGCCTCGGCCCACGCTACCTCTCCTCCAGATTATGGAAAGCGTTATGTTTTACGCTACTCTCTTCAATTTACGTGCTCTCTCGCTTCTCTCTTTGATGAGAGACCCTGACCAGACCACTCTCTTCAGTCCCCACGCGTGTGGAGAGTGTGGCATATGAAGAGAGTGCGCACGAATTTCGCGCAGCCCATGTTGTGTAGCCTTATCTAATCGCTGAACGCAACACTGATGGCTTAAGGGTCATTCTCTGACTCTTCCTTTCGCGTGTTCTCTCGCTCATTCTCTGACTCTCTCTATATCACGTGCTCTCTCGCCCTCTCTGTTACTCTCTGATGCTCCTAATTTTGCGTGCTCTCTCATAATCTCTCTACCCTATGGCGTGGCCATTTCGACTTCGCTTCGCTAAATTTCTAGTGAGATATAAACGCAAGCGGTCGAGCCGAGATGATCAGAAGCGTCTCCTTGCCGAGCCCTCTCGGTGTCCTTGATCATCGTCTTCAGGGTCCTACTCGTTCCAAAGTAGAGCATATTAGGCACCAATTTGAATAATATCTGTCTATCTGAGAACCGTCTCTAACATAGCAGTTGTCTCTCGTCACCCGGAGTTCTCATCCACCTAGCGCCCTATGTTCACTATCTTCTCATCAGCGGATGTAACATGCTCAATTGTACGTCTATAGGTTGGTGCTAACACCACATTCCTGTCCAAATCTCCCTTTATATGCTCGCAGGCTCTATGCAAGACCGTTCTGTCTGGGATATCCACTTGGGTCTCCACGGCACTGCCTCAATCGTGCCTTTCCCACTACAGAATTTCACAATGTGCCCTTCGATCAGTCGATCACTAATCACGATATCTGTGCTATTCTACTCCTTCAGTGTGCCTACGTTTCTAACGGGCCAATCATCTCTTCCTTCCCCTTGTTCTTTCGCAAGTATCTCAGGTCTACTTGATAACTGTGCACAAGGCATCGGGAACAGCATAATTTTGCACGATGAGCTGTGTGATAGTGGTGTGGTCGGGGAGGTGGATAGGGCTAAAGGCGGTTTGCCTTCGATATCCAGCCTATTCTCCCCGACAACAAGATCATGATGTTTTTGTCGTGCTCTCCTCAAGTTGCATGCTCTCTCGCTCTGTCTGGCCGGCGAGAGAGTACGTAGAATGAAGAGAGTCACTAGTCATCTCCGTCAGCCCTCCCTTGCTCGCTGCAGGGACATTCACCGGCTGATGCCACACTGTTTTCCCCCCATTCCTCGGTATAAATAGTGCGGCGATGGTATCAGCTGATAGTGGGGAGTAATAGATAGTAAGTGCACGTGGAACGTCTTCGGGAAGATTCTAAACGCCTGACATCATCTCGAGACCCTCTTCTGACTTCTGACGCCGTCTTCGATAAACTTCTCATCTTCCTCAACGATGTCGACAACGCTGTTGATTTGGCAGATGAACGTCATCAGGTGTCCTAAGCATCATTATTTGCGAAAATTATACTTCGCCTTTTTTCCTTTCTATCTTTCCCGCTAACCTGTCCTGTTCGCTTGTTGATTTTTCATCCATCCTTGTTCATTATCTGATTTTGAGTGAAGAGTGATTCTGCCGTAGTATGACGTCAAAAAGTATTTTACTTATCATTACCATAATCGGAATTACCGTATCCTTAGAAACCCTGATGTTCAGTTCATGATGTCATACAGTACCCTGAATCTTATCCTTACCGTATCTAATGTCCAGTACCCCCATGACACCATTTATTCTTTCAGATACCAGCAAGCCCAAATGGCAGCTGCCTCTGTGCCCGAGACTCTGCAGCGACTGCTCGAATCATCCGATGTGAGTACTATAACCCTACCGTAACCCAATCTCCACAAACAAATCGGCAACAATCATACCGTAATCCCGTGCACTGAATGAAGAAGAACTCTCCATTGCCACGCTCTCTCTTAGGTCAGATACCATAACCCTACAGTAGCCGTACCGTAGTCATCCAGTGTGTAGACGTCTTACTACCTTCATTGTCCATGCTCTCTCGCAGGTAGGGAAAGCGAGAGAGTGTGGTGAATCGAGAGAATCAGACTACCATTCAGATCCACATCTCGAAAAGAGTCCAGACACTTGAGAAGATCGCTCGACTCATTGAGGGAGGCGCCGAGAAACTCGCGGTAGGTCACAGTATTCCTGCCATTCCTACTGTAACCCTACCATCAATCTACCGTAACTCTACAGTAATATATGTCTAATGGGCTCGCATAATTTCGTACAGCACTAGGTCATACACCACAAATTGTACCCTCCTCCTATACTTTTTCAGAAGGCTGCTTGGCAGTGTGGGAAGGTTTTTTTACGATTTTAACACATTTATCTAGAGGTCATTAGATTCTCGGGAGATCAGGCGAGAGCTCTGATGTGCATGGTGTTCCAGTTAGAGCTTCGTGCAAGCCTTTCCCAGGAAAGTAGAAATGTGGTGGTGGTTAATGGCAAGGAGGTCAACATAAAGGTGGGAAGGGGTGTGCGACAAGGTGATTGTTTGTCACCCAGGCTATTCACTGCGGTTCAAGATATGGCACTCCGTCGGCTAAATTGGGCAAATAAGGGAGTAAGTATCAATGGTCGGTTTCTGTCCCATATTCTTTTTGCTGATGATGCCGTTCTCATTTCTCACGATGAACGACAGATTCAGACGATGGGAAGGGAATTAGAGCGTGTACTTGCTACAGTGGGATTGGGTCTCAATGGCGATAAAACTGTCGGAATGAGTTCCAAGCCTGATCCAAGGGATGTAAGAATAGGAGGAAAAGTAGTAAAATTGCAAGATAAGGTGGTCTACTTGGGAAGCACAATCGCAGTCAGCGGAAATGATGACTGTGAAATCACCCGACGCATTCAAGCTGGTTTTGGTGCTTTCCACAAACACCGCACTTTTCTTATCAACAAGGGTATTCCAATGGCACATAAACGTCGGCTTTTCAACGGCTGCATACTTCCCGCTGTGGTTTACGGTTGTGAATGTTGGGCGCTGACCAAAGCACAAATGAATCGATTATCGGTGGCTCAAAGAAAAATGGAACGTTGGATGGTTGGCTGTACTGTGCTCGATCATGTCTCTAATGAGAGGTTGCGAGATTCAACTAGAGTTCAGGACTTCGTTCGCACTGCTCAGAAAAGGAAATGGTTTTGGTTGCATAAGATCGCGAATGATGATTGCCGGAAGTGGAGCCGATCTGTGATCGAATGGATTCCGCGGAGAAAGAGGAGCCGCGGCCGCCCAATCACGAGATGGAGCGACTCTTTCCGCAAAGCAAAAGGCCCAAATTTTCTCAATCAAGTGTGGGAAGATGCTGTGAAAATCCTGCAGATTTTTTGGTTATCATCCGGAAGGTTATCATCCAATCTAGTGCCTTTCGATCACTTTCCGGGCAGAGTGAGGGAACAAATTAAATAATTCCAATCGAAATTTCTACATTTCTCTTCGAATTTTGAGTCGATTCTGTGCAGACTGGATTGAGCACGGATTTGCCATTGATATGGACGATTATCCTAGACTAGACATCTTATTTTCACTCGTTCTCTCTCCCCCCACCCCTCCCTGCCTCTCTATTTCAAATCATCCCATAGACCAAGAGAGCACGAAATAGTGATTTCTTATCAGTTATCTGTTTCTGATTGCATCGGATTATGGCTCAGTTGAATAGTCAAGTGACGATTTGTCTTGTCTCCTCATTCTACACTTTCTTTCGTCTCTGATTCTAAGAGACAGAGAGCAGAGAAGATGGAAACGGCGTTATCAGGGAAAGGGTTGAATCAGAGAGTTAGAAAGTGTTCGCTCAAAAAATGTTCAGCCACAGCAGACGCAGAAACGAGATTCGAAGGAATATAATTAGAAATGCAAAACAAAATTGACCAAAAGATCTGGGCCGAACCGGGATTCGAACCCGGGACCTCTCGCACCCGAAGCGAGAATCATACCCCTAGACCATCCGGCCACTGGGGGAAGAGCGTCTATGGCCCATTCTTTAGAGCAGATGCTGGGGAGTTGCGCAATTCTGGAATGTATCATTGTCCATTTATCACTCCCAAGATGTACAGAATTCGATCCTTAGCGTCCAGCTATCGTCATTCGGCCCTTCTGCTCAATCCCGGACAACCTCCAGAATTTGCTTGCCTATGGGCTGTCACAGTATTAAGCCCCGTGCAACTCAAAAGCTCATTTCGCGCTCGTTTTCAAATTCAAAAACCTACGAATTTGCTCTTACACGGAATTTTAGCTTACTGTAACGCGTTTTAATATGAAGCATTTGTGAAACATATCCAAATTTGATCTCTAAAGACGTTTGTATTTCATAATGTGTCTGAAACACAAACAATACGGATCTGTTTCGGAGCAATACAGTGAGCAATTCGCATATGTTCCATTGAACATTGAAGAATTAGGCTTGATTTTCGGTTTTACACGCGCCCTGTCTGGCGCTTAATACTGTGCTGTGTTTCCTACTAATATGCCTTCTGATGTCTCACCAGCGCAATTAATCTAGTTTTGACGGACTTAGGGGTACCCATTAGGGAAAGGGAATGCTAAAATCATTCATTGTTCATTGTATTGTCCGGGATTGCGCATAAGCGCCCGTCATTCAGTAAAGCAAATGGGATCGGACGACCGAGACGAAGATGGCGAGATAGTGGAGAGAGTGGGAACGAATTGGGCGGAAATTTGTAAAAAATAGCCCGACAATTGAAATAACAGCATTCATCGCAACTTAGCTATCGTACCCCTTCCTACCATGCCCTCTTAGGTGATCGCCGACTTTGACCACACCCTCACGCAAGCTGTCGATGCCGAGGGGAATCTTCTACCCGTCACTCATCAAGTGCTAGGAGACGCCCTTGTGCTGCCCGATCTGAGCCAGAAGGTATCTACAGTATTCCAACCGTATCCGGAAATACAGTATTCCCATTGGAACTACCGTATCCTTACCATAACTGATTTCCGGTATTCCTAATCTTATTTGTATTGCAGTCGACCCAGGACAAGATCGCCGCCTATGGCAAGGAGTCGGCCGGATCCGATCGACTGGCGATGCTCGAAGCGTGGTTAGTTCAATCCTATGAAAAATGTTTACAGAAAATTTGCAATTAATCGTTCACAATTAGACTGTAAGAGATATTCGATGTACGAATAGCTTCATTCTGCGTGTTGTGTCTCGCTTGCCTATTCGGTGAGGGAAAACGCAGAATGAACACTACCATGGATTGCATAACTCTTACACAACGCCGCAACGACTAATTGCGAATTGTACAAAATTTTCATTTAATGAGTCATTTCTCGTGAAAATCTCCAGGTGGCGTAAGGCACACGATGGAGTGGTCGCACGTGGTCTAACCCGTGAGGAGTTCATCGATCGAGCGAGGAAGACAGACATCCGACTACGGTAGGCATCAGTGATGCCAAAACGGCGCGCGCTCTCCTCGTTTCGCAAGCTCTCTCGCCGGTCAGACAGAGCGAGAGAGCGTGTGAAACGAGGAGAGCGCGCGCCGTTTTGGCATCACTAGTAGGCATTTTATCGCCGACTGACTAAACTTCTTTGGACTTTCAAAACTTCGTGATCCAAACGATTTTTGATGACTTTTTTGAGAAAAGTATATCGAGTGTATTGGCTTGAAGAACCTCCTGCAGATTTATGTTCTGCTTGAAGCACAAATCGAAACGCATTCCTCCCTAGTGTCGATTGACTATCCCATGGTGGTGATTTGGCTATAAATGACCAGGATCTATTGAAGTTCTGGAAAGCGCCGATTCCTCTTGGTCCATTGCAAATTGATATATTTTGCAGTGATTCTTCCTCTGAATTTCTGCGATCATTGGACGCCGCCGCAGTTCCCACTCTCGTTTTCTCTGCAGGGCTCAGTGAGTACCGTAACCTACAGTCCTTCTTTTTGAACACGTACAGTAACCTGACAACCACTACCGTAGTCACACTACCGTAGCCTTATTCGAATCGTGTTCCTACCGTATCCACACTTACGATAGCCTTCATCCATCCGTATACCGAAGGTATCATTATCCTCACCTGATGGATACTGTGTCCTTACCGTAGCCTCATCGTAACTTCCTAACGTAAACCTACCGTACCCTGATTCAGGCGACGCGATCTCCGTCGTGCTCTCTGACTCGATGGGCGCAGTCCCATCTGCAGTGCACATCGTAGGCAACGAGATGATCTTCGATGAGAATGTCAGTTGTAGAGTTCTCTTATTGGAATGAATTGAATCATTTTCATATATGTTTCACGTGCACTATATAGACTCTAACATATAGTGCACGTGAAACATATATGAAAATGATGCATTTAATTCCAATAAGATTCCAATAAGAGAACTCTAGTCAGTTGTGCTGCAACTCTCTTCTTTTCTCACACTCTATCACCAATCGGCTAGTCGAGAGTAGGCTTTCAAAAAGAACTAATGAACTGGTTCTTTCAAATGGAAATTATTCACGCATCTCTTACATTCCATTGCAGAGCTGTGAAATTGTGTTAAAATTAGCTTGTTCGTTAGTTCATATTGACAAATTTTTGGGTCAATATCTTTTTGCTAATTTTCTTCTTTTTTCTGGTTTCAAGGGAGCTATAAAGCTGATGAACAGATGAGATATTTAGTGCTACGGAATCAGTTACGGGAAAATAATACAAAATTACACAACAACGGAAACTTTAGCCAAGATAGTTGAGGAAATGAAGAAAGGAGCAATCGTCTGACTCTCTTCAGTGTGCACGCTCTCTCGCCGGTCAGAGAGACGAGAGAGCGTGCAAACTGAAGAGATCATTGCTCGAATAAAATGTCTGAGTTTTGAGTATGAAACGAGAATTGCACTTGATCTGATCAGCGAAAGAACGAGATCATTATTCCAATTCCAGAACTCTCTGGTCGACTTCAAATCGCCGCTCCTTCATCCGTTCAACAAGAATGCGTCCGTGATTGACAAGGTTGGCAGTTATCCGAGTCTCTCAATGAACAACAATACATTTTCGATTGGTATTTTGATTTTCCATAGCAAGAAAAAATCTGAAATCGTCTTTACAATTCTGCATTCTTTCTCACAGTTCTGACCTCGAAAGAACATGTAACACGAAGAGATCAAATGAAGATAGTTTCCCGAAATCTCCGAGAGTTCAAACGAATCAATCTCCATTTAAGTCCTCCCCTCTGCTCTCCTCTCTCTCCGCTCGTCCACATCTGCTCGTGCTCGGCGACTCGATGGGCGACCTCACCATGGAGAAGGGACTGGGCAAGGAGAGGGAGAACACACTCAGGATCGGATTCCTGAATGGGGTGAGCTTACTGTCAGTACACCCCTATTGAAAGAGCATACTAGCGAGTACCGCTGTACACAGGGGTTGTGAGAAGAGAGAATATTTGGAAATTGTCATGCCATTTCATGAATCTTTCTGATCAGCGACAAAGTTTAAATGCATGATAATTTCATCTCTTTCTGCAATCTCTCCCTACTTCCACATCTCTTACTTTTCTTCGGTCAAATATTTTAGCCTACTCTATCCTGATCTTTCCTTAACGGCGCTTTGAAAGCTGGTGATAATTATGAAAGATCAAAGATCAAAGATTAAAATGCCCATTCGTTGCAGCAATTCGACAAGCTTCCGCAGTTCCAGCAGGGCTACGATATCGTCGTCGCCTCTTCGCAGTCTCTCGACGTCCCCAGAAGAATCGTCGAGGAGATTCTGGCGAAGTGATCAGGCATCAGTACTTCGTTTACTTTCTAAGCTAAGATTCATCTATTGCTAGACCTCATTCCTTACCTACTAGGGTTCTCTTATTGGAAACATTTTTGTATCATTTTCAGATATGTTTCATGTACGCTATATAGGTCATACATATAGTGTGTCACGTGAAGTATAACTGAAAATGATACAAAAATTTCCAATAAGAGAACCCTATTACCTACCATTCCACGTATGCTTTCTTCATCGATGAAAGGAAGAAACCTTACAATATTTGTTGTACTGTATCGTTGATCGAGTGTGTATCGAGCTTGGCTATCCATATGCGCATAAAATATGATTAATTTTTATTATCGCAAACACAAAAACATAAACAAATAAACAGAAAACAGATGCAGTCACGATAGAGGAGCAACAGTGGCTAGGGAATGAGATAAATCAGAGCGACAGACGGGGCTTAGGGGGAACGAGAGAGGATAAGCCATATGACGACACAGTCAAACAAAGAGGGGTCATCCCTCCTTGTACAGGACCGCTCCAGTCCTACTCAAACCATGAGAGTTTCCTCTCTGGTCCTTCTTCGTCTTCTAAGTCAATTTCTGGGAGGTACATCTCTCGATGAGCCTCCTTGATCTCGAGAATCTGCACCTGGATTCGGTCGCTGTCGATGATTTCTTCAAGTGGTAAAATTAGGCAACTGGTGCTATCTACATCCCTGCCCACTCTGGAAAAGACTTTCAAAAACAACTATCAACTAATACTATATCCAAATATTTGTTTAAGATGCAAATGCACCGCTCTGATGATTAGAGAGCGAGTGTAATGATGAGTGTGATGATTGATTTGCATCATACACAAATATTTAGATAGTTGTTTTTTTAAAGTCTGTGAAAATGCTCTACTGTTATTATTCGTTTGATTGCATGATTAAGCCTCTACTGTTATTATTCGTTCTGAATGGTAATTATCATTGAACTCACTTTATTCACAGTAGACATTATTGAATTATTGTGGTGAGTCGCAGTTCTTGCGATGAGCCAATGAGTTTAGCTCGGTGAACCTGAAACCCTAGTCATCACTAGTTGTGGAACACGAGAATGGAAGAGGAGAATAGACTGGTGCCATCGTACTATATGTGAGATACCAGTGAGCCGGGCGAAAAGGCGTTGAAAAAACAAAACATGGGAAATATAAGTAGCAAGTAACGGAGAGAGAGGAGGCTCAGAGAGGACGATTGCGCAATGCTATAAGCGGGGAAGAATGAGGGGTCGAATGACGAATATCACTTACAGAAAGCAGATGTAGCAGATTACTAGAATAATGAGAAGGCAAACCAGTGGGCGTTTTTAGTACAAAAAGATAGCAATGCGGCAATTGATCGATGGTCTACTATAGAAATGAGATAATATCGTTGCAGCACGTGCCGGAGATGCTCGAGCAAGAGAGTGTTGGATGATTATTCGAGACGTTCATTGAATCAACTGGATTTGTCGCTAAATAAACTCACAGTGAAACAAGATATCACCAATTTAAAAAATTCTACACGTTTTTTTCTCGGTTTTGTTTACCATTGATTTGTTGTAATGGCCGTATGGATAAATTTTGCAAAGATGTACCACTGATTTATAAATTACAAAAAAAATACTTTAGAAAATAAGAATTTCACCTTGCATGACGGAGGAGATTGTGATGTCGGCTGAACAGTAGGGTTCTCTTATTGGAATCTTATTGGAATGAATTTCATCATTTTCATATATGTTTCACGTGCACTATATAGACCATATATATAGTGCACGTGAAACATATATGAAAATGATGCAATTCATTCCAATAAGATTCCAATAAGAGAACTCTACTGAACAGACTGGACTGGTGAAGGAGAACTACCTGTGGAAGATAAGCTGTTAGGCTATCAGTTTTTTTTGAGAATGAGTTGCACAACACTCGCAATCTATGTTTACATTTCGCGAAATTATATGTTTATTATTCCGAAAAGACCTTCGGGAAGGACTAACGTAGATCGAGATGTTCGGTGTTTATGGAATGCGTGAAACACTGGTGTGCCATGACATGCGGGTGTAAAGAGCTCAAATATCTGATTATTTTTTTCTCATTATTTAGTTCGGTCTAAGAGGAATAGTGGGTGCGAAAGAGAGGCAAAGAGGCAGAGGAGTAGCAATCTTTTCCAAATTCTTCGAATCTTCAGTGTGGAGGAAGCACACACAGTGGAGAGCATCGCACAAGCAGTCACACACACCAAGTTCATCGGAGGAGCGAATGCAGGCAGTGACGAGTGAGTGCTGATGTTGTTTTTGTCGTGTTCTGTTATGGTATTTTTTTTTATTTTGCCACCTTCGAAGCAAGTGCGATTAGCATGGTAATGCATTTTTACGAACATGTACGAAGCGTGCGGCGCGAATGTGCCGAGCATTTCAAAAGGCGTATAGTATTTCACTCATGACATGTGATATGACAGTTTGTAGCGAGGAAATAGCTTGTAGATGCATTTTTCATAATTAACGTAATTTCTCGATTTCACAGGTGCGTCCTCTCCGAGATTCTGCACCTACTGCTGATATTCTAATTTCGCCCGGCGGCAGACTGCTCAGCAATGAGGTCAGAGATACAATAATAATAAAATAAGTTTATGATTTCTTTTATTATTATTTTTGCAGTGTACAATGCGATCAAGTGAGTGTTGAATGAGTATTTTATCACAGCAGGAACCAACGAGACGTTCACTGTATCAACTGTTTTTTTCGGCAAATAAACTCACAGCGAAACAAGCTATCACCAATTTTGAAAAAGAGTGCATTGTTCTTTCAGTTTTTTCGAGGATTGTTTTACCATTGATGTGGTTTAATGGCATCATAGATCAATTTTGCGAAGATGTACCAGTGATTTATCAATTTAAAAAGAATAAGAATTTCATCTTGCAGGACGGAGGAGATTGTGATGCGGGTTGAGCAGATTGGGCTGGTGAAGGAGAACTGCCAGTGGAAGGTGAGCTGTTTGGCTATCAGTTTTTTTTGAGAACGAGTTTTTTGAGAACTCGCAATCTTTGTAAACATTTCGCGAAATTATGTGTTATTCCGAAATTTTATTTTATTATTCCGAAAAGTCCTTCGGCGGAGAATCAAGGTAGAGCGAGAGGTTCTGCGTTTAATGGGCAAGTGAAACACTGGTGTGCCATGATATGCGGGTGTAAAGAGCTGTAATATCTGAGCCCTTTTTTCTCAATATTTAGTGTGCTCTGAGGGAAAGAATGAGAGCGAAAGAGAGGCATAGAGAGAAAGAGAGGGTGACAGAGGCAGAGGAAGATAAATCTTGTCCTAATTTCCGAATCTTCAGCGGGAAGGCAGCTCACATGGTGGAGAGCATCGCTCAGGCAGTAACGCACACCAAGTTCATAGGAGGAGCGAATGCAGGCAGTGACGAGTTAGTGCTATTGTTGCTGTTATTTTTAATTTTTTCGAACATGGCATTGATGACCATTAGAATCGCAACGATTTTTACGGACACGCATGAAACCCGAATTTGCCGCTCCACATTTCGCCCGAATTTGCCGCTCCACATTTCAAATATGTCCAAGTCTTACACCCAAGACGTATGATAATATGAGTGCAGTGTGAATAGCGAATTTCACTTGTGAATTCCGTCTTTATAATCGATGCCATCGCAGGTGCGCCCTCTTCGAGATTCTCCATGTGCTTCGTTTTTTTTCTGCTCTCGCCCGCCGTCAGACTGCTCAGCAATGAGGTGAGGGAAGCAATAATATCAATATAAGTTTATTATTCTTTTGTTATTATTTTTGGTACCCATTCCACCTGCATGATCAGTTTGCGTAATGACTCTATGTCTGAAACGCGAGCCTGCTCGGGATGCATTTTCGAATTGTAGGCAGTGTGTGACATGATGCAGTCGTGCTTTCGCATCTGCTTCGAGCTGCACCTGTCGGAGCTGCTGCGCGTGGTGAGGATTACTAAATTTTAGTTTTTTTTCTACTGATAACCCTAAATCTAGTGTAGTGTTTCAAATGTATCATATTGCACGATTTATATAGTAGATTTATCTGGTACGAAAGGTGATTAGAATATAACACGCGTGTCACCTAAGAATCGAATAGACCAAATCACACAGGAAAAGTCGTAAATGAGCAAACGTCATTTTTAGATAGTCCATAGGGTCCCTCACAAGATAGCGTCAAGCTTTTTGGCATCTCTTATTTCTGACCTTATTTAGGTCATCAAAAATTTTAATGTCCCAAAATTGCCAACTTTGGAGGCTCACAGCTCTTTTTAAAAACAATTGTATGACAAACTGAAAACAAGGATTTGTTCCTAGCATCCATAAGAGTGTCCCTAACCAATTGGGCTGCCAATATTTTACTTAGCATGTTCGTTAATCGATTAAAATAAATCATTTTCACCACAAATCGAAGCCCAGGTTGATTGTATGATCCAGACCTAGATCTCGGAAAGACGAATCGAATGATATGCTAAACACCTATCATAAATTGGTGTGTTCGTAAGTTAACGCGATTATTAGCTTTTCATTCCTAGTTTCCAAGATTGATGAGTCATCACTAATTTGATTCCTCTTATTGGATTTTTTTTCGTTTAGGTTTGGTTATGTTTCAGGAACGCTACATCAACCAAAGTTCATCAGCTAAATAATTCGCCTGAAACATATTAGAACAGGCCGCTCAGCCCTCTCATTCCGAGCTCTCGAGACGAGAATGAGAGGGCGAACAATGGATTAGTGATGACTCATCACTCTTGAAAACTAGGAATTAAAAGCTAATAATCGCGTTAACTTACGAACACACCACTTTATGATAGGTGTTTAGCATATCATTCGATTCGTCTTTCCGAGATCTAGGTCTGGATCAGAAAATCAACCTGGGCTTCGATTTGCGGTGAAAATGATTTATTTTAATCGATTAACGAACATGCTAATTAAAATATTGCCAGCCCAATTGGTTAGGGACACTCTTATGGATGCTAGGAACAAATCCTTGTTTTCAGTTTGCCATACAATTGTTTTTAAAAAGAACTGTGAGCCTCCAAATTTGCAATTTTTGAACCCTAAAAACTTTGACGACCTAAATAAGGCGAGAAATTAAAGATATACCAAAAAGCTCGACGCTATCTTGTCAGGGACCCTATGGACTATCGAAAAATGTGCAGAGAAGTAGGGGTCAAAAATTGTGCCTAGAACAGTCCGATTTTATTACATTCTTAGGTGACACGCGTGATAATCAAATATATGTTAGACATGATGAAAGTACTTTCTTAAAGGAGAAAAATTTGACTCTTTCATTACCATTGTCTAGCAAAATGTGACCTTCGTTTCATATTTTTTAGGCCGAAAGTCAACCAAGGATTGAAATATGCGCGAGAGATGGATATTTGATGAATGCGTGGAGCACAATTTCACTAGCAAATTTTGAGTGAAAATTAGCAAGGCAATAGCGATTGAAACAAAATTTCCTTGCCCTTTCGAGTTCCTTGCAGCGCATGCTAGCGGTGGTAAAAATTGTGACATTGATAGTAGGTTCGATATCCACATACATCAACTAAATGCAATTTAAAAAAAACAAATCAACTAGATTAATTGTAGTATTCTTTAAAACCCTTCTTCAGGCTGCTCGCACTACTCTCGCCGACATGACTCAACTGATCTTCACCCGTCTGCCCACCTTCGAGGATGACCTCAGACATCCGTACATCCGCAAACTCGTGTTGCAGGGATTATTTTGTACTGTCATGGAATAGTTTCATTTTTTTAATCGTCGAGCGAACACTAAATCGCAGCCTTGAAAATACAGGAAATATAAAATAGTGATGCTACACAAACACCGCTGATTATAGAAAAATAGATTTTCCTTTTAAAATAGTAGTTTTATCATTAAACATCTTCAGGTGATGAATACGAAGGGTAAGCAGCGTCGCGGAAAGACGAGACCAGCTGAGAAGAAGACGAAGAAGGAAGAAGAAAAGGAGAGAGAGGGGGAGGGAGAGGAGTGACAGCGAGAAAGAGGAGATATAAAATGACTATCGCCGATATGAACAAGACTATTGAAACTGCGGCGAATTATTCCAAAAAAGTCCTTAGGGAATTATTAATATGGCGCGATAGGTTCGGTGTTTAATGGATGCGTGAAGCACTGGTGTGCCATGATATGCGGTTGTGAAGAGCTCAAATATCTCATCTCTTTTTTTATCAATATTTAGTGCGCTCTGAGGGAAAGAATGGGAGAAAAAGATAGGCAAAGAGGCAAAGGAATATAAATCTTGTCTTAATTTCCCTGATCTTCATTGTGAAGGTAGCATACACTGTGGAGAGCATCTTACAGGAAGTCACGCACCCCAGCTAATGGGCAATGATTAGCGAGCGTTGTTTTGTTTTTTTGTTATTTTTTAAAAATATTTTTCCAAGCAAGAGCGATTAGCATGGTAAGAAGTTTTACGAACATGTACGAAGCATCTGGGCCGAATGTGTCGCGTTAAATTTTAAAGGAGGTGTAAAGGCAAGGGCGCGCCCGGTTGAAATATGTTTCAATTAGAGGAAAACTCTCTGCAAGTCGCGTGCTCTCTCGCTCGTGAGCCTTCCCTGATTTGGCTCCCCGCCAACTACCGATAGATCTGTTCGTAATGGAGAAACCAATGTGAAAATTTCGGAGCTTCTTATCGTTTTGGAGATCTAGGCCGTGCATATGAAAGCTTCAAATATTGAATTTTGCCTTTGCTCCTCCTTTAAAGAGGTCCACGTCTATCGCCTAAAACATACGCTAGTATGAGTGCAGTTTCAAGCGTGAACTCATCTTGTAGAAGCGATTTTCAAAGTTGATGTCATTACCCGATTTCTTAGGTGCATGCTCTTCGAGATTCTGCACGTACTGCGCGCCCTTCTGCTTTCGCCCGGCGGCAGACTGCTCAGCAATGAGGTGAGGGATACAATAATATCAAAATAAGTTTATTATTTCTTTTACTATTATTGTTTGCAGCCAGTCCACCTACTGGATTAGTTTGCGCAATTACTCTATGCCGTGAAGCAATGCTGAAACGCGAGTCTCCTGTGAATGCATTTTCGAATTGCAGGCAGTGAGCGACATGATGCAATCGTGCTTCCGCATCTGCTTCGAGCTGCACCTGTCGGAGCTGCTGCGCAAGGTGGGGATTATTCTTTTTTTTGTCTTTTTTCTCTACATATATACGATATAGTGCATTCGAATGTATCAGATCACCCGAGTCGTTTTATTTTTATAGTTTTTAGACACAAGATCGGGTGAGAACTATGGCATCATGTCAAAGGCGATATGACGTCATAGTTCTCATCCGACTTTTGTGAAATTTTACGATACGTGATTATGATGATTATGATATTCATTTTCGACATGAAAAAGGTGCTTTCTGGGGTGCGCAATAAGATCTTCATTTCAATTTTTTTAGAACTGAAAGGCTTCCAAAAATTAGCTGTAAATCGGGAAAGAAGCGAGTTTGATGAATGCGTGGAGCGCAATTTCACTAGCTAATTTTGAGTGTAGATTCGCAAGGCAACAGCGATTAAAATAACTTTAAATAATATCCTTAAAAAATCGCGTTCTGGCCGCTCATACGACCCTCGCCGATATGACCCAGCTGATCTTCACTCGTACATTCGGATTCTGGTGAGTTGCAAGCATATTACTTCCGTGAAACTGCGATAATTGAGTATACTATTTCGTTTGTTTTTGTTGTCCTGTACTCCCACCCCGATTAGCACCTTGTTGCGAAATCTATACAAGTATACTATGGATGTGAGTCGCGAATGGTTCAGAAATATCTTAATTGTGTCGCAGGTAATGAACACAAAGTGCAAGCGATGTCTCAGAAACACGAGACCTGCTGAGAAGTAGACGAAGAAGGAAGAGGAGAAGGAGAGAAGGAGAGAAGGAGAGGGACAGGGAGAGGGAGAGGAGTGACAGCGAAAATGAGGTGAGAAAAAGACACCATCCGAGACTACTGTTCCCATTTTTTGGCCAATTATTTTGTATTATTTTATGGTAGGTTTGAGTACGCTTGCGTATTAGCTGATGAGTTATTTTTGAACACCGGAAAGATACTCGAAAAATGTAGAAAATTACTTTTATCTTTTGTGAGAAAAAGCACTGAACGCAACACAAACTACCCGCACAACCGGGGTTGCAATCATGTTTTGAAAATAGAGTGAGACATTGGATCGTGAATATTATGTACGTTCCCGTCTAACAATCAATGCTCATTTCGTTAATAAATATGACACAAAAGCTAAAACTTATTACGAACACTTCCTTATCAGGCCGAAGGCGTGGAGGTCGTTGAGGGAGCGAAGGAGACGGACGTGCTCGTCGAAGGTGAGCGCGGCTGGTGTTATTTTCAATGTCTTTGGGTATACGAGAGCGAATATTTTATTTATTTTTAATTATAAAAAACAATTCAGGATCTACGGCGAGTTCGGTGGATGGCGTTGAAGAGGAGAGAGGAGTGGAGAGGAAGGAAGTGAAGGAGGAGGATATGAAGGCGGGTGATTACCTTTCTTACCAATCATCGTCTATAACTGCACTAATTAGCTTACCCGAGGTCAATGGGAGAAATAATTTTGTTTGTATTCCACCCAGCTGACTTGATGCTTCGTTATTTATCCTTAGGCTGGCTATCAATTGGTGGTCAATATGTCAGTACAATCCAGTCAAATATTTTCCAATATATCTAATTCTGAAATGCCTCAATTCAGACGATCACTTCTGAGTCTGAGGGCGAGGCTGCAGCATCTGCAGCAGGAGGCGTAGTCGACCTGGCTGCAGGACTGGCCAGAGGAGGATGAGGAGGGTCGGAGAGCAGCAAGCGAGTGAACGCCCTCCTGCTGCCCTACAGACTGCCCTGTTGCAGGGAACTGCTCAGGTATACTGTAGCGGAGATTGTGAGTACGGTATCGATCGATTTAGTATTTTAACCGATCCGGCAATTTTCCAGATTCCTGATCGCTCTTACCGATCCTCTCGATCGCCAGAAAGCGAAACAGATGATTGTGCTGGGACTCAGCTTGCTCACCGTGGCGCTCGAGGTACGGTAGAGATGTGAATATTGATTTATGAAAAGGGGGTCTAACAGTGAAATGATAGGCAAAGAGGAATGACAGGACTAAGGTGTAGTTGAGTTAGCAAAAGGTGATCTTTTGTTGCAAGTAGTCAACATGTGTCTGAATAGTTCGTGTTGTCTGATTTCATCTCAGGTGTTCATCTCAAAAATTCCAAACTATCATTAAGCCTCTCGAAATTTATTATTGGAGTTAGTAATCACCATTGCTAATATTCCCCATGCAGGCTGCTGCCGATGACTTCTCCTCCTACGTGCTGCTCCTTCCTCTCATCAAGAACGAGATGTGCAGAGCACTGCTGCAGGTGAGGGCTAACTGATTCAAAACAAGGCACAACAGTACGCAAATATGCATTTCAAAGATGGGAGAGTGCCGAAAATAGGGTATTATTCACGATAAAAATTATAATTGTTGCCGGCGGATTCCGGCCGTACGTGGGCTATCTATTCACGGGTAGGCCGCCATCCCAGTCGTCCTGCTACCCAATACCGAAATAATAGATAAACAATTTAAACTACTGTAACAAGACAGTTACCAATTTAATTGAGTAATTTAGTAACCAATTAGATGATTATCCAATTAACCAATCAATAACCACTTTTCAGTTGCTGGACACTGAGAAGTCCCCGATCTTCTCGCTGTTGTTTCCTCCTCATGGAGAGCATGCGGGCGCAGCTCAAGTTCCAGCTGGAGGCACTCTTCGGCAAACTGAGGGGAATTGTGCTCAGCGAACAGATTAGTAAGAAGCAGCCTTAGCTCGATCTTAGTGGCCTAAGGTTCTTTAATCCTTAGAGTTAAAACTTAAATGGGCTCACGTTTGCGGCATTCCTAGGCGAAATTATATCATGGCATTGTTAATCTGATCTGATCATTCGCAATTTTTTAGTCTCGCATCTCATACGAGCAGAAGGAGATGGCTCTCGAGTCGATGGTCCAGCTATGGCGCATTCCCGGTCTCGTCACCGAAAAGGGAGGGGGATCTAGGCAGAGGTAGAGGGAGTGAGTGAATTATTGGTATTGGTAGTGTAACTGATTATGCCGACGTTTTGTAATTTAAAATATTACATTGTATTGTTTGTTGTAATTGAGGCTAGGTAGAATGAAAAACTTATAGGATAGACTGGATACTTCGAATTGCCTGATGAATATTTTAACCTTTTTATGTCTATAGTTGCCATTGTTTTTGACCGTACATCAGATACTTATTGTTAAATCTGGTCAGAGTACCCTTGATTACATGATAGTGCAGCTTGCATTTACCAGGTCACTGATATGCCGCTAATTTTTAAAAACTTGATTGAGATTTTTACATCCTTATCTCACTAACACTACCACAAATAGTGTAATAATTATTACTGAATTTTTTTAGAATGCGATTATTTGACCAATTCAATAATGCAAAATAATTTAGTTATTTAAATCCATGTTGCAGGTGCCCTTCTGGTGGTGATCGGCACGATCGACATGAACTGCCACTGCAGAAGAGCCGGAGAGATCGTGGAGAATGCGGTCAGGAGATGGGGCAAGTGTGCGCTCTAGATGTGCTGGGGTAGGATCAGAGGAGAAAAAAATTCAATCAGCCGTCAATCATTTATCGTATTTTTTGTATGATTGGCTTTCACCAGTCTTCTCCCATGGCTGCTCTCATGGTGTTTCTCCAAAGGCGATACGAATTCTCCACTTTCGGCTGTTCAGCAATTCGCCACCACGTATCGCCGTACTGTCTATTGATCTCACGTTCCCAAGCGCGAAATGAGTCTCGAAATTGTGATTTGTTGAAATTTTCGATGCAAATGTCCTTGTTGATTTGACGATTCGCGTAGAGGCCATAGCAAGCTTGCTCGCAGCGCCTCAGTATTTCTCTTGAAGGTTCTCTGAAAATACAAAATTATATTGTGGAATGAGGCCGATATGCATGCAAGGGAGAAGAGGAGGATATACATTGCTGCCCTCGAATATCTGTAGTCAAATACAAATACAAATAGTTTATTCCATCGATAAATGCACTTTAGGTAGAGAAATTCTTTGAAGATGTTGATGGAACGTCAGTCGCTCCTTGGCGACTTGTGTATGGGAGAGGGGTCGAGGCAGTAGGGGTGGAATTATATACGTATACGTGAGGGGGGAAGGTCTTTCTGTGCCAGAGAGAGAACAAATGAACGAAAACTATGTGGAAGTGAGGATACAATATCGAAGGGGAGATTATTCCAAATAGAAATACTCCTGCTTACAATATATATTTTATCTACGCTCGGCGGCGCAACGAAAGACGAATAATTACTTACAACAGTTGAATGAGTGGTCTTAATTAGGTAGGGAATCGATAACCGTAAGGGGTGTGATGATCGTAGGTTGTGCGAGATCGGTGAAACACGAAATAGAAATGAAGAGTCTAATTTATAATGCCCATGAACACAATTGTGAAGAAATAGCAGGTCGGTGATGATCCTTTTGCGCTCTAAAGTAGCAAGTCCGAGATATGTAATTCTATCATAATATTTAGTGGTGGAGTTCGCATCATCGAGTTCGCATCTTCTAAACAGTCTACGAGAGAAGTTTCTTTGTAGAGACTCTAGCATATTGGTGAGGCCAATTCTCTTGAAAGTTCTCTGAAAATACAAAATTATATTGTGGAATGAGGCCGATATGCATGCAAGGGAGAAGAGGAGGATATACATTGCTGCTCTCGAATATCTGTAGTCAGAGTGAATACCTTGCTCAACGCGCAAGCGAACTCCCGGCTCTTGCCCTATGATGTATGCTGGAGAAGTGATGAATAGTATGCGCACGAGAGCTAAAACCAACAAATGCGTTTTAACTGCGAGTGAAGCATGAATTCACATTTATATGTATGCTGCGAAACATTTTTTCGAAATGAGATTCAGATGAGTGGATTGGGCTATTTACGATATTATATTGTTGAAGTAATGCTTCCGTTCAGGACGAGTCGAGTCGCGCGCTGGCCGCGCCTGCTTTCTCCGGCTACGACACTGGCAAGTGGATCGTCGGAGGAGAGCATCCCGTGACGGGTACGGTAGTTTCGAGGAGTACTGTAGCACGGCGTACGCGTGCGTGCTGTAGAACCATGGGTACGGTAGGATAACGGTCCCATCATTGTAGCAGTTACGGATCTCTCTGCAGCCGCGCAGCATGTGCAGCAGCACGCTTCGCCGGCGCTCAGAGTGAACAGGTAATGCGGAAGAAATTATCTGCACTCTCTTCTGTCTGATTAACAAATCACTCTCGATTTGGTTTTATTTGAAATAGACGCTTGAAATTGAAGAACCGCCTTGTTTCCAATGGTAGTATACAACACACTATCTGACAGAATCGAAATAGACTTGGCACAGGCCGAAAATTCGAATACCTAGTAACTTCACAAGTAGGTCGGCCTCCACGAGGGAATCCGACGAGCATCGCCAGATTTGCTAAAATCCGACGAGCATCGCCAGAACCTTTGATTAAGACATCATTCAATTAATTATTTCGAAACAAATATTGCAACTATTGCAGACACTCGCCCTCTCCCTCTCTTTCTCCTCTCAGCGAGGTGATCGTGAGAAAGAAGAGGAAGAAGCTACTCAACGAAGCCACAGACTTCTTCAATAAGAACCAAAAGAAGGCTGAGTGAAACTGCAAACTTGCTCCTTATTGCTATGGAAAATATATTTAAACATCGATACGGTGCACTGTACACTACAGGTATCAACTTCCTGCGTAGAGTTATCTTATTGGAATAGAACCCTCTCCCTCTCATTTTCCAATAGCGATCAATAATGAGGCAGTCGCCTATTGGAATGGCCAGGGCGAGCGACACGACGGCGGCGATCGTCGAGTGGCTGATGGCGAATCCACGCCTCGACAAGGCCATGATCGCCGACTATATCTGCAATAGGAAGCGCTCTAAGGTACGGTAGTCGAGGGGTATTATAGACGAGAAAGGACTACTGTAGGTAATTGCGCGTAGAATGAGATGGAACGCGGTTGCATCGAATGGAACTGCGAATTCATTTGTGACATACATACTCAGAGAGGCACTGTAGGGTTACGGTAGGGGGAAGAGGGTACGGTACGTTTATTCGATATCGGACGTGGGATGATTACGGTAGATGATTCGAAATGAAGGCGAACCTCTGCAGGTTTCCTACGGACTGCACGCGCTGCTGAGGAGAAATGCAGCGAACGTACACAAGAAGGCGAGTGAAGCGAGGGGATATCTCGGTTTGGAATACTGTATTGGGGTGTAGAACTTACGAGAGGGAGGTGCAAGTTTCGAGGTTCAATGTGTGGTTTAGAGTGAGTTCGGGGGGACTTTCTGATTTATTTCCGTTGTGGAAATCGATATAAAATGCAGTGTTTCTGACCCGTGAGAGTCCGCACTGTGTGATTTTGTACATGACAATGTCGCATCCTCGGTTAATTACGCGGAGGTGGTGTGCAATAAAAAAATATTCAAATTTCAGGAGCAATGGTCGGTGATCTTCGCGCTGCTGCAGGCAGCTGGTGGGCATTCTCACTTATTAATTATCATTAATTTAAGTAGTTCTATGAAACTGAAATTATACATAAATGTGAAATGTTAATTGTATTTACAAAACAAAACAAATCAATTAATTAATTGATTTAATCCAGGCGCGGCGCTCACTTCCGATTACGTGGAGGAGGCGCGAGAGGCGAGGGAGCAGATGGGAGGAGGAGAGAGGAACGCGTACTCTGGTGAGAATTGGGTGCCTTTGCCTTCTTTTCTATGGAAAATTAGCGATTAGTCGTTGCGGCGCACTGTAAAAGTGATGCAAAGCCTGACTTTCTTCGTTTCGCGATTGTTCATGTTCATAGGTGGGCAGTGATTGAAGCTTAGAAATGAATTCCGGAGGGATCGAAGGTCAAAATTCGGAGAAGATTACGTGAACCAATGTATTTTCTGGTTGGGTCCGAATTCCAAATCGGCGGGGTCTTGAAGCTGGCGTTGATGGTGCCCACCAATGCTCGGGTTTGGTCGGGCAATTGGGGGAACACAAAATGAGGGTAGAGAAAGTCTCCAGTAATGTTTAGCAATCATTTTTGAGATTTTGCAGCGATTCCGCAGAATCTTTAATTCTTTGGTTTTGTGTTTTGTATATAATTCAATAGCCTTGCGATATCGCTTTCTATAATAATCGGCTTTCTTCTATGCCGTATACAAAAAAGAAAAAAACACATTTCAAAGTGGCCAAACCTGTGAAAGAAAAGTAGCACCTCACGGTATGGAAAAGTGACAGAAAGAGGATAACGAAAAATAAAAAATAAATAAATAAGAAAAAAAACAATCCTCTGCAGACACAGAGAGTGGCTGGAGTGCGCGCATGGCGGGCTCGGATCGAGGATACACGAGTGACGACCCGAGTGCACGACAGTGTGAGATAATATTCTTGTGTTTTTTTCAAGAGGCCCGGTGACTAGCAACGTACAGATCACACATGCAGTTTGTTAATACATAAGTGAAACGGTAAAATGCAATGTGTCCAATCGGTTCTTTCAGTCCGTTCTGGCTCTTCCCTCGCCTCCTCTACTGCCAACTCACCACTTCCCTGCCCAAGGCTGCCAGCCAGGAGTGGATCCATCTCAGCCACAAGGATGGCACGGTGCCTGCCTTCTGTCGCACACTAAAGCTAGAGTCCAAATCATAGAGTTCAAAGGACATTTTCTTGGCTTATAGCAGAACTAATATTGCACAACGAAAGTAAATAATAATTGTATGGTTCTAGGTCAAACAGAGCTTTTGACAGTTAGTGGACATCGCTTTTGATACACGTCATTCAAGACACATTAGTCTCAATGTTGTTCCTTCACTTTGTGCGCAACCCTTAGCACGAATTTATCGGTGCACTTATTAACTCCCTTGCAACATAATAATGTTTTTTTTGCAGCAGCGGGAGCAACCGCAGAGGCGCTGCGCGCCCTGGGCGGATCGGCATCCGCGTATGCGCGCAACGAGACGCTCGTGCTGCGGACGGCACTCGGCCGCCACGAACCAGCCGCCTATCTCAAGGTATACTATAGTCGACGATGGTTGCGGTGGACAAGCAGTGCAATACTCTGGTCCATTGTATTCGTGTTATTTGGGCACAGCTATAGCCTACCGTATCCTTTGATACCGTAACCTCCAATACCGTAATCTCTCAGGTTGCGGAGATGCTCGAATTCCTGTTCCGGGACGCGGCGCATATCACGCCGGAGAACGTGGACAGCGCAGTGGAGTGCCTGCTGACGATGGTCGAGGCGGGACTCAATGAGGGAGAGTACGTAATTTCTGTTTTTTTTATTTTTCACGATAATACAGATCATGATCCATACAATAGATTTATATTTTTGCGAGCACTGCTAGAAACATTGGGTATGTGCGATATCGGTTAATCTATGTGGTGCATAAGGCGCATGAAAACGGCTGGATTGAAAATATTTTAATATTTTTTCTTAAAAGGAAATTTCAGAAGGGCAGCTGGCCCTCTGTCCGGCAGAGCTCAGCAGTCGCTGAGATCGAACGTGAACAACGAGGGAGGAGAACAGAGAAGGAGCAAGACGGGCAGAGGAACCATGAAGGTGATGCCATATCGTACATGTCAGCGAAATCAGAACGGCCACCGAGAGGCTCTGAGAAATTATCGATTTCTGGCTCTCTGCGAATACGCAACTTTAAAGGGGTGCTCCGGGGAATATTCGGTCACTCATATTGACAGTGTGGATATTGTAGAAGCCACTCACCTAATAAAAAATCACTTTATACGAAGTTCCACAGACGACTCTGAAGCTATTCACATACGCGCAAAGTTCATTGAAAGCGCAGGGTTGTCACTGATTCATGTATGTTTCACTCGCTCTACTTATGTTTTTATCTTTATTAGGGTAAATTCGCGACAGTTTCCCAGTGATAGAGCAGAATTTTCGTTGTGGGACTCCCTAACATTCATTCCCCAGAGCACGCCTTTAAAAGTCGTGGTTGCGTTCTTATTTTTTATCATGGTCGATTTGCCGGAATCGACCCTGATATGTCCGGTCAATTATGGCTAGAAATCGATTAATCGAAAGTAAACAATTATGGTGCGATTACGGTATTTTGGAAGGCTCACCAAATGCGGTGAGGTTTCCCAAATACCGTAATCGCACCAAAATGTTGTGTATTTGATTTATCGATTTCTAGCCATAATTTACCGAGCATGTCCGGGTCGATTCCGGCAAATCGACCATGATAAAACTTATAAGCACAACCAAGACTTTTAAAATTGCGTATTCGCAGAGCGCCAGAAATCGAAAATTTCTCGGTTCCTCTCGGTGGCCGTTCTGATTTCGCTGACATGTACGATAGTTCCACTAGTCATGTTTAGAGCACTAAATATCTTCAGGTGGCAGTCTAAATCCTGTGGCAGGAATTATGGCATGCCAAAATGACTCTCTTTTCTCATCTGTCGGTAATGGTGATCAGGTTTCCGCAAGGATGGTGCTTTACAGCGAGACAAACACCGGGCTAAACAAGTCTACTTATTATCTTTGGGATACACGGAGGGGTGATGATATTCGTATTTCTATTGCTATTATTTTTGTTCGAGTAAACCGCTTGTGCAAGACCGTTCTGGTAACCAATAAATGAGTTACATGGCAATCATGGGTTATAAATCCACCGGATACTCACACTGATGGAATTGACATTTTTTTCCCGAAAACCGCTGTGAAAATTGAAGAACATTTGCAGGGCTAGTTTTACATAGCGAAGGTGAATCTTCAAATCACCGAGTGGACAACCTTTCCGTTGGAGATTCAATCAGGCGTTTCTAAGGATTGGCCATATTATTTTTATAAAATACAAAGGAGTACCCCGACAAGAGACAAACATTGTGTGAAAACTGGGGAGTTAGGACAGAAAAATCGAACAGATCTAGAAAAGCAGAATGTTGCAAATGTTTGAGGGCGGTAGGGGTATTCATAGCAGAATTTATATTATTTTCAGTAAAAAAAGTTCATGGAATTTGTCGTGTGACTTGTTCGTGTGCTTACATGACAAATATGAACCGTTAAACAACCGGGTGAGCGAAAAGACAGAAATTTTTTTCCTTGCAACCGATGCAAAATTTAAGCCTCTTTGCTTGGACAGTTTTATATGGCGATCACGGCTCTTGAAGTCACCTGGTTGACAAACTTTCCTTTTGCATTTTAAAAATTTTTTCTACCGAAAGTTCTGCTGATGCATCGATTTCGTTGCTCCAGGATGAGTATTAGGGATGACAAGTCGAAAAGCGAAACGCAATACGAAATCGCACGTAAAATGAGTATTATAATAAGACTCTTATTCCGAAATGAGAGTCGAACAATGAATGATTTACTCGTCTCTCGTTCCGAAACGTAGTAAAATTACCCCCTCTCTATTGAGTATGAAACATATTTTAAATGCCCAGTATTTGAGGATTAGGGTTGGCAGAATGAATCTCTACGTGCAAACCATCAAGTGAAATACAGATGGGGATGAATCTTTCCAGGTGAACAAGCTGACGCAAATATTATCTTGATACTGAAACATAGTTGACAGAATCAATTTGACGCAAAATTCATTCGAAATGTTAGTTTTACCAACGTCTGAAACATAACTTAGAACTTTTAACACGAAGCGCAAAAATATTTTTAAAAATATATTAACATCAGAAATCATTTGTTGAAAATGTTACGACAGAACGCGCTCGAAAAAATATTTTTTTCCTTCGAAATGCGAATTTTTAAAGTGATTTTTGACAAAGATTCAAATGAATCTCGATTCAAACGAATCGATTCAATTGAATCTCTCGATCGGGAGATTCAATTATGAAAGATTCGAGATTTAATGAAAGATTCATTTTGCCAACCCTATTGATCTCCACTTACCCGCAGTTGAAACACAACAGAGTAGTTTAAAACAGACACAAAGCCGATTCGAGCAATTACTCGCTTCGAAATCGTTCCGAAATTGATACGAAATTGACAGAACGAGCGTCCTTTGTTCCACTCTCGTTTCGGAATGAATGCAAATCTGCCATTACGATTCTAAATTTTCGTTCTCGATTTCGTCTAGTCAACCCTAATGAGTATACACTGCAGTAATAGGACATTGATCAACCGGGTGCGCATAAAATACGGGAAATTGCTCATTGTGAAACAGCTGGAAGTGATATTGGAGGTCATCAGCTTGTATAGTTTTACATAGCTAGGGAGGAAACGCCGGGTAGGCAACTTTTCATGTATATTTTCAATGATTACTGAACACTTTCCAGGAGCTCTACCGAGGTTGCGCGATAGGTGGAAAAGGCGAAGAACGAGGAGAAGGAGATGTTCTTCCGATACGAGCAGGTATACAGCAGGATTGCGGTTGGGCAGCGATGCTGTAAATGATTATCGATCATGAACAGCATTTCAACGGTAGTGACTTTTTAATTATTGATTGATTTCTCTCAGGTGTCGTACCAGCTCATGAGTGCGTGTCAGACGATCTTCAAGCGCACTCCTGCGATCTACAGAGAGTGGGCGGAGAGCGGACATAGTGGTGAGCGTAAAGGAGAGAAGAAAATATAGGCATTGGGTGAAACTGCGACCTGCTCGGATTCTGAGAGGCATTTTGTCTACGAATCCATCATTTCCCATTCCAGATGCTTCGGCCTCGTCGATTCCCTCTCTTTGGCGTCGCGTGTGATGCCCGCTGCTGAGGGCCATTCTTTTAATATGTCCATGTCCATTAAATTAGTTTGTTAACTCGTGGATGCTTACATGGCAGTGATGGGCCACTGAGCCACCGGGTTTTTAAAATTTTTTTTTTGTTTTGTTTTGTTTGTTTTTAATTAATTACGTAATTCGAATCACTCATGAATTTCTCTTCGTATCCTTGAAAAATTTAAAAAAATAGTCTGTGAGATCTGAGCTGCGCCTATTCCCCGAATAGGGATGGATCAATCCTCCTTAGTGAAATGAAGTATATTGCAAAAAAACACAACCATTAGTCTTTTCGTACTGCCTATCCCTCGCTATTCAACACGTTTTTTTGAGTGCTGCTGGTTTGACTATTACAGTTAGCGCAGTCTTTTGCAAGTTTCAAGCATTGAATTTGTGATATACTCCCGCTGAAGTCCCGGTAACCCACTCCTGCTAGGGCTGCCAGATTCTTCCAATTTTCCAAAATATAGGAACATATACTTACTGGCTATACGAAGCGGAACGTCTAATTGACAGAGTCAAGCTATTGATCCTCTCAGGACCGTCTGAGCAACGTGTGGTCTCTCGTCCGTCGTTACATCGAGTGGCTGCGCTTCGGTCGCAGTCGGGCTGCAGTAGAACGGGCAGCAGTCGGACTGCTGCGAGTCGCCAATCGATATCTCTACAGGTATGGTGGCCCCGTACCTTATCGATCGATCACCAGATGTTACGATATTCACACTTCATGGTCAAATATTGTAATTGCAATGACAACGATCTGCTGGCTGACGAGGTGGTGCAGTCCCTGAGTATCCTGCTGGTGAAGCGGCACTCGGATTCGGGCGCTTTTAGTTTGTATATAGATATAAGGTGCAACTGCGAGAGTCGAGTTGCGCGTGCAAGGTACATCGGAGAGTTTCGCCCTTTTTCGATCATTATCACACATATTGAAAATAGTCAACTAAAAAATAAATAGTCAACCACGTTATAACCATACAACCAGTAATAACTCCCTCCAAATCCGATATTTGTTGCAGGAACTGCCAGCTGCGGCCTCGTTCGTGCTCTCTCGTCAGATCTCCTACGGACTGCACGATCTGCTGACGTGAAATGCAGCCAACGTGCGCAAGAAGGCGAGTACAGAGTCCCAGTTTCACAGTTGACACGCTATTTTGTGGTGCATGACTGGCGATATGGAGAGAGAGGAACAGGGATGAGCAATTTTGAAGTGTGATTGGGTGGTATAGAGACGAGCTGCGGGGACTTTGATTATTTCCTGATTGGGAACGGGTATTAATAGTGTTTCTGACCCGTGAGATTCATACCGCAGGGTATGTATTTGTGCATGTAAATGTCGCATCTTCGATAAGATTAGATTCGGGAGGTACAGGATAAAAAATCCAAATCACCGGAGCTGTGGTCGGTGATCTTCGCGCTGCTGCAGGCTGCTGGGGGGGCGTTCTTACTCATTAATTCTTATTAATTTAAATAGTTCTATGAAACCGAGATGCAAAGAGTTCAATTTAATTTTTTAAAATATATAAATTAATTTATTGAACAAATCCAGGCGTTGTGCTCACTTCCGATGACGTGGAGGGGAGAGGCGAGGGAGCAGACAGGAGGAGAGAGGAATGCATACTTGGGTGAGAATTAGGTGGCGTCGCCTACCTTTCTATGAAAAATTAGCGATTGTTCGCGCTGGTCGAGCAAGTGGGATAGGACACAATCAGGAGCCTCTGGTAACCTCAACCGAATTGTTCCCGAATAAAAATACGAATTGGTCACACATTCGGTACGGCTTTCGGGAAGTATTCGGATCCAATTCGGTTGGCGACTGCTATTCGTGACCAATTCGTGTGCTATTCGGGACCAATTCGGTTGAGGTTACCAGAGAGGGAGAAAGCCTGCAGTATTGTTTAGCAATGAGATTTGAGTTTTTGCAGCGATTTTTAGAATATTGATTTCTTTGGTTTTGTGTTTCATCTCTACTTCAATAGCCTTCCGATATCGCTTTGTGTAATCATGTTCTTCCTTTATGCAGTGTAAAAAAAGAAAACATACATTGCTCAGTGACCAAACCTGCGAAGGTAAAGTAGTACTATCTCACGGAATCGAAAAGTTTCAGAAATTTTCGGTCGCAGTCACGTCGTCGTCGAACGGGCTGCAGTGATACTAGCAGCACCTGCGAGGATCGGGTTGCGCAAACTAGTGACATCTGAGTCCTTTTCGCTGTTAAGAGATACTTTTTGAGTCAGTGAACATATGCTTGGCAAAGTGCGAAAAATCGAAATCGCCCTAAATGTGTCCACATGTAGTACTCGACGAGCATAGCTCGGGTGCCACATACGGAGTCTTCTAGATCACTCTCTGCGAAATGATGCACACTTATTTGAGAAAATTGAAATTTCGAATTTTGCCATTTGGAATCCGATTTGAATGACTGATGTTTTAAAAAAGCACAAATATTTCATGGATTGTTTATGACAAATTATAGAATGATTTGGCATCTACTCTTGAAGAAACAGCGAAAACAAATTTTTTTTAAATTTTAATTAATTCAGATGGGTGGGTAGATACCTTTTTTATTTCTCGATTATCTAGAGGGTCATGCATGCTATTCACATAAAAAACTAAAAAGAAATAAAAAAATAAGTTTTTGAGAAATCGTAAAAAATGTTTAAAAAGTCAGTTCTCAATCATCCCGAAAGTACCGTACTCTAGTGACGAGAGAGTGTGCAGAATGAAGAGACGATTACACGCATAACAGGATTACTGTATTTCTACGGTAGAAGATGTTGTATCTTCCTAAGGCTGCACGAGTCACACCATCCAGACTATGTCAGCTATCATTTCTCGGCTGCCGTAGCCTGAAATACTGTAACACTGATATTGTAGATACACCAAATGGCACCAATCAAACCGTAGTGGCACAATAGAGGCCGGACAGGCTGGAATGAATTTAGACAGACATACATCAATCATGCTACTGTAGAAATACAGTAATCCTGCTATGCGTGTAATCGCCTCTTCATTCTGCACACTCTCTCATCACTCGAGTACGATAGTTTCGGGATGATCGAGAACTGACTTTTTAAACATTTTTGACGATTTCTCAAAAACTTATTTTTTTTATTTCTTTTTAGTTTTTTATGTGAATAGCATGCATGCCCCTCTAGATAATCGAGAAATAAAAAAAGGTATCTACCCACCCATCTAAATTAATTAAAAATTTTCAAAAATTTATTTTCGCTGTTTCTTCAAGAGTAGATTCCCAATCATTCTATAATTTGTCTTGTATAATCCATGGAATATTAGTGATTTTTTAAAACATCAATCATTCAAATTGGATTCCAAATGGCAAAATTCGAAATTTCAAATTTCTCAAATAAGTGTGCCTCATTTCGCAGAGATTGATCTAGAAGACTCCGGATGTGGCATCCGAGCTATGCTCGTCGAGTACTGCATGTGGGCACATTTAGTACGATTTCGATTTTTCACACTTTGCCAAGGGTATCTACAAATATGTTCACCGAGTCAAAAAGTCTCTCTTAACCATGTCCATTATGCACAAAATAATAACCAATCTTAAAGCCAAACTTCCTACAGTCAGTAATATCTCCTTCTCAATCCGTTGTTATCTACAGGAATTGCCAGCTGTGGCCTCGTTCGTGCTCTCTCGCCGGATCTCCTACGGATTGCACAAGTTGCTGACGAGAAATGCAGCGAACGTGCACGAGAAGGCGAGTGATTGGAGGGGATATCTCGGTTTGGAATATTGTATTGGGGTGTAGGACTTTCGGGAGGGAGGGAGGGAGAGAGGGAGGAGCAAGTTTCGAGGTTCAATGTGTGGTATACAGATCTTGAGCGGCGGACTTTGTTATACATTGGTATAAAAATGCAGTTTCTGACCCGTGCACAGCGTGAGTTTGTACATGGAGAGGCCACATCTTCGATGGGCGGGGGTGACGAAAGGAAAACAATATTCTATAATAATTGCAGGATCATTGGTCGGTGCTACAGGAAGCAGATGAGTGTTATTATTTATTTATTTTAATAGTTTTTAATTTAAATCAATATGCGGAAGTTGTATGTCAATGCATGGATCAATTCCAGGCGCTGCGCTCACTTCGGAGGACCGAGGCGCGAGAGGCGACGGAGCAGCTGGGAGGAGGAGAGAGGAACGCGTATTCGGGTGAGAATTACGGATGAATTCGCCTAAGACAATAATATTGCGCATAAAATTTGCAATTAGTGTTTGCACACTGTGTAAGGAAAGCGAGTGTCATCATTCGTGTCCAGCAATCGGAATTGAATTGTGATACGGAGCATATTTCTTGATCTCGTTGGTTGCGCGTTTCGTCATTACTTCAATAGCCTTGAGATGTTGATGTATCCAATCGGAAGCACCTGAAGCACTGCAAAAAATATAACATGCCTTACTCCTAGCCATACCAATCCGGAGCGAAATTGTGTACCAGAGAGAGTGAGAGAGAGAGAACCATCGAGCAGTTATCGGATACCCTCCCTTGCATACGCGGAGCATGGCGCCTTCTTTTGTATGGAAAATTAGCGATTAATCGTTGCGGCGCACTGTAAAAGTAATGCAATTCCTGACTTTCTTCGTTTCGCGATTGCTCATTTTGGTCGATTTTGGTTGGGAGAACACGAAATTATGGGAGATAAAGCATTCATTAATATTTAGCAATCAGATTTGAGGTTTTTCAGCGATCTTGATCAATTTGGTTTTGTGTTTCATCACTACTTCAGTAATCTTGAGATTTTGATTTTTGCAATCAGTAGTAGTAGTAGTGACCGCATGGAAAAATATATAAAATACATTGCTGAAAGGACGAACCAACCATACCAGAACGGAAAGAGATATTCGGAGAATAGGTAACAAAGACGACCCTCTGCAGACACGGAGCGTGGCGGAAGTGCGCGCATGGCGGGCTCGGATTAAGGATACACCAGTGACGACCCGAGTGCACGACAGTGTGTGTGTACTGTAGGATGCACCACTTGGGAAATGACAGAAAATGTCCTCTTATCGAATACACAACAGTGTGAGTGTAGGGTTTGGGGGGTCTTGGGATCCAGTATGATTATAGATACCGTGTAATATGTCATGTTCTCATACAGATGAACTATAACAAGATAGTGATCAAAGTTAAGAATATGATAATTTAGGAGTTCAAATTCTAGTGTTCGAACATTCCCTCTATGTTCGCAGCGATTCATGAATAGCCACGTTGTTGTCAAGTGGACAGATTTGTTTGAGACGACAACTGCAAGATCACAATGCAGAGAGTACGAGAGAACTTTGTTGACGCATCAGTGGAACCGCGAAGAGGCTATTTTTGTTTTGTTGTTGTTTTTTCGCCAGCTGTCATCCACGCCACATTGAACTAACTGGTGCTCTCATACCTTGATACTTCAGTGAAACCTCCACCTTCCTACACGTTATTTGATTTAACCATTTTTAACGCTTTATTTCTCATTACTATTGCTAGTCTTTCAGTCGATTCTGGTTCCTCCCTCGCCTCCGCTACTACCAACTCGACCACTTCCCTGCCCTAGGCTGCCAGCCAGGAGTGGATCCATGTCAGCCACAAGGATGGTACGGCACCAGTGATTCGGAACCCGAAACCATAGGATGCGGACCTAGTAGTGAGGACGTAGTTTTACCCCACGGTTTGGATTGAATTATGCAATACACAATCGCCATTACAGACGACGTTTATTTTATGTTCTTCCAATGCTACAAGATTTTATTAGCTCAATAATTGGCCTTAGAATGTATGCATATTTCGTAACATGTGTTCGCCTGGTATCTCTTACATGCCATTTTATGCCCCAATAGCATCCAGTCCCGCCATATTTCATACATTCTTTGCAGCAGCGAGTGCAACTGCAGAGGCGCTGCGCGCTCTCGGTGATTCCGCAGCCGCGTCACGAGACGCTTGTGCTGCGGACGGCACTCGGCTGCCACGAACCCGCTGCCTACCTGAAGGTATACTGTGGTCGATGAGTGATTACGGTAGCTAAACAGTACAATCATCTGCGCTTGGAAGCACTACTATAGCTACCGTAACCTGTGATATCGTAACCTCAACCTCCGTACTCTCTCAGGTTGCGGAGACGCTCGAATTCCTGTTCCGGGCCGTTGCACACATAACGCCAGTGACAGCGCGGTGGAGTGCCTGATGACAATGGTCGAGGCCGGACTCAATGTAGGAGAGTAAGTAGATTTTATTTATTTTTCGTTGTTTTTTAAAATATTTTTTTACTATAATAATAACGTCTGCCGATGTCCCTGACCGTACAAAAAATTTTATCTCGCAATTTTGACTTTAAATTATTACTTCCGAAAAGTTCTCAAAAAATCAAATATCTTCGGTATTGCTTGATAGATACGGAGTAGTTGGAGCTTGGAAGTGACTGGAATAATTTTGCGGTTTTCTTTATGAATTTCCCCAAATTTGCCGATGCTCTTATATCATTCCATGGCACATTGAGATATTGGGAGAGAAGGGGCAGCATTGGCTTCACATTTCCTTTTCAGGAAGGCCGCTGGCCCTCTGTCGGGCAGAGCTCAGCAGTCGCTGAGATCGAATGTGAACAACGAGGGAGGAGAACAGAGAAGGAGCAAGACGAGAAGAGGAACGAAGAAGGTGAGGGAGATAAAAGAAAGAGAAGGTTCTAAGATAGGCTTTAAATTGAGGGAGTAGTCAAGTACACTTGATCTTAAACCCTGCCTGAATTTTTTTGATTAAGGATGACGTGGGTAAAAATATTCTTAATCGTAGTGTTGTATTATTAATTTTTTTTCAACTCGGCATTGCACTCCGATCAGTCTGGCATATCGAAGAGCTTTACATGGTGATGATGGGTCGTTGAATCACCGGGTGCAAATTCAAAGCTTGAAATTTGATTTCTTACTATTAAGTGTTTTTTAAAAATTTATTTTACCAATATCGATTAGAGTTTTCTGTAGCAGGAGTAGCCAGAATATCACTGATTTGCATGCTCTCGTCAGATTTTACCTGGGTTGCCAAACATTAATTCACAATGATTGTTGAACCCGGACATGTATACCTGTGATTTATGGTTGTTGGTGGAATGGATAACTGTGGGAAATCAGAGAACGCCGATTCCTCCGACGGTCGCGCAGCAAAAAATAAACTCATCATAAACTCATCACCTATAACTTTGCCATGTCGCCATGTGATTTCTAGTTGTTTGTAGATGGGATAAGTGAGGGAAAACATTGGGCAGCGATGCTGTATCGGTTGCCCCTGAGGAAATTAAAATACAAACTTCATTCAGGACTAGGGTTTTTTCGAATATGGTTCATGTACACTATATGGTTCATATATATAGCGAACATGAAATATATTCGAATATGATACAAAACTTTTCCCATTAGCCGGGTAGTACTTAAACGAGAGCAACATTATTACGCATAGCTTCCAGACCCTCAGAGAAAGCAAAATGTTCCTCGAACAATCCGCTTTCTTTCATATGTTGACTATTTTTTAATATCTTTATCGCAAAGTTCCGAAAAACAGCTCCAAAGTTCAGTATTTCCAGAAAAAAATTGTGACTCCGCCCACTTCGAAGACGTACCATGTCGAGAAAAAAATATTTTTCTGAAAACGGCCAACGCCATTTGAAAGATCTCGTTTCGAACTACCATTCACGTTGTTTGCGGCCCGATTGATGAACATAAATTTTCACGTCCCGGCCTATCTCGAGTCTCTCCCGATTCCTTTCATATACTCTCGTGATCGGGAGCCATCCCTTTCCCAGATGACTGTCCCTACTGTTTAATTCATATCTCCACACACTTATCCAGCAGGTCTGCCCCCCCCCCCCCTTTCTCTTCATTTCCGGTCATATCCCTCGATCATCGTTATGCCATCTGAATCCATCCCCTTTCACTTCTTGTGCTTTTATTTGTTTTTCCTTGCTCCGGACCCAGTGATCAGCCGAACCTCCCCCCCTTCTTATGTCTCCTTCGCCTCTCCTGTTTGAACGGTCCCTCAGTTCTTAGAGGTTTATCTGCTTTCTTGGTTGTTCCATCTCTTATCATTCATTCCTGCCTCCAATGTTTCCCTTCTCTCACGCTGTTCATGCACCGAGAGATAACAGGATCAGTCGAGAGTAGTGATGCCAAATCGGCGCGCGCTCTCCTCGTTTCACACGCTCTCTCGCTCTATCTGACCGGCGAGAGAGTGTGTCAAACGAGGAGAGCGCGCGCCGATTTGGCATCACTAGTCGAGAGCATTCCTCGTTACTCTATCTTCTTCTCCCTTCTCCTACCGTATTTCCTTTTTGCGTTACTTCTGACATCTCCCTCTGTCAGGTGACATCCGTTTTCGCTCAAACCTCTGGTCCTCTCATAATCTCTCCTCCACTTTCTCGGTACGTTCCTCCCTCATGTTGAAAGCATCTAGAGTCTCTTCCCTCCTTTGTACTATCCCCTCTCTTACGTTTATCACAATATTTCTGTTTTCGCTTGTTGGCTCGCTCGATTCATCGAGTGATTCAATCTGGGATCACTCTACGGATCTCCCTTCTTCCCGCAGCATTACTCATTCCTCTGAACTTCATTCCCTTATCCTCTTCTGGTTACAGATGCCACCCCGTCGCCGCCCCGTCATGGTGCGTTACCGACAAGGAGGATAGCTCGTCCCTACTGGGGCTTACGGCTCCGTGGCATACTTCGTGCGCAGAAGCCGCTTGCTCTACAACCGGGATACCTCGGTAAGCCTCGTTGCTCCTCTTTTCCTGCCTCTCATGCCTTCCTCTTTTTAACAGCTCCCTTCTTTCAGGGCTTCCGCTGGCGCATCTATCTTCGAGAGGCTAATGGCCTGTACCCCATCCACGGACCGTGCTTTGCGAGTCTAGAGCCCCACTACCGAGCCCAGCCTGTCACCCGCATCCATCCCTCCACCGGAGAAAGGGTTAGTTCTTCCTTCCTTCATACTAACTTCCCTTTTTTTCACCTTTATTTCCTCTCAGTTCAAGAGCATTTTCCCTTTAAACCGAGTATGTGGATCATCCCTTTCTTCTTTTAAGATCGTTCTCCCCATCACCGATTAGAATCAACTCCGGTAGGGTGCTCCGCTTGCCCACGACACTCCCCTCATTGTAAATAGTCTCGGAGAGGCCACCTTCCTCCCAAGGGAGGTTTTCATTCGTTTGTAATTACATTCATCTACTTCTCCCCTCTTCCCGTACTGGTATCCCCCGCACTCTGTTCGTTATATTCTTTGATAAAATCGTACGTTCTCTAACAGATTGTATCTCGATTCACATTCTCTGGGGTTTCCTTATCCCATGGTACCGACCATTCTTCCCTTACTTACCTCGTTTCAATTCTGGTCTCTGTGCCTCCCTTCTCTGGTTGGTACTATTTTTCCCATCGAGAGGATCGCCTCTCTTTCCCCTCCTAAATCTTCATAGTTGGTCGAATTATCGATTCTCCCTCCTTCTACCATACTAGTGATTAGGGTGGTGAAAACAAATCATCGAGCCCTCTTAGAGACTCTTATTATCGAGCCTGGATCGAGCTTTCGAGCCATCGACTCTCTCCCCTTTTACGACCACTTTACGATCGAGCCATCGAATCCCTTTCGAGCCTGAATCGAGCCTGGCATTTTCTCAGCTCTCCGTAGACCAAATGAGCTAAATTGGACACCGTTGGAATCAGCTCGATTAGTGCTTTCGAAAAAATATGAATTTCATGAAAAAAATTGAGAAACAATTTTTTCGATTTTTTTCTAGTGCATTGCAATTCAAAGGCAGATCCATGATCAGATGATCGTGCGAAATCAAATCCCTTTATTATCTTGTTTCATTTTAAATTTACGTTGTTTCATTTTTCAACTATTTTCAATTGTCGGCTTCTTGTCAAAGGGTCGCCGCTGGGGTCGGTTGTAACACCCTGTTGTAATCATTCGGCCCGCCTTTTCTTCCCAACTCTTTTACAATTTATGATTATAGACTAATTACGACGCTACTCGGAAGCCCTAAATGGCCCAGTCATTCACCTAGTCATTCAGTCTCTTGACTGCCCGTTCTGAATAAGCTCTCACCATGGTTCACTCTCCAATCTGGAATCACTACGACAAAGAGTCCTCGGACAAGGCCAAGTGTAAGCACTGCCCTTCATCATTATGCACCAAGAAAGGAACCACGTCCAACTTGTGGCGCCATATGGAGACGAAGCATCCGGAAGGTAATTTTTGGAAAATTTAATTGAATTATCCATAAATCATTCAATAGTATTGCTACTTTCTAGAACTCGCAACTTCCAAAGCGGACTTTGATCTCTTCTGCGAGAAGATTGTTCGCCTCATTGCTGCAGACAATGCTGCCTTCCGCATAGTCGAGCGTCAGGAGTTTCGGGATCTCTTCCCTCATCATACACGGATGCCAACTCGCTATCATCTATCCAAAGTCATCATGCCCTCGATGATAGAAACTCTCCGTGCAACCATCAGCCAAGTATGTATTCAGGTCTAAAAATCTATAATATGTTCAATTTTCAGCGCCTCACCGGAAAACGAGTGACGCTCTGCGTGGATCAGTGGACTTGCAAGGGTGGCAGATTCACTCTTAGCTGTTTCCCCGCGCACTACATCAATGAGAAAGGAGAACTCAGAAGGTGTGTTTATTCAATTTGTGACACATTCCTTCGATAATGCGGTGTATTTAGCCTCGTGATCGCGGTTCCCCCTCTGGCTGGTCGTCACACTGCAGATAATCTGCGTGCTCAGATTGACGACGTCATCAAAAAGTACGATCTGGATGTCGCAGCTGTTATGACAGATTCTGCTTCCAACATCCGAAAAGCAGTTGAAGGCCTGGGCATCTTCAAGTGAGTGAATACGATATTTTAGAACATGTATTTATCTCTCTTTGGCAGTCCTCGCATAAATTTTCATCGAACAATTACTGAAATTACTTAATAATGGCCACAAAATATGAAAATTCTGTTTTTTCATTATGAGATCAAATTAATATGTGCTGGATAGCACTAATCGAGCTGATTCCAACGGTGTCAAATTTAGCTCATTTGGTCCCCGGAGAGCTGAGAAAATGCCAGGCTCGATTCAGGCTCGAAATGGAATCGATGGCTCGATCCCCTCCCCCTTCTAAATCGAGCCATCGAGGGGAGAGGGGGTCGTAAACAAGACTCGCCTCGATGGCTCGATAGGGGGAGTAAACAAGGTCGAGTACTCGAGAGTCGTTTTCACCACCCTACTCAAATCAATCAATCAAATTTATTCAAGCATCAGGTCACGGGCCTGTTGAATCATGCAATCGTTCCACTTATCGGGGTATCTTCTGCTTTTGTCGGCCCAGTTAACTCCCAAGTAGCGCACAAGTTCGTCTCGCCACCTCATTTTGGGCCTTCCGATCAGTCTTTCTCTGTCCCAAGGTGTCCATTGAGCTAATCGCTGCGTCCATCTTTCATCATTAAACAAAGCTATCCTTCTCGCCCATTTCCATTTCCTCTGCATTGCTCTTACTCGAACATCTTGAAGGGGCACTTTGTTTGAGAGCCAGTCATTGGTTTTCCTGTCCATCCTCGTTACGTTTGCCATTTTTCTCATCATCGAGCGTTGAGCTACTATCAACCTTGATCTTATTTTCTTCGTAGTGCTCCATACTTCACCGCCGTACAAGAGCGCAGGTTCAATACACATTCGATAGACTCTTGCTTTTAGTCCCATTGCAACGCATTTGTTTGTAAGAAAATCGTGAAAACGGTTAAACGCTTTCCAACCGCTTCCGATCCTCCTGTTTATTTCTAGCAGAAGAATTTTGTCGAATGATAAGCGGACGCCAAGGTAAATGAAACTGTTCACGTAAATCAATTGATCTTGATCTATGAACAATGGCGTTTGATTTCTATTTGACATGGCGACAGTTTTCTTCTTATTGATCGTTAATCCGACTTTTGCACTTTCCTTCACTAGTTCATCCATCATTCGCGATATTTCTTTTGGGTTGTGGAAAATTAAAACAATATCGTCTGCACCGTAAGTGGTTCATTTTCTTTCCATCTATGCTGATTCCATAATTCGACCAGTCCAGTTCACGGAAGACACTCTCCAATACACAATTGAATAAGTGTGGGGATAGGGGGTCTCCTTGACGGACACCTCTGCCCACTTCGATTGGAACTTTGCTTCTTCCTACTTTCACGAAAACTTCAGCACGATCATATACATCTCTCATTGTATTGACTATTTTTGAATGAACACCTTGTTGACAAATGGCACTCCACACGCCACTAAACTCCACAGAATCGAACGCTTTTGCGAAGTCTATAAAGACGAGATAGAGCGGGAAGTCGTATTCAGTGGAGCGACAGATCAATTCGTTGAGTGTGAATATGTGATCTGTCGTGGTATAGTTCTTGCGAAAGCCTGCTTGTTCTGGTGGCTGATTTTGTGACAGTGTACGTTCGATCCGGCTATCGATTGTTGATGTAAACACTTTGTACACCAGATTCAAGAGAGCGATTGGCCGATAATTTGCGATTTCTAGGTGACTTCCTTTCTTATAAATGAGCGAGATAAATGAATTTGGCAATTTTGGGGGCACAGATTCCTCGGAGATCCATGTATTGAAAAGTGTCATAGTGGGTTGATAACAGTGTCAGATGCACATTTAAGCATCTCAGCGCTGATTTTGTTCGGCCCCGGCGACTTTCCATTTTTCAATTTCCGAATTGCCATTTTTACTTCGCTTTCAATTATTGGTAAGAAGGGATCACTGGCCTTGAATTGCAATCTTTTCGGGCGTCTTGTTCTTTGAAACAGAGCATCGTAGAAATTTTTGACAACTCTGTTCATTTCATGTTTCGTATTCGCCACCGAACCGTCACTCCTTTCCAGTTGATAAAGTTTGGTATTGCCTACTTGTGATGATTGCAGAGCTTTCTTCGTACTGTAACCATATTCAACGGCTCGTCGAACAACTTCCAAATGACCTTTTCTGATATCGTCTTGGATTGATATTCGCAACGCCTTGCTCGTGATAGAGAACATTACTCGGTTGATTGGAGTGGGTACGTTGTCTATAAGGCGTCTTCTTTCGATGAACAATCTCTTCGTGCGATGGGAGAACCTCTCTTCTTTTACTACCACTTTCATGGAGTCATTGGCTACTGATCTCATCGCGGAAGCAAGACTTTCATAACTGGTTGTATCTTTCCTTTGTAACGAGAGTATTGCAGCAGCAAATTTTGCCTGATCGAGAGTATGAACTGGCTTCGGCGCATGATAAATTTGCTTCACTTTCGATTGTATTCGGACTTTGGCCATTAGCAGCCTGTGGTCAGTTGATAGATCGAAGCTTCCGATTACAGTCACATCTTGAACTATGCTGGGATTTAGGCTCATCACATAATCAATTGCATTACGAGTTCTCATGTTCGGACTAAGCCAGGTCCATTTGCGGGTTTCTCTTTTCTGAAAGCGTGTATTTTGAACGTACAGCTTAACTTCGTTGCAAAAGTCGACTAAGGTTTGTCCTCTTTCATTGCGTTCGCCATATCCGTGCACTCCTATGAACTTTTCAGTGTTCTCTTCGCGGGAACCGATCTTCGAGTTAAAATCTCCGAGTACCACTAAATGCCCCTTTCCACCCCCCGGTCGGCGAACACGACGGGTAGAGGTGGCAATTAGGGAACTTAAATCATTGAGAAATCGGTCGAAGACATGATCAGGATAGGCTGAAGTGGGTGCGTAGGCAGTGATTATGCGCAACCCAATTGTTGGTAGATCGAGGTACGAGATTCGTTCGTTAACTGGGTGGAAGATGCAGGAGTTTGCCCATCGATTGCTAACAAGGAAGCCAGTGGCATGGGCTGATTGAGTGCCATATGCCACTAGCAGGTGTTGTGAGTGGGCAAGGGTAAGGCAAGTTTGGCCTTTGCGTCTTATTTCTTGAAGAGCAATGACGTCAAAAGGGCATCTACTCACAGCATCTTCTATCTCAGCCACCCGGTCGTCCTTCTTGAGCGTTCGACAGTTGATGGTCCCGATGCGTAGGTTGGCGACGGGCATGTGGCAGACAGATATCACCGACGGTTGTCCAAGTCGACGTCGGGGGACTCCCAAACGAGAACAGACAGAGAGGAAAGTCGAGACCGACCACCCCTCAGCCGCGCTCGAATGGAGAATGGAGAAATGGAGAATGGAGAATACTACTAGTGATGCCCTACTAGTACTACTAGAGAATGGAGAATGGAGAATACTACTAGTGATACCCTACTAGTGATGCCAAATCGGCGCGCGCTCTCCTCGTTTCACACGCTCTCTCGCCGGTCAGATAGAGCGAGAGAGCGTGTGAAACGAGGAGAGCGCGCGCCGATTTGGCATCACTATACTATACCCCGCTTTCAGCGTCTCTTTCTTCATCCATTCCTCCTGTCATATCACTGTCTTTCCTTCCATTATGTGTGATCCCCTTTTTCTCAAGAACAACATAACGGGTATATATTTATCCATCAATTTTCTTGCACCTTTAAGCCCCCTCTTCGTCTTCCCCTCTCATACCCCGATATACCACTCATGTGACGGGCTCTTGATGAGTACTCCCGCCATGCGCATCTGTCGACACATCCTTCTCGCCTGGATACGCACCTGCCATGTCTTTCCTGTATTTCTACCAACTTCTATCTCTCTCTTTTTTCTTATCTCGTATCTCCAATCTCCCTCTCTCTTCCTTTCTAGAGATTTCAACTCTTAATTCTTACCTGGTGGGGACGACCTCTGACCGCATCCTGGGCCTGGAACGATCCTGCCAGCGCCGCGATCATTATGTATAGAAACGCCGGGGTCGAGGGTCCCTGCAATTGCTCCCTTGTTCTATTTATTCGTTCTCTCCTCTTGCTACTCCCTAGTTTTCCCCGAAACCCTCATAGTAATCACTCACCTGATACTCAGGGTCCCCCGCGAGCGTCTGGATGGACGTGGGGTTATACTTCACCACTTGCTGGATCTGACGATCGACGATCCATCTATCTCGGGCCCCGCAGACGCGTTCTCTTGAGCAGATCCTTGACGAGATCCTCCGAGAGATTCATTCCCGCAGAGTGACGTACAGCCCGCCCCCTCTGATGATCTCATGTATTGACTAACTGTGTGTGTTCTTGATTTTTTTTTCACCGAATATGTCCCATTCCTCGTCAGAATAGACAACGTTGTCGAGATGGAGTAGGCATCTGTGTGAAATTGATAACTGTTTAATTTAAACGCAGATTTAAATGAGTTTCAAGACAATGTTGGAAGGAACAGATAGCGCTACTTGTCGGTGAACTAAGGTGAATGGATGGACAAGCGAGCAGTTTAGCGGGGCTAGTAATGGCCACGCCCCTCTCCCTCTACTCCCTTCAACATTCAAAGGCGGGAGAGTAGACACAGAGACACAGTAAAGATAGTAATTTCCAATCCATCCCTAGTCTCGGGAGGAGAGAATATCAACGAGAGGGGACGATAATATTATTACAACTTTTGAAATGAGAAGCGATTGGGTGCAATTGCACAATGAGATTAGTGGGGAATGATTGAGGGATCGAAAGACACATCGAATAGTTCAGTAAGATAACAAAACGATCAAAGAGCGCAAGTGAAGAGAAAAGGAAACAGGCAATATAAATCTTTAGCAAGAAGAAAGAAGGAGAGAAGGGACGAATGAGTCTCTCTTCTTTCTATGAATGGTGACTGTTTACGCTTAGATAGGACAACTCAAAGGGGAACGGGAAGATGCCACCGCTCTCCAAATGTCAGCCATTTGAAAGGGAATGCGAAAAGTTGTGAGAGAAGGAGGGAATGAATGAAGTCGATGTTCTGTCTTTTTTCCGTCCTCTTCACACCCCATGCATTGATTGTATCATTTTTTTTGAATTTGAAGTGAAGTGGGCGTGGCCTTGCCTATGCTCGCTCCTCTGCTCGCTACTCGTTCTCTCAGTCCGTTCACTCTTCTTTGTGAGCTCATCCTCAAGTAGCGTCATCTGTACGCTCCGATAGTGTTTCATTTCCCCACCATGCAGTGTTCTTCTCGATCTTACATTTTATACCTCTACTAGTGATGCCAAATCGGCGCGCGCTCTCCTCGTTTCACACGCTCTCTCGCTCTGTCTGACCGGCGAGAGAGCGTGCGAAACGAGGAGAGTACGCGCCCATTAGACATCACTAACCTCTACTTTACTCGTTTCACTTGCAGTCGCGTGATACTTATCGATTACACTAACAGATTGATTTTGGTTTCGAATTCATTCCCATTCGATGATTATTTCATATTGATCAAATTCCTACAGGTGTCTACTCCATCTCAACAACGTTGTTTATACATCCTTGACATACTACTAGAAGAATCCATGCCGGAAGCTGACGAATAACAAAGGTATATTTTTGTACTATACGGAAACGTATATAAAGCCATCCTTTCGTGTTCAAATGTCTTTTCGCGTTTGCATCACTTCTTTATTCGCCTCAATATCAGTATGCTGGTCAGGCATAGGTCTCTCACTGATCATTCTCGATCACTGCATCATGCTTCGCCCAGTCGATACAGTATCCTGCCTTGCAGGCACCTGTACGGCACTTCGGGATGGGATCATGTGAATGTCACGATTGCTATGATGTCCCGTCCAAATTCCCTGAGATCAACACTTCCCTCCCTGTCATCTCAATGTGCCTCGGCTCCTATCGTGAAGTACTGAACAGCAGTGAGTTGAGGGGATTTAGAGACACTTGTCGGCTTTGGGGGTGTTCTTCTCGGATATTAGCAGCCTGCCCTCTCGAGTTGCCATTCTCTCTCCTGCCTATTATGAACCATTTATGGTCGCAAAAAGCTGAGGGGTCACTCTCTTCATTTCCCGAACTCTCTCACCGGTCGACCGGTCGAGAGAGTTCGGGAAATGAAGAGAGTGACCCCTCAGTTTTTTGCGACCATAAATAGCCCATTAATGCTTGTTGTTTGCAGATGGAGTGGGAAATGATCGAAACCGAAGACGCCGAGCAGGCTATGCAGATGGAGAAGGAATTTAAGCTCTTGAATGCACTGATTAAGATGAGACTTGTGGAATGGGAGAGTGAGTTAGTTTGTGAAAGAATTTTTTTTAATTCATGAGATTTTGATATTTATTGTTATTAATTATAGAAGAGCACAACAAGAACTGGCAATCTTATGGCAATGTCTACCAAGAGGTAGAGTTCTCTTATTGGAATCTTATTGGAATGAATTGCATCATTTTCATATATATTTCACGTGCACTATATATAACATTTTCATATATGTTTCACGTGCGCTATATTGTGCAATTGAAACATATATGAAAATGATGCAATAAGATTCCAATAAGAGAACTCTACCAAGAGGAGATGGACGACGAGGAATTTCCCATGCGGATTCTTTATGCGGATTCGATTCTTTATATGCTTAGTGCGGGACGCTGATCTGCGGGAGTACTCATTCCTTTAGTGTAATTCATCATTGCACAACGCGATAAAGTTGTATGTATCACAGGTATCACGAGTCAGTGGAGGAAGCAACGAACAATTTTTTTCAAGCCAGTTTAAAATCGATCAAAATAATGTTAAGTTAGCCTAGGGACAAGATTACGAATGAACAAGGTCATTTGTCCCTGAGCCGGATTATATTTCCCGGTTCCAAAACCGGATATATTGTATTTCAGCTCACAGATGAGTTACAGGGATGACATGGCGCATAAAATGCGCGGAAAAATACGGCGATCAACTTTACTGTTGACCACTTTTTGATTAGATGGAAACCAAAAAAGTTGGCGCAGAAAAATAAATTTCAGTACGAAAAATAAATATATTTTGGTATCATGCAGGTGCGTTGCAGGGAATTTTATTGCAGAATATTAAAGAAGAAGTCTACCTACATCTTACATAAAATAAACGTTCAAATCGAAGATGACTCAAATTGCCAAATATACGATCAACGGTTTCTAACTCGAGGTGGGTAGCACAACATTTAGCGGTATTCGAAATGTTTCGGTCAGTTATGATCAGTTTTGAATGTTTTATAGTGTTTTAAAATTATTTACACCTAATTCCACTAAAATAATCGCCAAAATTTAAGTTTTGGAAAATCGATTTCCGACTTACCATTTTGGCCGATTTTGGAACCTGAAAAAGTGCGATTATCAAAACGTTATTCCCAATACTTTTTGTGAAGCTTTCCGTACTACTGGAATTCTCTCCGCATTACTTAGAAATTGCCATTTCTGCAGTGGTTCTATCTAGATAATATCCTCCAAAAAATGCGACATGGATTCTTCTAGTAGTATGTCAAGGATGTATAAACAACGTTGTTGAGATGGAGTAGACACCTGTAGGAATTTGATCAATATAAAATAATCATCGAATGGAAATGAATTCGAAACCAAAATCAATCTGTTAGCGTAATCGATAAGTATCACGCGACTGCAAGTGAAACGAGTAAAGTAGAGGTTAGTGATGCCAAATGGGCGCGTACTCTCCTCGTTTCGCACGCTCTCTCGCCGGTCAGACATGTCATCCCTGTAGCTCATCTGTGAGCTGAAATACAATATATCCGGTTTTGGAACCGGGAAATACCTATAGTCCGGCTCAGGGACAAATAACCTTGTTCATTCGTAATCTTGTCCCTAGGCTAACTTAACATTATAATTTGATCGATTTTAAACTGGCTTGAAAAAATTGTGCGCGAAGGGGCACTTTTCGCTTCACCAAATCGTGATACATGTGGTATATAAATTTTTATTATTCTTGATTTGCTTCACTCGAAAACACAGACAACCTGAGTCTAGCTTCTATAATATGGGGCTGAACAGTGAAATAGTAGTGGTAAAAGATAATGATAACGACAAGCGAACAAATTAGACGAGAAATATGAAACCAATATTAAAAACAGTGAGATTGATGGATTCGACTGTTCCCACCATACGTTCCCTACGTCAATGAACTCAAATACCACTTCGTGCTCCAGTAGGATACGATCAAGCGAACTTGTCTTTCTCCGTGTTACAAACGATTGAAATTTCTCGGTCCTTACTTATATCTTCGTGAATTTATTATTAGTGCGTAGTTACTCCAGGTCACGCGTGGTTCGGGCATATAGCGTTGATGATAGATCCGATTCTGAATTGGCCTGAGATCATTTCTGTAAGTTGAAGCTTGATTTATTGTTTAGTAGAGTTTGATTAACGGAAGAGAGAAAGAAGAGAGAAAGAAAGAGAACGAGGAGAAAGCGATTCTGACAATGCAGAGAAAGATCGTTGTAATGGCCGGGACGCGCAATCAGAAAGACGATGATTCAGAGATGAGGATTGAAGATAAATTAAAGGGCAAATTTTGGCTTATTAAAAAAAATTGCGATTTGTGCGCAGGCAAAACAGGCTAATGCAACCTGTAATTGATTCAGAATTTGGAAAATGTCAATTCTCAAGGAAGATATGTATTTAGAGTTCGAATGAGTCTCTCAACCACTCTACAAATTCGGCTGAGGCTAGGGAAGAATTTCGCAAGAATTTTTATCTTTAATCTTTGTCAAAGCAATACGACAAATTTGTATACACTTTCTGCCGCCCTTGCACATCACTGATAAAAGACGAGTGATTCTTATCAAGTAGCGCTGAGTGAGGAAATCACTTTCAATTCGTTTCGACAATCGACTGTGTCAATGAAATCAAAGCGTTTGATATTCTTGATTTATTTCTTTACACGTGTTGCGCATGTTTCCCTTGTATACCGATGTGCGACTTCGCAACTTGATTAATTGTTCTAATTGTTAATAAATTAATTGCTAATTAATAGGTTATTAATTAATTGCTAATTAATTGTTCTTCTCTCCTTCTTCTTCCTTGTTTATCGTCGTAATTACTTGTCCTTAGTGAACATTATCAGGTACAATCAAAGAATGACTGACGCTAATCAGCACATATCGGCTGAGACTGCGCAATCCAAAGAGGTGCTTAATTATCACTTGACATCATTCAAATATTTATCATTTTTCACCACATAGGACCCATGTATTCCTTATTGCATTTGGTGCAAGACATTTTCGTGAAATTTGATGCACATCGAAAGTAGGGTTTCCGAATTGGGCATAATTGGGCGTCGTCTTTTGAAGCATTTTCAGATATGTTTCATGTGTGTTATATATGTATACTACATATGCATGAAACATATCCAAAAACGATTCTAAAGATGCCCAATTACGCAATATTTCAAATCCCTAATCGAAAGCATCTTTATTATTATCCCGTATGCGTGACTTGCAGCTTCCATGCGGTCTAGCCCTGATTCTGAAGGCTGCCGATTTCGCAGCGCGTAAGCATCACAGTCAGAGAAGGAAGGACCCCGAGCAGACTCCTTACATTAACCACCCAATCGGTGAGAACTAGAAATCTCCGGTACATCTTGCAAAAGTCCATCTTCCCGCCAATCAATCTTTAGTTTCTTTATATTGGTTAGCAATGAACAAACTCTCCAAGGTATGCGATATATCTGCATCATCCTGCCTCACCTATCGACACTAGGCCGGATGAGAACTATGGCGTCATGCCGCCTTTGATATATCGTAGTGCCTCGCCTATCATGTAATTGCAAAATTGAATACAAAGTGCAAGACGCATATCGTATTTTTACTAAAAATTCAAGAGTCATTGGAAGTAAATTTTCGTGCGTCCAACTCGTACGCGCACAGGAGTCGCGTACATTATGAGTGCCGAAGGAAGCTATCGATTGGTACAGTACTTAGTCTTGACCTACACATGACCTACCATCGTTTTGTGCCCATGTCCCGGCGCTCATGGGTGAACGGGGGTGGACAAGCGCCGCCAGCTTTAGGAAGCTATGACCGTAACCCGTTCCTCGCAGGAGTTGCGTACATTCTGAGTGCAGAGGGAGGAGTGAGCGACCCGGCTGTGCTTGCTGCTGCGTATTTGCACGATACTGTGGAGGACACCGAGACAACCTTCGACGAGATCGAGAAGGAGTTCGGAGAAGAGGTGAGGCGTGGCACTAGGCCGGATCAGGCCTATAGAAAAAATCATTCAATCGAAGCGCATCAGGACAGCATATATTTTAATTTGCTTTTTGATTTTCCATGCGATTTTTGACTTGTACGATGATTTTTCATTTCCAATGTGATATTTAATTCGATGTTTGATCGCAGATCCTTACCATCGTGAAAGAGGTCACGGACGACAAGTCGCTGCCGAAAGCAGAGAGGAAAGCTCTACAAGTCAAAAATGCTCCAAAGAGCAGCGCGAAAGTAAGATAATTAAGTTTTACGAAGTTTCAATTTGAATGAATGTTAGGGAGCTCCAAAATTCTGCACTCGCAATTAGAAACTGTTGCAAGCTCATGAAATCGAACAAGTGAAAAAAGAACTTGCCTGCGCTTTCAATGAACTTTGCGGATCTGTGATCGGGTGAGCTTCCTCTACCATATCCGCACTTTTAATTTGGGCGACTAAACATTCCCCGGAACATCCCTTTAACGAGGAATCGTCGGACTCTCTCCAAAACACACGCTCTCTCGTCGATCAGAGTGTATGGTATGGAGAGAGCGAGACCATTGCTCCCTTTAACTGTAATGCAAGCGATCAGTGATGTCATCGAAAGCTGGCGTTTACAGGCGAAACTGGTGAAGCTCGCAGACAAACTGTACAATCTGCGTGACATCGAGCGCTCGGCTCCCGTTGGATGGGATGAGAGACGCGTGAAGGAGTACTTCCAGTGGAGCAAAGAGGTAGTATATTTATTGTGCGCTACCATAATCTCCTTATCATTAGTTGAACTTAAGAGACCGTCCACCAGAAAACGGAAAAGATTCACGGTTGGTCAAAAAATGGATTTCTTCGATAATTTTTTTCTGAAGTTAGGGACTAAAGTTAGGAATGCAGGCACCATTTGCTAAAGTCTGGGATCGATTTCGAAATTGTTACAGTAACCCCTTATTTTTGAGGTCAAAAATATTTTTTTCCGAAAGTATTCATTTTAATAGACGTTTTGGCGTATTTTTACACGTAGATAACGGATTTCTAGGTTAAATGGGACACAAGAATTAGAGCCAAAAAACCGATTTTTGCGATCCAAAACACCACATAAATGGACATAACTTAATTTAAAAAATAAGACTTTGGGATTCTAGCATTTTTCGAAAGTTCATCATATGAGTAATCTTTGAGAATTTTTGCAGAATTTTTAAAATGCCTATACATGCTCAATTGTCGGCCCGAACATAACACTATGGTGAAATTTCGCGAAAAAGTCTTGATATTTTTGAATGTAGATACTGTTTCCAGCATCCAATAGCCTTTTGCATAGGGGTCATTCCTGAGCATATAATCGTATTTGTATGCGAAAATAGCCAAAATGGAAAAATTTCAAAATTTCGATTTTTCGACCATTTTGAGCGAAAAAATCGAAATTTCAAAATTTTTCCATTTTGGTTATTTTTGCATATGAATACGATTATATGCTCAGGAATGACCCCTATGCAAAATTTGAAGGCTATTGGATGCTGGAAACAGTATCTACATTCAAAAATATCAAGACTTTTTCGCGAAATTTCACCATAGTTTTATGTTCGGGCCGAAAATTGAGCATGCATAGGCATTTTAAAAATTCTGCAAAAATTCTCAAGATTAGTCATATGATATACTTTCGAAAAATGCTAAAATCCCAATGTATTATTTTTTTAAAAGAAAGTTATGTCCATTTATGTGGCGTTTTGGATCGCAAAAATCGGTTTTTTGGCTCTAATTTTTTTCTATGACAGTTGTGTCCCATTTAACCTAGAAATTCGTTATCTACGTGTAAAAATACGCTAGAACATCTATTAAAATGAATACTTTCGGAAAAAAATATTTTTGACCTCAAAAATAAGGGGTTACTGTAACAATTTCGAAATCGATCCCAGACTTTAGCAAATGGTGCCTGCATTCCTAACTTTAGTCCCTAACTTCAGGAAAAAAGTATCGAAGAAATCCATTTTTTGACCAACCGTGACCCCTGCCCGTGTGTTACGTTCTCTCGTGGACGGTCTCTTAATTTGGGCAAGAAGTAAAAAAACGCAAAAGGTAAAGTAATCTACCTGAACTAGCGTTCCGGAATTGGGCTAATTGGGCATATTTTGAATCAATTTCAGAAATGTTTCATGCACACTATATATGCATACTACATATTGTGCATGAAACATATTCAAAAATGATTCAAAAGATACCCAGTTACGCCCAATTCCGGAACCCTAATCTGAACTTATCTTGAGCAATGGTCTAAGTCTCTTCAGTTTGCACGCTCTCTCACCGGTCAGAGAGACGAGAGAGCGTGCAAACTGAAGAGAGTCATACGATTGCTCCTGATCTTTGATCTTTCAGGTGGTCGCAGGATGCAAGGGCACGAATGAGCGACTCGAGACGACCCTGGATGATATCATCAAGAGAAATCTATAGATGCCCTCAGTTGAGCTCCATGCATTCTATTTCCTTGTTCGAATCAGAAAACCTACCAATCCATGTCTAGCAATTATTCGAATATATTCGAGTTTTATAATTCTCTCACGAAATTATGCTTTTTGTTCATTAGATATGTGTAAACCGCTGGATACCAAACTGAGAAGTTAATTAAAAATCAAGTGAACTACTTGGAATTAACCATAACTCGATGGCTTACACACCCCACGTGTTCAAAACATACTCCACTTGATTTAGAATGCCATTAGTGAACCACTTCAGTCCATCTCCTTCCACCATATTTTTACCAAGTGCATTCACGTGAAAGCACGACACTGATTTATATGTAATGCTCAAAGATTTTATCGTGCGACTTGGGCAAACTTTCCCAGTAGCAGTTATAGGACCAAGAACAAAATCAGAAGATGCCTTTCCAAATCTTTCAAATAGTGGGCAGATTTTGCATAAGGCGGTTGCTTTCCAGTACCGTCTCGACCATTATTGACTCATACTTTACCGCTCCGCCCTTGTCCTCGGAATTGGCTGGCAGGTAACTCCGGTGCGTATATGCATTCTGGATCCTTCCTTGTATGTTACCATTACTCGATTGCCTTGTGGCTGACTTAATTGAGAGGAGCGGAGAAGGAGAAGATGATCCCTGGGAAAATATTAATAAAATTATGATGAATGAGAGAGCATTCACACCAGTTAACCGATCAAGGACATTTCATAAATCACACACTCTTCTTTTCCTTTCAGATATTGTTCGGTCTCATTATTGGCAGAGTAGATCAATAGTATCGAGATGGCGTATACATCTGCGAAGAATACATTGAACAATACCAAATAGCGAGATCATTGAAGATCGACAATATCCGATGATTAGATGAACTGAACAGTAGTTGAGTAGGAAAACAGAAAAATTGAAAAGAGAACTACCCATGCGAACAAGGATCAAAATAATATGCGAATTAAAATCTAAGATAGCTGATTATTGTGGAAATCACTAGATGAGTTGAACAAAAATCGAAGAAAATTAATCAATGAAGGCAAAAGAAAGGAGTGAGTTGGCAGAGATAAATGGAGTAGAACCATTTCGAAAGAGTCAAATCATGGCAAAGACAAAGCGGTGCGGTTAGTGGAAGGATTTCGCAACTACTGGTTGGCTGAAGAAGAAAGAAAAGAGAAGGATGAGCGAATTTCTTCCATCTGTGACTATTCCTTCTCTTGTGAATGGCGATTGTTTATGTGGGGCTGAGTGGTTAAACGAGAGGAGAGGAGTGATACTTACGACCATTAGGGAAGAGAGTGGGCGAGAGACGGTAGTCAGAGAATTCTGGCCATGTTTTCTCAAATCAATAATTTTTCCAGTGGCCATTTTTTTCTTTTCGCATACAAAAATGTATCGATTTGTAATGTGAGAAATGAGGGGCGGTGACTTACCTGGCCCAGCCCTTTGCTCGCAATTCCCTTTCACTGTGTTTCTTTCTCTCTCCTCTCGCTCCTCATACAGTCGCGACTCGAATTGCGACTCCGCTATTCCATTCAAACTTTCTTCAAAGAAGTGTCTCGTGTTCCTGATCCAATCACTTGCTACATTCACCTGTTGTGTAAGTATCAATTGATTGATTGCAGATGCCTATTACATCTCGACTACGTCATCTAGACTAACGCGACATGCTGCTGAAGAAGATTTCGTAACAGATTCATACGATTCTATGAAGGTGAGTGATTGTATAGTGTTGGTGCTAGGAACATCTACTTTTAGATGATTACAAAAATATAGCTTTCAGATGAGTGGCTACGAGAGCAATACACCTGGAACTAGTCGTTGTTGATCACTGTTCTAGTACGATTCATCGCAAGACGCGTAACGCCATCTATCTTCTGATAATATAACATCAACGATACAAAGTGGAAAGGCTCTCGAATTTCCTTCGAAAAACTCTTCGTAAGGATCAGTTATGGAGCACTACAGCAGAAAGATCATACCCGCTCCTGGCATTTGACCACATCTCTAAAGTCCGTTGAAAAGGTTGTAGTTATATTTTGTATGTTTAGTAACCAAAAGTAATCATAATTTATCTTGAACATCCTTCAAATATGTAAACCCATATTTGCGATGTGTATATAAAGAATGATTCTGTTTGTCTAAATCTGAAATTTACACGAAACGATAAATATTAGAACTATCGGCAGAGCAAAAATACCACACTCGCCCTTGAATAAGGACGATTGATGAGTCCGCTTAAAGCAAACGTTTATCGGACAGTTGTAAGGAAATCATTACAATGAAAATACGGACAGTGGGTGCATGAGCTCATGCGGTACCGGCATTATAGGGACGGGAATTCACTATTGCTCCCACATAGATGAGAATGGTATTCATCTCAAGATGGATGTTTCAGATTCAGAACTGGACCTATCATACTTTCCCAGAAGCCAAGTAAGTAAAGTACCACTACGTTCTCTAGTAGGCCAGGAACGAGCCAACGTCTCTCTTTGGATCTTCCATAGGATGGCGATTCGTCTTCGCGAGTTGAACGTCGGTGCATTGTCACTCCAGATTAAGCATTATTCAGGAGTATAGCGTAGGCGATGGAGTCGATTCTGCTATTGGCCAGATTTCTTTTAGTTTAAAGCTTGATTTATTTTTACTAGATTTTGATAAACGGGCGTTTTTCGATTCATTTGCTCGGCCGGTCGAGAAGCTAGGTAAATAGCACAGAATGAAGAGTTGCGTAAAATAGTCTCTCAATCAAGTCAGTGATTATGTTCTGACTTGATGGAGTTGAAAATTGTTTCCTTCCATACCTTTGCTTGTGTATGTCGATATTAATTGAAAAGTAGATCAATAGTTTCGAGATGGCGTAGGCATCTGCAGAAAATAGATTATTTTAGGTAAATATCACGAATCGAGGCAAATAAATCACAGCTCGATATGAGTAAGAATGTGATTCACCGATGAAGCGTTGAGATAAAAGACAGAGATAAGGATTAGAGTCTCTTTTTTAAAAATTTATTTTGATTTGGGAGCAAGTTAACATACTAATTTGATTATCTCAAAATTTGAGATTCTCAAGAATACGATATTTATAGAGTGCGAATAACTGCCTGAAACTATCTATTCTTTTAAAGAATAGACATAATTTTTGAAGGAAAACTGATTCCGAAAACAACAATAAATAAAACGCAGTTTTGGCTAGGGAAGGATTTCACAACTTCTAAGAAGGAAAAAGAAAGAAGGGAGAAGATGGAACGAGCGACTCTTCTTTGTGTCTCCCCTTCTGTGAATGACACTTACACCCATTAGGAAAGAGGGAGAGTGTCGCTAGTCAGACATGCCCAAAGGAGTGAACTCTCTTCTATCGAATCACTATTTGTTTCCACTTTTTCCAAACCATTGTATCCAATACGCTACTTTCGTTTTTGATGAGGGGAAAGGATAGGAGCGTTGATCCGCCCCTCACAACTTATTTTTTCCCTTCGACTCATTGTGACCCTTTTAACTGCACCTCTCTTGCCCCGCCACTTCCATACCTTCCATTCGAGAAATATCTCTCAAACTTTATCTCATTCTTCCCCCATCTGCCCTTTTCCGGCCCTCTTTCTTCCGTTGCAATATAGTCGCTCTTCGAGTTGTTTGATATTTCCCCGATTCCTCTAATTTTGTGCTTGATTTTGTTTTCATGACATTCTTCTCATTTCCATGTGATTATCAATAAATTTACTGCAGATTCCTACTCCATCTCGACATTTTTTAATGCATTAGAGGATTTTGGATAAAAACACTTTTGAAAGAAGAATGTAACCACATTTTCTAGCGATGAACGACGGGAAAAAGTACAAATTCGTAACTCCTATGCCTCATCAATAAGGTACCAAGTGCAACCGTAGATTTGTATTCACGGTATTGTACAGTTTCCATTTTTCAGAAGTGTATCATCCGTATTTTCATTAGTTTTCGTTCAAGTGTTTTATATTTTCCTTATAGAGCTGATGCGCCTCTCCTGCCGATAGTCATGCCATAATGGAGATACTCACAATGAACCAGAGCAAGAGAGAGGGAGAGGAAGAGATATGCCAGGAGAAAAGATCAGATAACAATTGGACTGACCATTCCCCACAGTGTGTTGGTACGGCTTACGTAGAACCGACTCTCGATTCAACCCTGTCTGTCCATTAGCAATTGCAATCAAAATTGATAAATTTTTGTCAATATTTAATATGGAGCAAAAAGGCACAAAAATGAGCAATTAACGCATAATTGCCTCTTGTATATTTACTCTCTTTCTCCCTTATTATCAATGTGCATGAAGTACATCAAGGGACAAACTGGCCTTTTATGTATGTATTATGTTCAAAATGGATTCAATAATAATATAACTAATCTGAAATGCTATGCCATTGCATCGTTGAGAACATACGAAGAGTTCCACCGGTCGGTCCTTTTGCATCTGTCAGCACAGATCAGAGCAATGAATGTCTGTCCAATATCGAATGCTGTAGTGCGAGATATAGAGATATCAGGTCGCATAATAAAAGAATCAGATCACTGGATGTATTCTGGGGATACCTTTCTTCAGAATGGTCTTATGAGTCTGGTAATCACACACAACTCTGGACGTTCCTTGTATATTGATCAGAGGTTGCATCAAAGTTTATCCTTATACTTCATCTGTGGTGATAAAAGGAGGCATCTGAAAAAACGCAGTGATGTAGCCGTTAAATTGTCATTCTGAGGTCAGTCCTCCAATACGAAGCTAGTTTCCTTCCTTACTTTCCTTCGGGAAGGTCTTCATTCTTTAGGGGGTTATTGATGGAAGAATTCAATTGTTTCGAGATGGCGTAAACATCTTCAGAGAATATGTTGAAACATTATCAAAAGAAATATCAAGCATCAATAAGTAAAGTCATGCACGCAGAATAAGGAATGGGCGGATCAATCAATTAACTGGAGCAAAGGAAAGAGTTGAAAGAGAAAAAAAAAGAAGAGGAAGGAACTATAGCCCCCCCCCCAGTGTTCGAAAGTGGGTTGTAATAGTCGGGGCTCGAAATAAGTAAGAATGTGATTCATTGATGAACGCTGAAGATAAGACAGAGAGCCGAGGGAAGCGAGAGAGGACAAAAATCGATTGGAAAGAAACACTGTAAGGTAATTCACTTGAACGTGATTTAGAGGAAGACCAAAGATAATACAGCAAACAGATAGATTTTTTTAAAAATCAAACTAAAAAAATAGATTCCAACAAGAGATCAAATACTAAAGAAGCTAACTCTTGAAGTAAGACGGAGGATTTCACGACTTCTGATGAAACATAAGAAAGAAGGGAGGAGAGGGGTGAGCGACCCTCTTCTTTATGCGACTCTTCTTTCTCTTGTGAACAGCGACAGTTTATGTGGTGCTGAATGGTCAAATGAGAGGAGACGAGCGCTACTTTCACCCTATTAGGAAGGAGAAAATGCCTAGGGTGAGACGGGTGAATGGAGTCTCTGACCTATCAAGTCAATGTTTTCAAATTTTCCATTTTACAATTTTTTCTCAGTGCATGTATTACAAAATTCTCATTGCATGTATTAAAATAACAAAAGCGAGTAAATTATTACGTTGGCATCGATCTTTTATGAGGGAGAAATGGGGGGGGGGGAGCTTTACTTCGCTCCGTCTCACAAATCTCTCTCTCTCTCTCTCTCTCTCTCTCTCTCTCTCTCTCTCTCTCTCTGTGTTTTCATGCTGACTGTTTTCATGTGATTAAATCAGAGATGACTTGACAAGCAATGGCTCTCTTCATTCTGACTGCACTATCACCGATCATTATGCATTATCTCTCTCTCTCTTCATTTTGCATTATATCTCGCTTTCTCGTCGATCAGAGAGACGAGAGAGCGTGCAAACTGAAGAGAGTCAGACGAGTTCTCCTCGGCACGCAATGGCTCTCTTCATTCTGCATACTCTATCACCTGAAAGACTGGCGAGAAATCACGCAAACTGAGGAGACGATTTCTTTCAAAACTATAATATTTTCCCCTTTAACAGTGTTTCACGTGCTTCGGCTGATGTAAGTAATTTTCTTCGATTTTCGTTTAGAGAATTCGCTTTAATTATTATTCTCGTCCTTCCTCGCGACTCGAGATTCTATTCTAATTATTCCATACTTCTTCTTTTTTTTATTTTTTTCAAACTATACTATTCACATACATTTGTGTTTCCATGACACACTATTATGTTGCGTTATTAGCAAAAACACACTTCAGATGTCTACTTCATTTCGAAAACGTCTTATATGCTAGCGTGAAATGCTCTTGAAATGGACGACGATTGAGGAAGAATAAGACTTCCATGATGGTGAACGGTTGAAAAGTATTCGTGCCTTGAATATCCTATTTAAGATATTTTTATTACACAACACTGTTCAGCTGTATGGTTAATCGAGCCTGGAAGTGGCTGAACGAGTGGGGACTCCGTCCTTCCTAAATGCACTTAAGCGATTCATTGATCGACGCGGATTTCCCCCAATCATCCGATCATGGAACGCAACTAGTCGTAATAGGAGGAAATTAGTAAACTCACTTTAGAGTGCCATTTTACTTCCAGGATACGGGCCCAATATCATGGCACTTTAACACACCTTCGAAAATTTATTGGTATAAATTTGCATATTTTATCTCCAAATAGCTTTTTATCTTGTATGTTCTAGTTGTACTCATTATATGCGTGTATGTAAACGTGATTATCGTTTTCGTGAAATCTTAAATTTACACGGTTACTGGATATTGAAAATATCGAGTAGGAGGCCTGCGCACTAGTGATGCCAAAACGGTGCGCGCTCTCCTCGTTTCTCATGCTCTATCGCTCTGTCTGACCGGCGAGAGAGCGTGTGAAACGAGGAGAGCGCGCGCCGTTTTGACATCACTACTGCGCACCGCACTTGGCAGTTTCCCAGATTCGAGATCTATTGTTCGAAATTCTGCTCACCGTACTTTGATTACACACTCTACGCGAGAGAGCGCAAAGAATGAATCATCTGCCCGTTCTTTCGGCAGATCTAAAGAAACAAGCGTTTATCACACAATTGTGGGAAAATCTTATATCGTAAAATGAAAGTGAGTGACGAAATCTTCCATTGCAGGCAGAACAAACTAAAGAAGTCTGATTAAAAATTTGTGAAATATTGACTATCAATAAGGATAATATCGAGGCGTATGATTTACTCAAACTCTCTTCTCATTTTTCTAACAGTGGTGCATAAAAGAAAGCGATGTGAACAAATAAAGACTGGTGTCTACTCTCATTACTCGCTCGCTAAAAGGTTAGGTCATTGTCATACCAGTGGATCGAATATTGATCGGGAGGTAACTTAAGAGGCATCATTTTGTGAAGGGTAATCAATTCGAAAAAAAATGAAACAACTTCTGAACACTTTTATGGCTGAGGCTGGGGAAGTAATTCATAACTAGTGAGAAGAACGAAGGACGAAGAGTGGTGAGTTAGTCTCTTCTTTGTGTGACTCTTCTTTCTGTGAATGGCGACTGTTTATGTGAGGGTGAGTGGCCAAAGGAGCGGTGAAGTGATACTTAGGAAAGGGAGAATGCCTATGAGAGATCGTAGCCGGGGATGGTGTGAGCATTTCTTTTCTATTACCATGAACAGAAAAAATATGATTTTTAAAGTCCTCCTTTCCTCTTCCTTTTCCCTGTCCGATGCCATCCGATCATCAATAAATCACATATTTCGTCACTTTTTATCGAGTGTGGTGAGGGAGAAAAGGGCGGAGCTTGGCTTGGCTTCCCTCACAATTCACTCTCTCACTCATTCTTGCCACCTCATCATGGCGGAACATGCTTTCTATCCTTCCAATAGAGACTCACTTTTTGTGTTTTTCCAATATATTTCATTAATTATTCATTCGATTACAGAATTTCCTAGTTCATACCTCTTATATTAGATATAGTATTTTGTTACATCATTTGTTTCTTTAGCGTAAATGGCGAAAAAATCACTACAGATGTCTGCTTCATCTCGACAACGTCATCTATACTGACTAGTGATGCCAAAACGGCGCGCGCTCTCCTCGCTTCTCATGCTCTCTCGTCGGTCAGACAGAGCGAGAGAGCGTGTGCAACGAGGAGAGCGCGCGCCGGTTTGGCATCACTAATCTATAATGACGCGAAATGCTCCTGATGATGGTTTCGAATCTTCATTCGGTTCCAAGAAGGTGAGCAATTGTAGAGTTTTAGCGCGAGATTATTTTTACAACAACCCATGCATTAAAAGGTAATCTATGCGCCATAATTACATATGTCCAAGAGACACGAGGAATCCATGTAGAAAACCGAGGAAGAACATAATGCATGGAAAGCGGCAATACTCGCGCTGATCACTCCCCCGTATAATAATAATACCACCGCCACCACAACTCGATGGAGAGGGAAATAAAGGATGATGACTTTCTAAAATAGATGCTGTTGAGAAGTAAACAACATGGTGTGAAATATAATTTTACGCAGTATTTCGAATTTTCCGCCATTGTGTATTTCCAAAATCGGTGGCTTACACCTCTTACTTTCACATCTTTGTACACATTCACATCATCACAGTTACCGTAATGCTTATCCATTATACTACATCGGGCCTCTGCAAGAGTTATTTTCCTCATTTCAAAACGTGTAGTGATGAAAAACGGCGTTTCAGAATGACTAAAAGCCGGTTTAAATAATGTGAAGCCATCTTGCCAGATCCAATCGAAAATTGCTGATAAGAGCGAAACGAATCCAAATACAAAAAAACTGCGATACGTAACTCGAGACCTACTAGTGGCTGGCAGTAAGGTGTACGAACAACGACGAGCAATACGTTCTAAAGCAATGTTTATCGTATTGTAGTAAGGGAATTTTCATTACAATGACAATATGGACTCTTTCCACTAACTGAAATAGTGAGGGGCAATCATAATGGACGGCTTAGGCCAATTATGAGAGCTCCGACATATGTTATTTTCATCTCATGATCGACTTTCGAATTGTATTGTCGAGACAGAGCTTCACTATGCCTTGCAGGCGTACCCATAAGCCAGGGAACCGAAGCACCGCCTAGTTTTACAGTGGTACATGACACTAGCTCTTCTCCAATCCGTAAATAAGCTTAGGTATTCGGCTTGCTTCTTGTATACGCTTTTTTGATCTTGAACGTTGGAGCATTGTCTGTTCAGATCGCCTTATGTTCATCGAGTACTCCTATAATGTAAAATATTACACCTAGGTTAATGGGTAACTAAAGTACCACTTGGTGTTCCAGTATGCGAGTAGGGACAACTTTAGTAGGCGAAATGAAGGCGGTGGAGCTGTCTCTGCATTGGTTAGAAATCGTTAATAACTTGAAGCTTTGTTCCTTCCTCACCTTTAAATTATTTCTGTATGTGGTTGAGAGTATACCTTGTTTTGAGATAGCATAGGCATCTGTAAGGAATATGGCGACGTAGTAAAATCATAGCAAGAAATATCATTATTAAAAAGGAATGTTAATAACGGAATTCAATCAATAAATGGACTGAACGGAAGAAAGGGAAGGAACATGAAGAGAAGAGAAGATAAAAGGAAAAGATGAGGGAACTTAGCTTTTCGAGCTCAATAGTGTTCGAAAGTTCGTTGTAATGATCGGAGCGTGAAATGAGTAATGGAGTGATTCAGAGATAAAGATTGAAGATAAGATAGTTGGATGAGGGCTCTTTTGTGATTTGAGGGTAGTCCCTTAAACCTGTGATTGATTCAAAATTTAGGAAATAATACATAAGGATAGATGAATGTGTGCTCAAAGACTCTTCAGTATTCTAATAGTAGCTAATAAATGAAGGGGCAGATGAGAGTGCAAACTAGTGTCAACTCTCCTTGCCTGTCTATTTATTGCAAGATATGGCGATTGTTCCGCATGTGGGTCGAATATTGATCGGGAGAGAAGTGTGAAGGGTACAAATCGTTTTGCAAAGGAAAGTAAATTCCAAACAATCGGAAAAAAATGTGAATACAGTAAGATTGGCACACATTGGCAAAGGCTAGGCGGGAAGAATTTAGCAACTTCTGAAGAAGAAAGAAGGGAGAAGAGGGGTGAGCTTCTTTGTGTCACCCTTCTGTGAATATGTGTTTATGTGGTGTTTATGTGGGGCTGACTGGTCAAGAGGAGGCGAGGAGTGATACTTAGACGAGTTAGGGAAGAGGGAATGTCTAAACAATTCAGTCTGCCTTGCAAGCTCGAAGCGAGTATCGGCGGGCCTGATGATCACTTGCACCATCTTGCATTGATCTCAAGCGTTTGGCTCTCTGTAATTTAATCACTCGTAAGAAAATATACTTCAATTCTGTTCGATCGATACTCCATTCGCTAGTTTTTGATCACATGATGCGTCCCTCAATGTGTGAATTTAACAATTTTTACAGATGCCTACTCCATCTCAACAACGTTAGCTATGATGATGTGAAACAATTTGATGCTGAAAATTCAAGAATATGCGAACTTCGAAAGATACTGACAAGTAGGCTTATCTTATTGTAAAAAGTTTATTTTTGGGTTGGTTTCAAGTGTGCTAAATATGCTGACGAGCTCTTCAACTGTTTAACTGGTTACCTCAAATCGACTCAATTCAATTCAATTCAATTATTTATCCGTCCGGAATGGTAAGTGAACAGAGTGAAGAGATCAAAATCTTGCTCAAACCTACATATCTTTAAAACATGAATTTCACTAGTGGTTCTCATGTCAGGGTTAGCTATACGAGGGGAGGTTACGAGCTCGTTATCCTCCCCCTACTCTTATTTCGCAATCCGAGGAGGGAGAGGCGTAACGAGCTCGTACCCTCCCCTAGTATTGCCAACTCTATCTCATGTCTGTTAGAGATGGCTAGGCAAGAACGACTCTCTTCATTGAGATTACGCATAATGAAGATCTCATAAATCAGTTGCAGGTGCACCATTCGTTGTGGAATGAAGGGATCAATCCCAAGGTGTAGTCATACACATCTGCACTCGTTTCCAGAGTCAGGCAATCGATTATCACACCTGGAAGTCGGTCTCTATATTCCTATAGTGGAATGAGGTGGTAGGAAGGGAGATGAGAGGGCATAACCATGCCGCTTCTCTTCCCCAAATTGATTATACTTGCCTTACTCTCTTTGTCCACTATATTTCATGTCCCAGCTCTACTCGAGCTCTTGTTGAGAAGATAAAGCCTCCTTTATCACCGCCTGCTCCTATTTCATCGACTGTTCCAGATAGCCTTTGCCCTCCCCTCTCTCGTTGCAAGTTATAAATAGAGACCGCAGCGAAGCCCACTTTCGGGAATACGGAGTCACCACATTCTATAACAAAATTCCAGAAGAGTGATAGACAAAGAAAGCAGACACAGGCAAAGGAAGCAAAGGGGAGAGAAGGGAAGATGCAGGTTGAACTGAGCGAGTGGAAGTGATCAGTAGAGTGCCACAGTATTAAGCGCCAGGCAGGGCGCATGTAAAACCGAAAAACGTGCCTAGTTCTTCAATTTTCAATAAAACATATACAAAGTGTTCACTCGGATGCTCCGAAACAGATCATGACCATCGAAACAGATCATGACCATTTCATACAAATTATTTAAAAAACAAACGGATTTAGAGACAAATTTTGATATGTTTCACAAAAGTTTCATATTAAAACTCGATACAGTAAGCTAAACTTCCGTGTAAGAGCAAATTAGTCGCATTTTTTAATTTGAAAACGAGCGCGAAATGAGTTTTTGAGTTGCACGGGGCTTAATACTGTGGTGCGCTATTCGGGTAATGATCTATTCATTTCTAACACTGTCTAACCACTCGACCGGGTGAGAGAGTATGGGAAATGAAGTGAAAATTACCCGAATAGCTTACTCTATTGACCAGCCGGCACCTCTGAAACACCTCTGCACTCCCTCTCCCCTGATTCGCGCCTGCTCCAATTGTATCTAGTATATCTCGCGTGTTATGCGCTATGGGATTCCAGACAGACTGTTCAAACAGACAGACAGACAGGCAGACTGTTCCAGACAGCCTTAGCTATGCCAACTCACACCCTTCTTCCTCGTGACAATCCTCCAAGCTCCGCCCATAAAGCCCCGCCTTTTGTGTTCATTCACCACTACACTACGTGATAATTGTATCTTCATTTTTTTCTGTTCCGTTTTGTTTCGAAACTGCATCCTTCATTCTTTTTTTTTCATTCTCATTCTTTTCTTTTTTTCGAGAACTCGAGGCCATACACGGAGTTTCGGGGTCATTGTTCATTCCTTTATCCCGTCTCTCGCTGCTTGTCCGGTCGGGTGAGTGCGAGAATGATGAGTTTTCGGAATTGTGAACTCTAGTGTAAAGGGAAGGGATGGGGAGATCAGAAAACACTGGATCGGAGGGGAGGGAGAAAGAAGGGAGAAGGTAGAGTAAAACGGCCCTTTCTTCTCTCTTCAATGAGACTGTTTATGTGCGACTTGGAGGCCAAAGGGGGAAGGCTGACTAGGTAGGTGCATCCATTGGGAGAGATTTGAGGGTAAGTTAAACCACTATAAACGATCGTTCATATGTTATACATTTGCACCTGAGTGACGAAAGGGGAAGCGTGGTATTGAATTTCCCGCCTCTTCCTCTTTACCCCCGCTCGTTGCTATCTATCCTGTCATTCTCTATTGCACATTCAGAGAGAGAAGTCGCTAGGTTAATTACAGCTTGAAATTAACTTCGGATTTTCACGCTTTTCCGATTATCGTTGCACTATTTTGTTGCTTTTTGTTCGTTTGTATCGGTATGATGATCTACCACCTATGATCTGCACAGGATGGCCGCGTCAAAATCTGCTACGTTTCGATACGGGCGCTTGGCACTCGGTATTTGCGCGCCCTTCGCCCTAGCGAAGTAAGTGTAGAGAATTTCTAAATGTAAAATGCATTTTACTATCAAACCCTTGTATTACGCTGACCATTTCCGGTTGATTACGCTGATCATTTCTGGCTTTCCCTTGATGCTATTATTGATTTTTTAGCATTTTTGTATATTCATTCTCAGCTAATTCGGCCATCGGCTATTCGATGGAGGAGAAAAAATAGGGGGTCAATTTTGTCCTCGTCCGGTAGCTTTAAGCGTTATTGTTGTGGTCTGCAGGTTGTTCGGGCTGAAGTTCGCTATGTGCAAAGGCGTCACCATGATGCCGGCTCTAGAAGATGGCGATCTGATAATCGCCGAGCACAACAGTCAGTTTAAGATATTTTAATGTTAAAACAGTCCGTCCATGCTTTTCTGTTTCAAGTTCCAACTTGGGACAACTTGGACAACATGTATCTTCATTTGCGTTCTCTCTATCTCTCACCGGGCAATTCCACCTAGCGTGGTCGTCTCTAGTAAAACGAGTATTAGCTAACTTGATGTGGATGCACATCTACCTTTACCCAGGTGTCAGGAGGGGTACGCTCAGCAAGGGGGACATCGTGTGCTTTCTGACTCCGTCCGACTACAGGAAACCAATTGTTGGGCGCATCGCTAAGTTGGTTAGTGTTACACCGATTGAATACTGTCTAGGATATCTTTCTCCTAATATTTACAAATTAATTTATGATATGAATCGCGAGAGAATTGCCTACGCCGAGGCGGTAGGAATCAAAATCATCCTATCTGGACGAAAATTTGACTCAAAGTATTTTGAATGATGCTCTTTCAAATGCGTTGCCAGAATTTTGATAACTATCGCCATCTTCGAGATTCAGAAGGCCAAAGTTGAGATACTCACTTTATGAGGGTCAAATTGAGCTCACTTAAATGTAATAACGCTAGAAACTCGTACTTTGCTCAGAAAGAAAGCTGAGAACATTCTCTACAACTTTTATGTTAAAGATGTCATTCACTGTGTACGTCCCAGTGCGGGGTTGTCGGGTGAACCAAAAATTACCGAATTCTGGAAATCGGAAAAAGTACACCGAGTCACTATGCGCGATCGATGGTGCCTACGGGTGATACACTTTTCGCAAAAAATCTAAGAAATCGGAGGTGGTAAAAAAAGGGCGCGGTTTTTTGTCCGAGGGCCTCAAAACTGGGTATACCGCCAAGATGATTTCATCACTTCCAATACCTCTATTAATAGCTAATGAAGTCAAATAACTAGCAAATCAATCAAAAAAATATTTGAAATTATTTCCCGACTAGTTGTACCACTTTCATTAGCCAAAAACTACAGTAAGACCTAAAATTCAAAAATCGGCATTTTGACCCTTCTCAACCGTTGACGTGGGTGCAATTACATTAACAAGGTTCCAAATAGTGTAGATATATCCCTCGGGACCACTCGAAGAAAGGGCGCATAGATAAATACGCAATTTCGTCAGAGGAAAACCAGGAAAAGCGCTAAACTATGCTGCAGGTCAACGTAGACCTAGGGACCCGTATTAAGGCTAAAAATGTAGAGCTCGATGTGCTAAACATTTTATATGTTGAAAGTGAGTCTCTATCTTCTCATTGAAGCACGCATCAGAGCCTAGAAGTTGGCAGAAATGGGCTTAGGAGGCGTGCGAGAGAGCGATAAAGGGAGGGGAGAGAGAGGGAGGTCAGGCGGCGAGAGCGCCAGACGGTTAGAGCACGCGCTCTCGGGGGATTCTCGCCTATTTCTGCCAAATTTCTAGACTCTGTAGCGTGCTTCAATGAAAAGATAGAGACTCACTTTCAACATATAAAATGTTTAGCACATCGAGCTCTACATTTTTAGCCTTGATCCGGGTCCCTAGATCTACGTTGACCTGCAACATAGTTTAGCGCTTTTCCTGGTTTTCCTCTGACGAAATTGCGTATTTATCGATGCGCCCTTTCTTTGAGTGGTTCCGAGGGATATATCTACACTATTTGGAACCTTGTTAATGCAGTTGCACCCACGTCAACGGTTGAGAAGGGTCAAAATGTCGATTTTTGACTTTTAGGTCTTACTGTAGTTTTTGGCCAACGAAAGTGGTACAACTAGTCGGGAAATAATTTAAAATATTGTTTTGATTGATTTTCGAATTATTTGACTTTACTATCTGCTAATAGAGGTATTGGAAGTGATGAAATCATCTTGGCGGTATACCCAGTTTTGAGGCGCTCGGACAAAAAACCGCGCCCTTTTTTTTACCACCTCCGATTTCTTAGATTTTTTGCGCAAAGTTAGTCACCCATTGGCAGCATCGATCGCGCATAGTGACTCGGTGTACTTTTTCCGATTTCCAGAATTCGGTAATTTTTGGTTCACCCGACAACCCCGCACTGGGACGTACACAGGGAATGACATCTTTAACATAAAAGTTGTAGAGAATGTTCTCAGCTTTCTTTCTGAGCAAAGTACGAGATTCCATCGTCATTTTAAACGGATTTATGATCGTTTAAGTGGGCTCGATTTGACCCCTAAAAAGTGAGTGTCCCAACTTTGGCCTTCTGAATATCGAAGATGACGACAGTTATCAAAATTCTGGCAACGCAGTTTGAAAGAGCATCATTTGGAATACTTTGATTCAAATTTTCTTCCAGATAGGGTGATTTTGATGCTACCGCCCCAGAACCCCCTAAAATAGGTAATTCTCTCGCGATTCGTCTCTTATATCACGAGTCTTCTGAGAGACCGGATTTTAAGGATTTTCCGGTTTTGGGTCCGGCTTTAGTGTATTTTAGCTCCCAGGTGAGCTAGAAGGATGGCATTTGGCTCAAAATGTGCGAAAAAAATTAATTCTTTTCAACAAGAATGGTTGTGTTCCATTTCAAAACATTGAAAATTCATGAAAACACAAGAGCATGAGACGAATAATGACAAATTTCGAAATGCCTATATCACAGCATAGCTCACTGATGCGAATTCCGGGCACCAGAACTCAGAAAGCCACACCCCAAATTTTCCACTCTATTTTTTCATAATGACATCAAGGATTCAGAATATGAAAATAAAATTTGGATAAACAATTGGGGTTCCCGAGCCAATATAAGTTATTATCTGATTTCCATGATATGTTCTTGAAAATTATAATATGAAGATGTGGTTTTCCATTTTCGACAAAAACATAAAAGTTGTTTAAAATAATTTTTCACACATTTTGAGCCCAATGCCATCCTCTAGCTCATCTGGGAGCTAATATACACTACAGGGTGCGCCATAATTACGTAGACTGATGTTTTCAAATGTTTCCTACCTTTGGAATAGAACTTGAGGAATATATTTTATGGCAAAGTTTACCAGCCATATGAGTAATAATAACATACTATCTACGTTTGATGGGGCCTCCATTTGCTCCGAGACAGGTCTCGGGTGTCTTCACAGATCCACCTATCGATTCCCGCATGACATTTTCATCGATTCGACTCATGCTTTGAGAAGGGCAGCCCTTAGGGAGATTATTGTCGAGTTCTTGTTAGAGGACATATTGGACAACCACACCCCCAAACACTGAAGTCGAGGAGTTGAGATCGGGGGAGTACGGGGGCCAGCCAGTCAGTATGGTTTAGTTGGGTGCATGGGTGTCCGGCAACGAATTTGCGTTCTGAATGGAGCTGATTGTTGCTGAAACGACCAGTGTCCCTGGTCGAAGTTGGATGAGTTCGTGTTGTTAGCGCGTCTTCCAGGATGTGCATCATGCAGCACTCCTTATTGATCTTGGCTCCCGGAGTGACAAAAACATGAAGGAACTTGCTTGTAGAGCAAATTGCAACTCAAAGCCTAATGTAGAAGGGATGACTGATATAACCAATGATTCCACAACTATTTTAAGATACTTCAGGATCAGACGCAGTTATTATGCTGGTATGGATATTCAACATGCTTTCGTCGGTAATGACATTTACATCGCGGAGCAACGTACTGAAATGCGCGGACTTGGCAAACTGCAGCAACAGTTTACGGTTCCGTTCTCTGTGACGCTTAATCGGACGCTAACCTAGCCCGAGCGAATTAGTGTACTTGTAAAGACGAAGAGTCTGCCGGGACTTGAGAAGACCGGAAATGGAAGTGCTCGAGATATTAATACTCTTGACCACCTGAGTACGGTTTCGAAGCATAATCTTTCGGATGCGCTCTCGGTTCCTTGTGGTGGAAACAGACCCAGGTCTCTACATGTCCGGACAGCCTATATCAGTACCAATCTGCTGGTACATTATGACGATATCGGAAGCAGTCGACTTGTGAACGCCGAGTCGATCAGTGCCGATGTCAGCGACCTGTGACACCTACTTGTGACTGAGAATGAGGGTTGGAGAATACTAGACATCATCATTACTAGAAAACCTGAGTAACTTACACGAGACCTTGAATAGTGAGAGAACAATGGTCGCTCGCCATGATGATGCTATAGGGGTCGCGCATATCGATTGGGCGGCCGGGTTACAGCATAATGAAATCAGTCTACGTAATTATGGCGCACCCTGTAGAACCGGACCCAAAACCGGAAAATCCCTAAAAGCCGGTTCTGAGAAAAATGCAAACTTCAAAAAATGTCTCATCCCCAATATATCCTGGTATAAATATCTCGTAGATATTGCTCAAACTTTCGGCCCCTAGTGCAATAGGGAGTCCGTTTCATGCAATCTCTCAGAAGACTCGTGATATTTCCTTTACTTACATTTAGGAGCGCGAGGTGGTCGAGCCTAAGAACCGTCTTCGCGTGCCGCTCGGTCACTGCTACGTTAATTGCGACTCGTTAAATAAGCCAGACGTCGGCCCCCTCCCGATTGGTGAGCATACTGTAATCGAAAAAAAAAATCTGGAATATAACAAAGCAAGGATTTATATTATCCATAGTTGTAGAGGTGTTTTTTAACAAATTCTTAATTTTACTCCAGTCATCCCGATTTTACTCAGTACCGTATACCTACCGTACTCTTCAGGTCTGGTACAGGATCGCGTTGTGGCTCGAGTGTGGCCACCTTCCCGTGCCGGATGGCTCTCCAACCACTGGTGGTACGAGAAGGGAGAGAAGAAGAAGCTAAGATAATATGGTACTACCGCCACACGATTTCGCCCTATGTGAATTTGTTGTATACAACCTATTTGTGGCAACTCACAATCGCTCCCTTTTTCCTCGTCTCAATAACATTCCATCATTCAACATTTCCAATTTCTTCCAGTTCAATCAAATGCCTTATCCACTGACTTCCCCGTATAAATGAGGTTTCCTTGTAAATTCACCCCTCATATGAATCTTTGATCCTCACTTGCATTGCGCATTCCTTACATTCTTCACATTGGATATCATCCCAGTCAATGACCATCACCACCTTATTATTTCCGCTGTAAGTATCCTCCACATTTGTGTTTAGTAAAAAAACATTTGTATTTAGTCCTTTACATTTGTATTTAGTAAATGCTATTGTGAAGCACAATAAAAAATATATTCAATATTTATGAGGACGTCATGTGATACGATTAAATTGTATGATCTTCTAAAATGTATCGCGATTTGAGAGCAGACCAGAGTACATGTAAAACTAGGAGAGTCAGATCATAGCTCCTAGAAGTCTGCGGACATTTGCTCTTAGAGAAAATCGATAATTGGATCACTGGACGAGAGTAGGAATGGCTTGGTAAAGGAATGACTATAGTTCTCTTATTGGAATCTTAATGGAATGGATTGCATCATTTTCATATATGTTTCACGTGCACTATATAGACCATATATATAGTGCACGTGAAACATATCTGAAAATGATGTAATTCGTTCCAATAAGATTCCAATAAGAGAACTCTAGGAATGACTTGAACTGGCTCTCTTTCACTCTCCCACCACACCGGCGAGAGACAATTCTAAGTGAAAGTCATTTCTTGCGAAGCCATCCCTATGCGAGAGTCTGTGAGAGTGCAAATGAAGGCCATTGGGGATGCCCATTATATGTAAAGTAGCGATACCGCCGCGCCTCTCCCTAGCCTAATTTCGCAATTCAGGTTTTGTAATTCGAATATTGATCAGGGAGGGGCAGTTTTAAGGGAGTAGTTAATGAATACTTCAGATCGAATTCCGAGAACAGAAAATATGAAATTTTGAAAACAGTTTATTTAGGTTAAGGGCAATGTTAGATTTCGAAACTGTTGGTGAGGAAGAAGAAAGTAGGAAATAGTAAGAGTGAAACAACTTTTCACCATCTGTGATTCTTTACGTTCTCTTGTGAATGGCGACTGTTTATGTGGCACTGAGCGGTCAAGGGGGAAATGATATGTGACACCCATTAGAAGAGAGAGTGAGAAGGGCTGGTCACATACGTATGGTGGTTCTGGTTCCTCAATTCATTTTTTTTCGTTTTCGGTTTTCCATTGGGGTTTTATTGAAAAAATGGGACGGAGGCTCCGCCCCTTTGCTCCCCTCGCCCCTTTGAGCCCACTCTCCGTGTTTCCCTCTCTCTCTCCTCTCTCTATCCCTCTTCTGCAATGTTGTCTCCCGCGACTCGTTTAAGTTGTCACTCTCTGAGACATTTTCTTTAGAATTTGCCAAGGAATGCAGCGCCCCTACTGCCGCTGTGATAGGAGTCGATTTAAAAATGTCGAGGCTACCGTAGTTAATTTTTCAAGATTGCCGCCGCCGCGCGCGCGGATGCGGATCGAAATTCTGGCGATGCTCGTCGGTTTAGCTCGTCGAGGCCGACCTATTGGTGAAGTTAGTATGAATTCGAGTTTTCGGCCTGTGCCAAGTCGCTGAAGAAAAATGTTGAATTTCTCAGATATTCTGTTATATACACTTATTTTTCAAACGTCACAATCAAGTTTCAAGATAACACGCATATTCTGACAGAATGTACGAATTCCATAACATATGGGAACAACAAAATCAAACTGCTCTAATCTTATCGACACAATATCAGTTGATGTATCCCTGGTCGTAGACTTTTATAATTAAGTGGTAAAGCCGTAAATTCGAAACTACCTAAAAGCCGGCTCTCGGTATTTCAAAAGTTCAAAAAATCATAACATACTTCAAAGTTGAGCTAGAAAGTCGTTCAAAAAAGCAAACTGACCGCCTCGACGAGTTCTTCAATTCATCTGTCAGTGACTTTTTTGAAAACTCAATTTGACATATAGATATGTTGGAAAACGCGAACTGTGGTCTCCAAAAAGTTGTTACCCTGAAAATTTTTTCCACGATTTCCCAATTTTTTTATTTCAAAAACAGATTCTTCGTGCAATTCTACACCAGGGTGTTTGATTTCAGATCTTTTCAACTTTTTCCCGGGAAGTTTCAACGTTGGAAACACCGAAAAATCTCTCTACCGTATCCTACCGTACTTGAGTTCTTTCCTCGTAAATTGTCGTTTAAATCAGGCTAATTATTAAAAATAATTATAATAATCACCCGCGCGCCTGTCGCCGTCCGAGTATTCGTCTGACTCTCCCCTATTTGCATGCTCTCTCTCACTTTCTCTAACCTGCGAGAGAGTGTGCAAAACGAGGAGAATCAGATCAGTCCACCGCCAATTCTTCCGTATTCTCGTTTCTCCTACCCGCGTGCTTGTCGCCGTCCACCGCCAAGTGTCGTGGTAACTCTGTCGCGTTATGCCCATCGCTCGAATCTCGATTACGCCTGCTGTCCTGCGCGCGCTCTAGCGCGCTCTAATCACTTCCGCCATTTCAGTAACTTCACCTTGGGCCCGTCGTTAACGACAAGCGAAATGAGTGCTAAGATGAGCAACCGCGGCCTTAACCACCGCACCCAGCGAACTGAAGGAGGCGCGCGAAATGCGGCCATGGTAGATGTGAGTTTATCTTTCGCGCTCATTCTCGCCCCGCCCAGTGTATTCGGACAACACAAACTAGTCTCTATCTGACGCACAGTCGAGATACAGTCTCGTCAATGTAGATACCGTATACTTCCTTTCCTACCGTAATTTCTACCATTTTTAGCAGTGCCTGCGGGCAGAGGCAGGCAAGACGGACGGCCGCCTGGCTGGCAGGGCGAGAGGAGCGCTGGTATGGTGTCATAATGTAATAGGACGGATGAGAACTATGACGTCATGCCGCCTTACATCTATCAATGTCGGCATGACGTCACAGTTCTCATCCGACCCAGTGCTGTGGGTGCATAATTCTAGTTTCAAAGTGATGATAACCCACCGGAATAATCGTAGAGCAGCGACGAATCAGCGCCTCGGTCCATTCAGAGAAGATAGTAGAGGACTGAAAGCAAATGAATATAAAATATCGGATGAGAACTATGACGTAATGCCGCCCTTGATATTTCAAAGGCAGCATGACGTCATAGTTCTCATCCGATCTAGTGCCATGTGAATCTACACTTAGCTGCGCCAACACTGTCATCCCACCGTGAAAAACGCTCCCAAAACCCATCTAACTTTAGTAATTGATAAAATTAATATTTAAATCAGTCCGTGATCAAATGCCGGGAACCACAAATTGCGACCGTAACCCGTTATCGATTACAGGTGCCCATCACCATCAAGGGCACGCGCGCCACTCTTCCCTCGCCTCCCACGGTGGCCTCGGTAAGTGACACTCTCTCCATTTCCCCTACTCTCTCGCCCCTCTGACATGATATATAGTATGTATAGGAAGACTTTGCAGTAGGGTCGCGTCACGGCGACGGAGAAGAAGCGACTGCCGCAGCAGACGCTGGACGGGCGCTCGTTCGCGGAGGCGGCCCGGTCAGTCTTGCTTGGGGCACTAGGATATCACGACAGTTCACTGGGATCCCACTGGGAAATTCCATTGTCATCCCACTGGGATAGCTACTTGAACAGACTTTTCCAGTGGGATCCCAGTGGTATCCCAGTGGGATCCCAGTGGATTTCCCAGTGAGATACACGCGGGTCCCCACTGGGATTTCACTGGGATCCCACTGGGAAACTTTTTTGAGAATAGAGGTGGAGGAGAGGCTTCGAATCAGGAGGGCATAAGGATGATTCTAGTGGAGAGTGCGCGCTTTAATCGTCGCGGGTTCGATAGGGAGAGGAGAGAGGGAGAGAAAATGGCTCTTCCCCTCTACACTTTTAATGCAGTGAGGACGGTTTTGTGTCCTCGTGTATCGACCTCCCTATATAGAATGTGTGATATTACATTTCCATATACCGACTCAACCGCGAACCACGAAGCTAAAACCTAGACATGCTAATTCTTGTTAATTATTTATTTAAAGGCATGGCCCAGAACAACCCGAATTCGATTTCTTGGCTGAGACGGAGCGAAGACCTGGTCTGGTGAGTGGGAACTTTCCTAGAAGCCTACCAAGCCCCGCCTCTTGCTCACCCCTGGGAGGCGTGGTAGAATACCTAGAATTAAGCTACCAAAATTCGAGTCAAAGCAATCTAAGTAAAACTCTAAACAACACTATCCTAAGCCTAAGCTGTCCAAGTCAGGTTCTGAGCAACCTAACAATGAGAAAGGGACAAAGGAGCGGGGCTTGGTAGGTTTCTAGGAAAGTGCCGGTGAGTGTTTTATTAAAGTTACGCAACATCCACGAACGTATTTGACGCGTGATCACGCCCTTTCTCTTGTATTTGTATTCTCTCACTCTCTTTTTGCCTTGATCAGGCGCGCGCCAATTCCAATAATTACGTGGTGTTAGTTCTCACGGAAATGGCTTCAGATTTGAATTCCCGCCATCGCGTATCTCCGTTCTCTGTGGAGCTAGAGACTTGAAATTTGTAATATAAGGTTCAGACGGTCGGAAAACCTTATAAAGTCTCTAGCTCCACGGAGAACGGAGATACGCGATGGCGGGAATACAAATCTGAATTCATTTCCGTGAGAACTAACAGGGCACTTTAACCAAGAGAAGTATTTGCTGCTGATTATTTTATCACCGTTTCTAGTGATAATAGTCAAAATATATATTCCTGAGCAGCGCATGCTTGATATTTTCTCGTGATGGTATTAGATCGGAAGAAAACCCACCAGATGAGAAGTACTAAAAGAATCCTTCTCCACTGTTTTCACATTTGTTTTCCAAACTATCAAGACATTTCCGCGAAAATGCTATGGAAGGGCAATATTGTTGGTTCTCATCCGACCTACTGTCCTCGTGATTATTTGTAGCTCTCAGTCAGTAAACTTTATTTGTTAGTGAGTAAACACGATTGCGGTAACTTGGTCAGGATTACGGTAATTTTGCAATTTCGATATTATCAATCTGCAGGCTCCCGATGCCTCGAGAGGGTGCGACTCCATCTCGTCAAACGGTGAAAGAGGTACTGGGTATCATGAATGAAATGTGTTCACAAAATTCGTAATTTGTCATTGCGGCGCACTTCGAGAGTTCTCCGACTCTATTCCACCGCCTGCATGCAATATGCGAGGAAGTAGCACGTAGCGAATCGCACGTGGCATCGTTTGGCCAACCCTACTTTGTACAGTTCGAGAAAAGTGCCAGATACTCTAAAAGGGGAAGTGGTGACATACGAGTACACCGGCACTAGGTCAGATGAGAACTATGATGTCACGGCATGACGCCATAGTTCTCATCCGATCTAGTGCCGAGTACGCAGAGGTAGAAAGGGGTGGGGTGTGGGGAGAGTGGAGGAGAGAGTTATCCTGTTTTCTGGCTTTCCATATAGCAAAGGCGGCACGTGTTAGTTCTCATGCGACCTAGTGCCGGCGGGATGTACCTTTACCTTCATGTCGAAGAGGGCCATTCATTCTGTCTCGATTTAGACTCGCACACTAGCCAAAAGAGATGGTTTCGCAATATCCCATTTTATTTTCCCCTTTGCATTTCTTATTCGCTTGATAACAGATCTTTCGTGATAGTTAGTCTGCCCGTGAAACAAGAAAATAGCAGGTGGCAGGAAACAAAAAAATCATGCGATTTTCGTGATTAGATCACTGAAAATGACACTCAAGTCCTCCCTCACCACATTGGGTGAAGCGAGAAATCTTACTGTGCGCCGCGACGACTATTTGCAAATGTTGTGTACAAAATTTTTAGCTGAGAAGCCACTTTCAGAATCCGTCCGACTGCTCGATCTGCTTCGACGCTGTCGTCAATTCGGTGCTCATCGAGTGCGGCCACATGTGCGCCTGCTACGAGTGCGCTCTGAGGATCAAGGTACGGTAAGGGGTACGGTAGATTACGTTAGATTACGGTATCTAGAAGTGATGAGTACTGTAGGTACGGTAACGAGGAGTTACGGAAAAGGTGCGATAGGATGTGGAAGATGTTATCTTGCTGTTACCTAGAAAAATATGCAGTAGAATACGCTGTTTTGAATGTTTTGCTGGTTGGTGACAGGCGCGGTATACTTTAGGATACTGTATCTCGTGTCCTGCTGATACTGTACTATTTGCAGAACGAGGGAAATAGCTGTCCAATCTGCCGTAAGCCCATCGCGAACGTCTACAAGACATTCAAGTCGTGAGAGCTTACGGTATTATCGTACTCGCGGGCTACCGTACTCCATATTATAGTAATTGAGTCTACCGTACTCCATATCATAGTAATTGTTGTTTTCGTGTTGATTCCACCCTTACCTTAATTGTGTTTGTTTTCATTATGTTTTAAACACCATGTTCTAATTTATCAGTGTTACCATGCTATAAGGAACGAATAAAGAATGTTTCAGCATCTTGTTCAGTGTCCATAACAAAATGGGTTATCTCTCCCCGTGAAATGTATCGCTTAATTTGTTTTCTGTTTTAGTGCAATGGATTATTCCGTACGAAATTAAATTATGCGCGTATAACTTAGTTAAAAGGTTCTGCGTTCATCTCCAGTAAATGGGCGTGGCCACTCGTCGTGCACTCATAATTTTCGTGCAACTGCAAATTGCACTGACTTTTGATCTTCCCTGCAAATCATAGAAATAATTTATCGCCTATTATTACTATTATTTTTCTTTAACTCAGGGCCATTCACTTTCCCTTCCTGGAGACATGTCAAGCTGCGCGGATGCGAAGCCTATTCTCGTGAGTTCCTATTTGATTTTGTTTAGTATTTTACACATTGACGTTATTTTAGTTCGTAGCTTGAATGCTTACACCAGCTATTTGAACCGAATCACATTAAAAATATATATCCTTAACGTTACTCAACAACAATGCAACTATTCACGGTGAAATTACGCGAACAGAACACCCGTGCAAAACCCCTCTGCGTCTCGCCCAAAATACAGTATATTTGGGGAATCTCGCCTAATTGTCGTGACGTCGGCCACCGTTTCCAATTTACCGTACATTAGCTTGAAATAGTCGATTTCAAGCTAATTTCGGGGTAGGATATTTATAATTCAAATTTTTGGAATTTTGCCAAGCATATTTCGTAAGTTTTTTAATCGATTTACGAGGTTGATTTTATAGTTTTATCGTTATGTTTTAGTGCTTTTTTCGTTTGTTAATAGCTTCAGGCATATACTGTGGGCCGTAGGCCAAGATGGATGATCTACAGCGAAAGAATGCTTTGGGCCACAGGCCAAGATTGATGATTTACCTTGAAAGAAACCTTTGGGCCGAAGGCCGGTTAAATGCATGCATTCTTCAAGGGTAAATGCATGCATCAGGTTCGTTAACTTCTCTTATCCCTAATTTTATTCCCATCTGATAAAGTTAATTATAATTACGTTGTGACGTCGATGTTAGTCTGATGGGACGTGCATGGTGGTCCGTCCCATCTTCACACCTGACTGTCTTGTACGCGTACACTAGGGTTGGTCAAACCGAGTCAGGCCAGCCGAGCACCCGACTCTCAAACTCGACTCGGGCTAAACCACTTCACCAAAAGGATAGTTATCCCTTTAGCTGCTAACGATAATGGTGAGCAGGGCACTGAAATGCCCCTCTGCGTTCGACTCGGCTAGAGTCGGGCTAATCGAGCCGCTCGACTACTCACTCTCGATGTCGGGCCGCTCAATCGGGTTTCGAGCCAACTCGGGCTGAAATATTTCATGAAATGAGGGTTTTCCGAGTAGAGTACTAGAATACCGGGCTGGCCCGATTTCACCAACCCTAGCGTACACGTATGTTCCTGGACTCGCCGGATAAGTGTAGCTTTTTCTGGTCATCGATGAACCATGCTCTATTATTCTGTATAATTTGATTCTCTGTGGAATAAATGAATCGTGCTAATTCCCTCGTTCCTCGTACCTCGTACACATACAAGTAAAACAAATCATTTTTGTTTGTATGTTCATGAACGAAATGTTTCAGAGTACATATGGAATATTCATTCATTTAAATTTGAATTATTAAATCAGAATAACGAAATTATCAAAATATTAAGAAAATAACTATTCCCGCGATTTTTTAATTCAAAAATCAGGAAAATGCAATAAGATCTTACTGTAATATCAGGGAAATTTTAAAAAAACCCCACAAAAATCAGGGTGGCGAGAGCGTCAGACGGCGAGAGTTTCGTGTCCAAACTAGCGTGGTGTACTGAGATATTTCCCTTAGCGAGTTTCACCGTGTATTTAATTGGCTCGCATGCCTGATCACGCCCTTTCTTTTGCATTCTCAATTTTTGCTTTGATCAGGCATGCTCCCCAATTGAATTAATCTCACGGGAGTTGGGTAACTTCCTTAACTTCTTAGCTTGAGTGCATACACTAGTAGTTGTCACCGAGTTACAGTTTTTAAAATATATTATTCCTTAATTTGCAACTGGACTGTTCTTCTGCGAGCCCAGTCAAGCGTGCGCTGGGAGGGAGTCGCATCGTGCGAAAGGCCCCGTCCAACGACGGCATCGTCTTCAGCGACCGGTATTTTTGTTTATTGTTATTTTTATCTTTTTATATATTATTTTATTTTTATATCGATCCTATTGACCTACAGTGATCGGTATTTCTTATACCCGCATGCATTCCTGAGAGCTCTGTTCATAAGTGGATGTTTCTTTTTTGATCGTGTTCCACGGCATTCTAAAGGGAGGACAGGAGATTTATTGGAACGTTACAGCAAGATTGACGTTCTTTCCAGTGGTATAACGATCGATGAGCGGGTGTGTCTTCGACTCGCGGAGCTCTCGTCCGGAGAGCATCAGGGGACGCTGCGCATCGGAGTCACACTAGGCCCGCCAAGCTCACTCACTGGAACGGAACGACGCCAGTGCGTTTTACTATACGTGGGCAGGCATTTCTGAACCGGGAGGATCTTTCAGCTAGTAGCAATAGTGCCTACATTTGTGTTATAATTGCACTTTATTCACCATAGCTTTCATGAAACAGTAGTAACGGAATTTGAGTAGCATATTTATTCAATATGTGAACATATTTGCTACTTCTTCTCGGATTCTGGCCTAGCAGTGGTCTCCGCGAGCCCAGTCTCGAAGGCGGAGTAGCACTAGGTCGGATGAGAACTATGACGTCATTCCTACTTTCATATATCAAAGGCAGCATGACACCATAGTTCTCATGCGACCTAGTGCCGGCGGGATGTACCTTTACCTTTATTTCTTCTTTGTAGGCTGGCAGATCCAGCGCTAATGGAGGATCTTCGACGCTACGGATCGGATGGATTCTGAATGAAGGAGCTGCCCGAATGGTATTATAACAATAAATTTTTAAGCTTTTGCATTTCTGCGTTTACCGGAAAGTTTGAAGTAGCGAAAACCTGTCAATCAATCATCACCTGAGCATCTACTGCCTGATTTGATAAATTAATTGATTGATTGATTGATAGTAAAAACTAATCCCTAAGCAGCGTAGACCCTAAGTAACTTATGGTGAGTCTTGAGAGGTGTTACCTTGGGTATGTTTGAATTCAATGGTCTGTAATTCGTACCATGTTGAGGCAGGCCTGACCTCAGACCTATTTTTAGAGCACTACGAACGGGCTTCTCACAATGCTCGATGAGAATATTCAGTTTATTTTTTCCCTCGAAATACTAGCCGCAGAAAATATTTTTAAATATCACATTTGGCAAAATTTTATTATTTTCCGTATACCCATAAGGCCCGATACGATTTGAACATATGCTTACATTGGCCAAGTAATCCCCTATTGCATGCTACCAAGTTAGCTTGAGATGTTTAACGCAAAGAAGATTAGGCAGGTTCAAACACCAGAGTTCAAATCTAACTTTACTTTCTTTCCAGCCTAATAGGAATGTGCCGTCAATCAGTGGTCGAAGAGTAGGTGCAAAATGACATAACGTGCCCGGTTTTTGAAATTCGGACTGGTGCAAAAGTAGAAAACGTACCCATTTTCAGTATTGTTTGTGATAAAATTGTAAAAAAACGTACCCATTCCGAAGGATTTCATAATAGAATTCTACAAACGTGTCCATTGTTTGCAATTTATGTGACCTACGTTTTTGCCCGCTGCCGTCAATATTCTGTTTCAGGGATGTTACGCAAGGGGACCTCGTGCAGTTCTTCGTGTCGTCCTCTGGCGACCTTCACTACAGTATCAACGGAGAGAAGAGGGTAGGTCGATTTTTTTATATTACCAGAATAGGACAAAAAGAGCAATGAAGACTGGGAATTCCAACCCATGACCTGACGGCTCCACTACTACCATTCAATAAAATTTCCGTGTTCGACTAGTTTAATAGGGGGAGGGGCGTATCATTTTGCAACTGGTCATTCTAGAATTCTTCCCTTTTTGAGCTCAATGATTAATCTGTAAATTTTATTTTTCACCCTCTGCAAAGTTCTAAAATAATGTCAGACACAATGAAATGCACTACTGAGCCTAATTTCTATCTCGTTAAGGGAATATTGCTCTCGGATGTCCGCACTGACTTCCCGCCGTGGGTGGTCGTCGAATTAGGGTTGGCAATTCGAAGACGAATGCGATTTGCAACCCCCAATATGCGGATTTCGCAATATGCGAGGGGGGGGGGCGATTGCGAATAGACAATTCGACTTCTAATTGCCAACCCTAGTGCAGATTTAGATACTGGAACAACAATATTGCGAAGTGGATCTTATGAATCTTATTTATGACATTTTTACTAAAAAATACTGATATAAATGAAGGGCACAGTAAAGTGAGAAAGTGTGGCGAACGGGGAGGGTCCATCTCACTTTTTTACCCCCATTTAGAACCACTGCATATGTGATGACTAGAGTTCTCTTATTGGAAAATTGTTGGTGAATGTTCAGGTAAGTCTATGCTGCGCTATATAAACAAACAATCGTCAGTTATACAGAATCTCTGAAACACATCTGAAAATGCCAGAAAAAATCTCCAATAAGAGAACCCTAGTGATGACAAACATTTGTTGCTAGTTGATTCTCGTTTCAGTGAGACCTCAAGTAGAAGAAAGCGACGAGCCGGCGAAGTCGTCGACGACTGGGAAGAAGACGTGCACGGCCAAGCAGAGGAAGCCATCGACGAGAGAGGCGAGTGCTAGAAGTGACGAAGTGGTTTCCAAACCAGCTAGAAATAGGCTTCAAATAGGAATTTTTAACGTTGAAACCGGCTTTTCGACTACGTTCTATTCTGTCATCCCTAGTTGTCGTTCTAGAATTATTGAGCGAGCTCTTTCCCAATACTATTGTTGTGCTGAAACTCAGAACAGGGGGGAAGCTAGGTTGGGATTGGCAGTAATAGTGTAGTAGTAACGAATGAGAGGCCAAGCAGAGGAAGCCATCGGCGGGAGAGACGAGTGATCGTGATGACAAAACTCCTTCTTAAGCCTAGTTGAAACAAGCTTCAATCTAGCATTTTCAACAATGAATCTAGCTTGACCAGTTCATGTCGTCAATGAGCAAGGGTCAGTCGGGGAATACCGATTAGTTTTTTTCCCTAGATCAATCAGTTTGTGGAGGGGAATTGTCGAGGAATCATCAACTGGGAGAAACAAAGAGTTGGTTACATTTTCGAAAATAGATGATGTCATCGTTGATTTCAGAAGCGCTGCTCGTGCAACGACGACTGCTCGATATGCATGGAGGTGATTAAATTAAATTATTTTTTTAAAATTTGTACATTTTCTTCTCTAATAATTACTTAAAGTCCACTTTCACAGTGTGGGATCAGTTTTGCACATTATAATATTATCAGTCCTCAGTCATAGATTAATTAATATTATTATTAAAATTATTATACATTTGAGGCGGTGGTGAACGCGGTGACGTACACGTGCGGCCACATGGTCACCTGCTACGAGTGCGCGGTGAAGATCAAGGTACGGTAGGGATACGGTAGGATACTGTAGGTGCATATACGAAGCAGACTATAGCGAAACATAAGCATGAAACATAAGTACTGTAGGATATGACATGAGGTGATGGGTATCTAGATAGAACATGATATTTTTGTTCGGGTCGGTAGGTGGGGTTCGATTGATTGAGGTGTGGATACGGTATCTCGAAATACGAGCTGCCTGCTCTTCATTGCACGCATTTCCTTGAAATGTTGAGGTGCGGGAAATTTTTATGTAATGAGGATAATGTGGTATTGTTTCATGAAGAACTCTAGTGGGTACTGTAACTCTTGCATTGGCTACTGTGAGACTAGAATTAAAAAAATAAAAAAAGCAAACGTGGTCTCATAATAACCCTCTTAACGTATAACAATATTCGCGGAACGGTGAATTTTCACAGCAAAATATTTTCCCATTCCGCGAGTATTAATGTACGTTAAGAAGTTTATCATTACACCATTTTGCTACGCATTCTACTCTTACAGCATCGGATCCTATACATACTATCCAGAATAGTCTATACTTTTTTTCAGATGAGAGGAAACAACTGTCCGATCTGTCGCAAGCCAATCAAAGATGTCATCAAGACGTTCAAGTCCTGAGATATTGGAATGGCGACGAGTGCTAGATTGATCTAAAGTATTTCTTGCTAGGCTGATGTTCATATGATTGTGAAACCTTGATGGTGGTAGTGGTATCTTTGTTTGTCCTACTCGGCTACTCATTTTATCCTTATTTGTTCTCGATGCTATAGTATTGTAATGGTTTATTAGTGTTGCTATTAAGAGTAATATATTTTATTAGAAAGTACGTCCCATCTTAATTGAAGTCTGAAGCATCAACGATAAACCCACGAAAAATCATAATTTGCTAAGAAGTTTTTCAAATACTCATAACGTTGTACTAACGTAACCCTTTCCCACTTTTTTCCGTAATACTTACGAAAAAATCGTAATTTATTAGTTGCGCATGGTATTGAAAAGCTGTGTCCTGCTCTTGAAGTACATTTAGTATGTGATACTGTGGGGGGTTGCACAAGAAGGGGGGGACTATTTTCAACTGAGTTGGAAGAGCACGGGGTGAGAGGCGAACGCCTGCCTACTAGAACGCTAGAACATATGTACAATTATTTACGTAATCACATATTCTTTATTCTGATAGATTTAACATGCTTTGAGATACATTGTAAGTTGAAAGAATCACGGAACAATGACATGACAATTGATCGCTAAATAACACCATAACAGTATCTTTGAGATTCTTTGAAGAGATCAAGGGAGAACTGAGTCAATAGAACAGGCAAACAAGAGAAAGGATAATTCGTGATCACATGACATGATAAATGACAGACAATAATCAATTGCACTTGAAATATTATTAAAATTAACGGTGATTGCATTTCTAACAAGAAAAAAAGTCCTACACTATAAATATTTCCTGAACTAGGGCCTTACAGTCCCAGCAATGCACGGGCGTTGTCATTGCTCGCCTGTAGAGATAAAAGGTCAATGAACTCTACTGATTGCAAATAAAGTTAGCTAATGATTAATTAATTAAAGTATTAATGAGGCCCTTACATGTTCGGTCCGCGACTTGCTGACACCTATGAGCAGGTGGGTATCCGCATGCTCGTTACTTCTGAGCTGCCCCTGCGGCTTGAACTTGCATGACTGAAGATAACAAAAATTTATTGGAATACACATTTATCATGATGCCCTATTGCTTGTTTCTTGTTCATAACGAAGACGATAAGATGAAAAATAAGCACTTTGCACTGCACACCAGCGACGTCCCAGTGATGGTCGAGGAAGTGCTCGCGAGCCTCCCTCTGAACATCAATTTCATTGTAGGGGGCAACACAAGGCAAAAATTGTATGCATAGAGTAGAGATTCGTTTCAGCTAATGATGTTTACGAAATGGTAAAGCTACAATCAGCTAGTACTTCGTGGAGGTAGATTTTCTAAGGAATCGGAAACTAGACTTCCCGGATAGGATCTTTTGAATCATTTCGGAACAATATGTAGTATACATAATAGCGCACATGAAACATACCCGACAATGATGCGAAATATGCACAAAACGCTAAAAAAGGGGAAACCTAAACTAGACTCACTCCTCGGCGCGTCTCCATGAAGTCGTAGCGGCACATCATCGTCCAATTCAGCGAGTGCATCATGAAGTGATCGATCTTCTGCAATTGCGTTCTTATTGTAGTGGACTCAGGATTGTCTTTAGTACATCTCCACTTCTCTAGCGCCTTCTTTGCCAACGAATAATAAGCCTTTTAGACAGAGTCGCATTATTCAACGCACGAAACCACTACAGATCGCAATTCGTGTCTCTATCTTTTAATTTCTCACACTCTTAAGCCACTCGACCGGTCGAAGGAGCGGGAAATGAAGAGACGGTGATCCAAATTACAACCTACAGACAATTATTCACCACTCCCTCGATCTCTCCTTCCCATAGGTCGACGGTTCCGCACAGCGGACAGCACACCAGGTCATTGTCGTGACGACCAAGGCGCCTACAATTAATGTGTTCAACTTAACAATGTGGTGTGCGCCAATCGTAATCTTCGAAATATCAACAATTTTGTATCTGGACAAATAGATTCTGTTCAAATCTTCATCGAAAACGCTATTTAGGGAATATCCAGAAATAAACTCGCTTCTTCTCGGTTTCGTGAGAAATATGATAAGGGAAATAGGGAAGATTGTACGAAATACTGAATATGACCCACGTCTTCTCGTTCTCGACCTGCTCCATGTGAAGCAGCATCGCCTCCTGCGTCCGGAAGCGCAGCCCACACACGTGGTTGCTGCAGCTTACCCGTTAATGCGGTCATAACCTCCCTGTCCCAGACTCAGACCTTGCAGCATGGCTTGTGCGCTTCGATAGCGGTCGTTCGTGGTCTTACTTAGCTAGACACATTTCCCCGAAATTTATTGTCCAGTTTAATTCACAAATAAGCAAGTAAATCGTATTTTCTCATGAGGATGATCGTGATTCGAGGAATGGTGTTCGTTTATGAGGCCTACCTGTTACTTTCCGGGCAGGTGTTGCGGAGGAAGGCGCCATGGTGGCGTTCAAGATGCTGCTTGTAGTCATCCACCGAATCGCACGACTAAATTTTTTCAAATACATATTAGGCGACCACTGTACAAATGTCACGTACATGATCACATTCGGACCGCCTGTCTCCCTTCAGCGGGCAGTCAAATCGCAACTCCGCGGGAAATTCTGCAATAGACTTGTGCTTACTAAAACATTGTCTATTATTCAGCTTAGGAGGATTGGATAACTCGACACTAGAGTTCTCTTATTTAAAAAATTGTTTATCATTTTCAGCTATGTTTCACGTGCACTATATATGACCTATACAGCTTACATGAAACATCTCGGAAAATGGTACACAAATTTTCCAATAAGAGAGCCCTACTCGACATCCTCTCATGAGAATCGCTTCGGGGGAAAATTCTCTGGAATACCCACCAACGTTATGCCTGTTCTTCATGTGCAGAATTGCGCGCTGCTCGGAGCCTTCCAGTGGCATCGGGCAGTCACGACAGCAGAAGCGCCACTACAAATGGTAAAATGATTCTGCATTAGGGTTCCGGAATTGGGCGTAATTGGGCATCTTTTGATACATTTTCAGATATGTTTCATGTGCGTTACATACTATATATTGTACATGAAACATATTTGAAAATGATTCAAAAGATGCCCAATTACGCCCAATTCCGGAACCCTATTCTGCATATCTTGATTGATGCGCTTTGAAGAAGTTACAGAGCACATCTGTCAAGAAGGTAAGTCCATGAACTACGTACGCACTAAATCATTTATTCCTTTGTATTTTAGCTCCATGTGGGTATTACTCACCTCTTTCTTATGGTGCGATTTGTGGAAGGTCAGCTCCGGCGGGAAGTACCGCTGACCACAATCACCACATTGCTCACCGAGCTGCAATAGAGATGGAATTACAAAAGCATTTTTGCCGGACTTTTTTATCCTGACAACGCATTTCTCACACATTCTGTTCATCAGCAGACACACCTGTGCACTATTGAGATGCTCCGCGCAAATCCACGCGTCACCGGGTGCCTCATGCCATAGGTTCCACAGCACTTGCCAGCTCATCTGCAAAGGTGTGCGATATTTTGTTGTTTCTTCCCTTTATTGATATAAAAGTCTAGAATATGACTTTTCGCAGAATATATACGGGGACTAGTCTTAAAACTGATGTAACCTACTCACCGTGCCCTTCTTAACGCCCATACTGGCGATGATCTCCTCCACGTTCAGCACATTCGGACGAGCCGCCAGAGTGCCCTTCTCCCGCTTCCGAGAACACAGTTCGCAGGTAAAGTCGTCATTCAACTTGAACGTGAGCCACTTCTGAGCTGCCGGCGCGCCTGGAGCAGCTGCTGCAGGAGCTGCAGGAGCTGCCAGAACCGCAGCCGGTGCGGCGGGCTGCCGATGCATGCGCTGCAACCGCTCCCAACATGCTCTGAACTCTTCGAGAAGCGCTTGCGGATTCAGCATGTAGAGCTGGGCAAGGTACTGAGCCGGATCCATCTCAAATTGCTTCATTGTCCTATCAGTTGCCGAGCTGATTCTCTTGTGGGATGATACCGTTCTCATCGTATCCACTTATCTTTCTCTAACCACTGCCTCATATTCTCGCTTTGTCCGTAAATACCAGCAGTTCGGTTCGATTCAACGAGCATCTATGAGCAATCTCACCTGGCCCGTGTTGTTTTGGACGAGGTAGGCGCGTATTTCCTCTTCCGTCATTACGTTACGCCCTAAAATCGTGAATTCGAATTTCGATTTTTTATATAATTGTTGCCCTAAAATATTAGAAATGTCTTAGCAAGCGCACGAATGCACTCACCAGGCAGAAGTCCGCCAGGATGCTGTTGCTGTTGTTGCGGATGCTGCTGCTGTTGCCGTTGTTGCTGCTGCTGTTGCTGCTGGAGCAGCAGTTGTTGCTGAAGCTGCTGCGGATCTGGACGCTGTTGTTGTTGCGGATGCTGCTTCTGTTGCCGTTGTTGCTGCTGGAGCAGCAGTTGTTGCTGAAGCTGCTGCGGATCTGGATGCTGATGTTGTTGCTGCGGATGCTGCTGCTGTTGCCGTTGTTGCTGCTGCAGAAGTTGTTGTTGCTGCTGTTGCTGCTGCAGTAGCAGTTGTTGCTGAAGCTGCTGCGGAACTGGACGCTGATGTTGCTGCTGAGCATGCTGCTGTTGCAGCAGTTGCTGCTGCTGGAGCAGTTGCTGTTGGTGATGCTGTGGATGTGGGTGCTGTTGTTGCGGCTGCATCGGTCGATTGAGTCCCGGTGGTGGTGACCGCATCTGCTGTGGCGGCTGAAATATGTCAACATGATGCAAGACAATTGAGAAAACAAAAAAAAATTCGCGCAAACTGACATTGAGTGGCGCCTGCGGCATTGGCACCATGACCGGACGTCGGTTTGCGGGACCAACCTGAAGAAATCAATGAACACATAAATTATTGTGTATAGACTCGAGAAACTATTTGACAATCAATCGCTTACTTGCTGGGGTGGTTGTTGACGGAGAGGCTGAACCCTCGGCAGTGGCGGAAGCGGCTGCTGCTGCATCCTCTGCTGCAGCCGTTGCTGATGCTGATTTTGCATTTGTTGCTGGACTTGTTGTGGCGCTTGAGCTTGCTGTTGCGCCGGCTGCTGTGCTTGCTGTGGCTGTCGTTGCGGCTGTTGGACTTGTTGTTGCGTGTGTTGTTGTGCTCGCTGCGGTACTTGCTGAGGTTGTCGTTGTGGTTGTTGCGGTTGCCCTTGTGGCGGCTTGTGCGCGAGTGCCGTTCTGATGGCGGTTTCCAACGATTCCTGGAAAAGACAGGATCGAGATAGGAAGGCAGAAATACAGTGAAACACCAACGTTCACAACTGCGATGGTCCAGTCCTTATTTTGAAGGCCGTCCTGCAGTCCTTCCTGCAAAGTCAAGACTAAGACGTTGCAAATCGATGATGTTCAGTTTCACGTACATTGAACTGCTCATTTTAGAACTCTACAGAGGTTGAAAAATAGTGTTCCAAAAGTTCTAACGTGCCCAATTCAAACGTGTACAATGGTGCACCCCCAAATTTGACCAAATGTCGATCAGTACATACCAAGAGTTGCTTGTAATAAGCCTCTACTTGGGCTCGAACTTCCGGCACCTGCAATTGAACATTCTCAAATCGCCGCTAATCACTTTATATATTCCTGAACAAGTTGTATCAAACTCACAACATGCTTCACCCGATCCATTACTTCGCTTAGTGGCGTCATTTGCGGTGGGTGTGTCTGCATGCGCCGCAGTTGCTCTAGTGGTGTTCCGGCAGCTGCAGCTGGCTGCTGAGGCCGCTGCTGCGGCGTTGGAGGAACTGTTTGGACAGGAGGCTGCTGAGGCCGCATGGCTGTTCCGGGCTGAAGAGGCGCGTGCTGGATGGTATGCGTGGGCCTCTGCTCGAGATGCGATCGGTCCTGTCGCGGCTGAGCTGGTGCCGGTGGTGGTGCCATGGCAGCAGCACGCTGCTGCTGTGCCACTGGCGGAGCAGCAGGAGGAGGCATCGCAGCAGATGATGGGCCAGGCGCCTCAGACATGAGAGCTCGCTTGATCTGGAAAGTGTACGCTTTTACCCTTGACTGTTACAGTTGCCTTAGATCGTCTACGATGGGACATTAAACAAATGGGGCTACGTGAGACACGACATGGGGAGGAGTGTAACTGTCAGATGGGTTCACACCGTGAGATAAACTAACTAAACGAACTGAACAGCAAGATCTTAACTAGCTTCCTTCGATGAAGCGACAGGGACAAATTATTTCAGCTTTCTACAGAATTGAGACGACTTAGGATTAGGCGATTCCTTCTCGAGACGCGTTATATGCCATTAGTACGGTTGGTCTAACCTCTCCAACTCTCTGCTGCATCCTAGGTGTCGGTGGCATCTGCAGGTCTTCGGGAGCCTCGAGCACAAGCTTCGCGTAAGCGAGCGCTGTTCCTGGCGTCTGGGGCTCGTAGAAAGTTGCCTCGTCGGGTGAGTCCGCACGCGGAGGCGCTGCCGGAGTCGGCGGCTCGAAGCGGGCCGACTCACACGCCGTGTGGAGGTCGTGCAGCAGCTGCAGCAAGGGACTCGGCTAGACAGGTGGAACGGAAAGGTGTGAGAAAATGGTGTGATGGTGAGGGAATTGCCATAGGTGGTTATGGATGACATTTACAAAGGTTGTGCGACACCGGTGCCCGGAAAGACATCCTAGCGTAGATGCTAGGTGAGACAAGACGTTGTCGAAGTGAACGCTTACCGAGGCTTCGTCTGAGCGAGCAACTGAGGACGATGATGAGCTCGGCGTTCTGTCTCGTGCCTCCATGGCCGACGCGGATCTATTTACGGTAGTAGCCGCTTCGATCTGCCCGCGAACATCCTGCGGCAGGGAGTCCTCGCACTGTTCCGAGGCCAGGATCACACACAGGGGACAGGCGTACTGCAACATACACGATTTGGTGAGCGTCATGACCCAGGGGTAACTTCTAAGCAGTAACTACCCTTGAATCAATATTTCCTACAGTTGACAACATCGCTTACCTGCACGTCCTTGCGGCACGCATTCATCAGTTCCGCCGAGCTCTTCTTGCCGTCGGGTACGGTCGTAAGCGCACTTAGCTGTTTCTGAATCGTGATGCATGGGCACTGCTCAGGGGTCGGAACTATTTCGCGGTATCTTCTCTGAGTTGGTTATTACGAAAGTAATGAATGAACATGTATTGTTTATATTCAAGATCTAACTCATCATGTCAATAACATGAAATATACCTGATACAAGATTGGCATTTCCGTTCCGCCAGCGCTGATCGGTTGCTCGCATATGAGGCACTATAACAATAATATTTTATCTCCACCCAAGACGTTTCTGCAACATTAACCAGCGTTTTGGTGCTAGACAGAACCGTAGGATGAGAACAAATCGGATAAGAACCAACATAGTACTCATTGCCGTATGTGCACAGCACATTCACACGGTGACGAAACATATTTCTGTTAAAACCATCCGACGATTGTCATCAGCCGGTTCTCGTCCGACCTAGTACTTACGGCACTAGGTCGGATGAGAACTATGACGTGATATATTAATGGCGGAATGACGTCACAGTTCTCATCCGACCTAGTCCGGTGCTTACCGTTCGCCTCAGGCACTTGGGCATCGCATCGGCCAACAGACAATCTTCGTGTTCATCCATCTCTGATAGCTCAAAGTGACGAGCACAGACTCGCCGCTGAACAATGAAAATCCATAAATCAACATTAGGTCGGATTAGAAGAATATTGTAATACAGCTCTCATCCGACCTAGTGCTCCATAAATGTGATCAATGGCAAATGATGGAGACAAGAAGTGGTTTGAACGCAACTTATGAATGCATAATTGCATATGGAAAACGTACATTTCTTTTTTTCTTGTAATTTTCGATCATCGCATTTGCAAACTGTGACGCAGCTCCAGAAGACTGCACGTACGAGCGGATCTGAGCATATTTTTTATGAAAATATTTTCAAAACCGTCATGCGTTTAACAATCACTAGAAATAATGTAACGATTTTATGAAGGATTTCAAACAATCAGAGCTACGTAGTTCATTTTTTCCAGTCTGCCTGGGGCTCTTAACACTCGATATGGAGGAACGTTTTTTGGATGAGCACTAGTATATTCGAGAACAAAACACTGTCTCTTCTTACCCAACTATCTCGACGGTCATCGAGTACTGCATACGCACCTCGAGTTGAATAGCAGAACAAGCACTGTAACGATTAATTTTAGTATTGATGTCCATATGTTTTCTTCACTCGCGAAGATCACACGTAGAAAGCATCGGCTTGCATGTAGGGTTCTATTATTGGAACATTTTTGTATCATTTTCAGATCTGTTTCATGCACACTGTATAGTTCATATGTATAGCGAACATGAAACATATTCGAAAATGATGCAAAATTTTTTCCAATAATGGAACCCTACTTACATGGGCACTAGGTCGGATGAGAATTATGACGTCATGCCGCCTTTGATGTATCATGCCGCCTTTGATGTATCATGCCGCCTTTGATGTACCATGCCGCCTTTGATGTATCAAAGGCTGCATGACGTCATAGTTCTCAAGTGCCACTTACATGTGTCTGCTTGATGCCAGGCGGAATTTTCGTATCCAGTCTAGTCGCGCGCTTCTGCTCGGCAGTGTAGGGAATCTCTGGTCCGCTTCTGCAATCGATAATCAGTTGGGGCTTTTTTAAACCAAACATTGTGCCCTGTCTAGTATGTTCACAGTAAGTTCCCAACGTATCAAAACTGTTTCTGTGAAAGTTCAGCGGAAGGGTTATCATCCTGAAAGCTATCGTCAGACGGTGATAATATGGTTGAGTCATTACACTCCCAGGAATGGTAATGGCTGATGAAATCCTTACTTGCAGAAGTTGTTGATGTAGAGCCGCATCAGCTTGATCGATCCAATGTCCACCTTCGCAAGCGCCCTCTCCCTATCCGTGCTCTCCCCAATCCTCGCTAGCTTTTGCGGAGGTGCTGCCGGTGTGGGGCTAGCAGGCCGCTTCCTCGAGCTTTCCGCAGCAGCAGTCGATGCAGGGGATGTCGATGCAGATGTGGATGCGGATTCCGCCGATGCAGGAGTCTTCTGTATCACCGATGCTTCATTTCCTGATGGAGCGCTGGTAGAAGTAGCGCTGGCAACAGGAGCTGCCGGCGCTTCGACCGATGCAGCTCGAGGCGCGGGCGCGGTTTGAGCTGTTTGAGGACTTGCTGCTGCGGCGACGGAAGCAGTCCCGACAACTGGACTGGAAGCTACCACCTTCGTCTTTTGCTGCGACGGTGCTTCAACGGGCGTCGATGCTGCGGGTACAGATGGATGTTCCAATGATGGTTCATCGGGAATAGCCTCTTGAGGTTCCGAAGCATCAGAGGTTGATACGGACGTTGCAGCCGTAGATGCTGATGCTGGAGTCGGCTCTTGCTGGCCATCGGTTGGAGTAGGCACTGCTTGAGGAGCCGAGATGTATACGTGTTGATGAGCAGTGGGCACGTGCTCCGCAGCTGCTGCTGCCACAACAGCTGCTGCTACTGCTGCTGCAGAAGTTGCCGACGCGTCAGGATCACTAGCAGAGGGCAGGTCGACCGGCCAGAATTCAGCTGCAAAAATGAATATTAAGCAATCGATGACACTTGCACTTCATTATATACGCTATGCCGCCGATCGACCGGTTTAGACAGTGTGTTTAATGAGGAAAAGATGGACCAAGTTTCGAACTATATTCTCTTCCATGAAATCTCATGGTGCTCACCAAGCTCAGGTATGCCCCTGATTCCGAAGCGGAAATCACACATTTCTCCGTATTGCTCATCAAATTCCTGAAAGAAGCAGGCATTTGAAATGCGTAAACAATTATCGAATTCATAATCGCCGATGATTCCAACCTGCAACGCCTTTGGACCCAGTACAAAGCTCTTGAACGGCATGGTCCGCGGCGAGTTCTCGTCATTCGACTCGTGAGTAGAGTACCGTGCGTATGGTATCTGAAAAGGACGCAAATGCTTAGTGCGAGGCAGTTCGTCCTTGCACCCTGGTTGCCGTGAAGTTAATGAACTCGTTCATACTTGATAAATTTGGCTTTGACAGAGATGACTCTCATCATTATGCATGGTATCCCATCTGACCAATGGGAAAGCTCGTATTAAGAGAAGACTTGCGAGGCTAACCACAACTCAAATCCTTACCGGGAAGAGATCGGTAGGGCAGGAGATCCTCCAGAGCTCCGGCGAGACGAAGCTTCCCTCGACTGGAGTGTACGCCTCGTAGATCATGCTTCTCCTCTCGCAGTCTGGACGAATAGGACACCAAGGACTGCAAGATTATTTAAATTATTTATTCCGTACATGGAAAAGCATTCAGAATATTAAGGTGTCATGGTGTCGAAAAACGGAGGTCCGTCGATGAAGTCGAATCGGGTTTGCTTGCAGCAAGGGTATAATGGGAAGGGGTGAGGGTCTCAAGGATATAGTGGAGTTAGACGTGGTATTGTATTCACCTCATCATAACTTCACCGTTCATCGCATTGTTTACATTCGATAAATAAAGTTATGGCTATGCTTATCGAATGTCATCACTTATCATCATCGCTTATCCTGAGTACGTTATTCATGCAATGCGATTTCGGACAGTAGGTATGTAAAAGGATCAACCAAGGTCTATGCGTTGTAATTTCTCACCGAGGATGCCTGTAGAACTTGGGAAGTCCCCCGACCGTGAATTCACCGCCCGGTACGAGTCCTCCCTCGAAGGCGAGGAGACATTCGCCAATCACACCCGCGCACTGAAACATCAACCCTCATTGTGGAGCCACAATGTGAACATCACTGATCATTACTCATCCATATGTAGAGACCGCAGGCTCCGCCCACTTAGGAGGAGAAAGAGGCACGTCGAAATCTGGTTCTTGAAATGACGCAGCGAATACTTATCCAAAAAATATTGAAAAAATATTTTTGGGTACGTCTAACTAGTGTCTATAAACGACAGGGTGCCCGTCATGCATTATCTAATCAGAAATACCTAAAAAAGACCGATTTAGGGTTCATGATAGGGGAATGAAAAGGTTCCGACGACAATTCTTAACACGGGCATGGTGCGATGGATAGTTCCTGATTTTAGGCGTCGATTGACACCGAGAACGTATTTTTTGGATTTTTTCCGATTAATCATTTCATTTCAAAGATTCAAGAGCGTGCGCTAATTGAACTGCAAAGTGGCGGGCCTTCCTCTCCACTTTCTCGCTTGTCTCTCACCCGGCGTGTGCAGAGAGCGCGCGCTCTTGAGGACCTCTGCCTTTCCTCTCATCCTCGAGCAAGCTCGACGCGGAGCTATGCTCAAACTTTTGGAGAAACCAGGCAGAGCGGGCTCCGCCCACTTCGCTCTCGTCCCGATTTCGACTCCCTTTCCGTTGTGACTCTTTCGAGGTGTTTTTGGGCCATAACTCGAGTCAACGATACGATATCTCCAAACGGCAAAAAGTATGGCCTGATTTAGCCCCAAAGGGATACATTAGACCCACAAATGACCCTGCCAAAGCAATTCGGTCACCCACCTTGCGGTCTCTATCCATATGTCAGCGTGAAATTATTCCTTAATGAACATACCGCAAATTTGTGGGAGGAATAGACAAGTTCGGTATCAAGGCACGCCTTGGAGGTGATGTGCTCCTTCATGAGCTGTACGCTCTTGGTGGCGATGTTGCATCTGAGGGTGTATTTTGAAATTGTTTGTTGTTACAGAGTGAGCGTGTGAAATATTGTGAGAAAACGTGAAAAGCTAATGTTTCATTCGAAGTTTACATTATTTGAGACTAGTCCGGCTGCCCCCCCCCCCCGCCTTCGGCGGGGGCCCCGTCCTAGTGGAGTAGATTTCGCAATCACTCGTTTCGCAACTTGTTGACGCGCGATCTCTCCCTCCACATTTCGTAATCGTTTCGCAACTGTTTCGCAATCCAAACAGACGGAATCACACGCGCTTTATATATAGGTATAGATACTTGCTCAACGAACCGTGTACAGAAGTGTATGAGGTCCACCGCGTGATGCTGGACGAGATGGAGGTAGAAACGAGTGTCCTGAATGTATTTGAATGAAATTGGAAAGAGTGTAATAATGAGCCCTAACATGAATAGCTTGCGCTCATCAACGTGAAACAACAGTGAATTTTCCAGACAACCTGGTACCGTGTATCAAAGTTCAATTGAAAAATACATACATCAACGAAGCTCCTCAAGCACGGAATGCAGCGCACTTGGACCCTCAAGTGATTCCGTAGGTGGGCATCGTATTCCTGAATGAATATTAATTCCGAACGAAGAAATGAAAATATTGCATGGTACCAGTTTATCATAGACAATCATATCTTTAAAAAATCCCAAATTTAAACAAATGACAAGTTTGCCACTGGCATAACACCAAGCCACTCTCACCCTCTTCGGCACTAGCAACGAGCAGTTGAGACACGACTTGAGTTTGCGCTCCTTCTTCGTGTGTCGCCTGTGATTGAAATACATTAATCTAGAGAAAATTAAACGACACCTCAATTAAAGGTGGCTATTCGTGATTTGTGGACCCATAATTGAGTGGTCGCTGGTCAGTAATGCCTGAATCAACTACGCCCAGTAGCATTGGAGAATATTCATTTGTGATTTACAACTACAATTTCGTTTGTATCAAATGGTTTTTGAATTAATTCTAACGAAGGAGGTTACGACTGACTTCATGTGCTCTGCGTACGCTTTTCCATCGTCTGGCATCACAGTCATGCACAGTCTACAGAGCCGGAAGAAGCCCTGCTTGGGAGTGTAGGAACTCCGCTGCAATGTTAACAAGTTCTCATAGATAAACTTAAAAGAAACAGACAAAAATCATTATGGTGAAATAAACCAACCGGCTTGGAAGTGTAACACTCCAACAGGCTCATCGCGCTCGTGGTCGGCAACATCTGATTGTGTTTAGATTAACTACGCAACGAGAGTGTCTAGAGGCTGGTATGTTTATGTGCGATTCTCCTAGAAAAATCGGTTAGTGATGACGAAACGCTTTTTCAGTACGGCATTTTCAAGGGTGAAGCCGGCTTGGGAAGGTCATCCAACCGGTTTGCCGAGTTTTTCATCCCTAATAGAGTTCGAAATTCGGATAACCGTCTCTACATTTCCCACACCCTCTCGACCAGTCGATCTAAGAGACGCGCACCCGAATCTCGAACTATATCTAAGACGAGTAATAAGTACCTGCTCTTCGGCGTGTTTCTCTGGTCCATTTCCATCACCTCCGCTGTTCCCGTTCTACAATCGGTTTTTTTGCGAAAAAAAGTAGCTTTGAAGAGGTGCCGACGAATGATTTTTTGTCAACCGTCTTCAGTAATTTGTTAAAGTTCCAATACGAAGTCAATATCAATTTAAAAATATATACAAAGCGATCTCACCTCTACATGACTGGGACCAGCTTCAGCATCATCTATCTCCATCGCCTCTTCGCTGGCAACTGCTGCTGGTTCTGAAAATAATATTTCTAAAGAGCTCTAAATGGCTTCAACCAGATCACACAAAGAGAAGCCATGCCGGCAGCTATCGCAGTCAAAACATCCATTATACAGAGATTCGCTTAGAATCACATGAATGACAAGTTTTCCACAATGAATTTCACAATTCCCTGCCAGCTCCGGCAATATAACCTCAGCAATGAATAATCGAACTCGATTACTCTGCACGAGTATGAAATGAGGAAGCAATTAAGATGTCAGTTGTTCATAGTGCAATTCTAATCAACTTCACTCACAGCTGTTGCTGTCTGAGGGAATAATTACTCATAAGAATAAGGGACATCTTAATAGCTCGCTTTTTACCTTCACTAGCAGCTCATGAAGTTGCGAGCGAGACTATTCATTTCAAATTGGAGTTAAAATTCCCAGAGTGATGTCTAATTTCGACCAAGGCAGCAATTACAAAATGACGTGAAAAAGTGGACAACATGTTCATCGTTCCCACCTTCACTCGCAGCTGTTGCAATCTCTGGCAACACCTCTTCCATTCCTTCCATCGGCTCGTCAGCTGCTGTTTCAGCTGCCCCAGGCGGAGTAGTGACCAGTCTCTCCCGAGTATCGTCAATCGAGGATGATGCCGTATGGTCGTCTGGTATCGAAGTTAACATCGTCTGATCATCGGGCTCCGATGACGACTCAGTAGAGGCGCCCAGAGAATCGGCAGATCCCGCACGATGGTCCTACAACGGGTACTTTTGCGTTTTTTTCGTATGTATATCTTATCAAGCGGTACGCCTGATAAGATAGATTGAGAGATAAATCGATCGATTACATGTGCATTTGAGATGTAGATGATACTGTTACTGCAAACAAAATCTTACTCCATTATCGATGTTCTCTTTATTGCCATTAGGAGAGCGGGTTGAGGTCGGCTGGTCACTTAAAGTTCAAAATTAGAATACTCGCTAACTTATCGCCCAAAATATTTTGAGCTCTTAGTTGCGATTTGGACAACATTTGGGTATTGTTGTTTAAATTATTGGAATTGACTGTGGAAGATATCACCAATTGTGATGATAAGACATGACTCTCTTGATTTTGCCTACGATTTTATCGAGCAATGGTCTGACTCTCTTCAGTTTGCACGCTCTCTCGCCGGTCTGAGAGACGAGAGAGTATGTAAACTGAAGAGAGTCAGAAGATTGCTCATTTTATCGACCAGAGTTGTTAGAGAGAATGCATAGAATGAAGAGTCATTTCTCGATGATGCGACGTTAACTTTCGTCATTTCTAATTAAATTTTGAATTCCCGCAATTCCATATCTCTGTTCTCTCTGGAGCAAGAGACTTGAAAATTGGAATATAAGATTCTGACGGTCAGAAAACCTTATATTCCAATTTTCAAGTCTCTAGCATCGCGGAGAAAGGAGATATGGAATTGCGGGAATTCAAATTTTAGATAGAAACAGCGAAAGTTAACGCCACATGAAACATTATCAATGTGCTTACTCCTCCCATCTAACACGGCGCGCCTTCTTCGCCGATGTGATCGGCTCCTGTACTCGTTTGACTGGCGAGACTTTCTCTGCTGAAAAATTGTATTTTTATTATTGGTAAACTACATACGATTCTCAATCTATATTTTGTTTTTAATCTAGATCATTCAAGTTTCGTCGCGGAAATGTTCGCAGAAACTAGGCAACCGAACCAAAATATTGCTCACGTGAAATCATCGGTGTCGTCAGAGCGGCAGGTCGTATCATCTTCGGTATGTTGCACGGCTTGACTGAAATATCGATCAATTATGTAAGATCGGATTTCAAAAACAACACAATCTATACAACAACAAACCATACACAAGCTAAACAAGTTGTAAAACTTACTCTTCTCCATTCCCTGCTCGATGAGGTAGTCAAGATTGTGGGCGATCGAGAGATGCACCTGCATTGCTCATTATCGTACGTGATGGAAATTTAGGAACGAAAACCGTGCAATTTGCAAAATATCACGTTTCGTGGATTATGGTGAATTTTCATTTTTAATACTTTTGCTTTTTTGCATTCTTTTTTTCATATGCGTTTTCATAAAACGGATGGGATTTTACAAGGAAATATGGCTAGAAATGCAATAAAAGCACGTGAAAAAATATGAAATATTGACGAAATAGCCATAACCGGGTTTTAGCACTGTTTCGTGAATATTACATATTTTTCACGTGCTTTTATTGCATTTCTAGCCATATTTCCTTGTAAAATCCCATCCGTTTTATGAAAACGCGTATGAAAAAAAGAATACAAAAAAGCAAAAGTCTTAAATGAATATTCACCATAATCCACGAAACGTGATATTTTTGCAAATTTCACGGTTTTCGTTCCTAAATTTCCATCTCGTACGATATATTGGAAATTAATCTGACTCACTCCACTTGGAATGTTTTTCTCACTTTAAAACACTCAGTTTTGCATTCATCTCTAGTGCAACGGCATACTGTTCAAGTATAACGTTGAGGGAGATGGGCTATAGCTGGATGTATGGGTAAATGTTTTAACTATACCTGCAGGCCCAGCACCGAACAGACAGCGTGCTCGCAGCCTTCGATGTGGCAGGGAATGCTCGAATCCGAATTAGGCTTATTCTTGAAGTGCTTGTGGAGTCGCTCCTAGAATAGGTTTCATTCTGAGCACACGATATTAATCTTCCTAATCTTAAAGGAGGAGCAAATGCAAACGCGCGCCCGGTTGGAATATGTTTCACCACCCGGACGCACTCTCTTCAAGTCGCGTGCAATCTCGCCCCCTTCCCTGAGATTTCCCTGATCTCGCTCCCAGCCAACTAGCTATAACTCTGTTTGGAATGGAGATATAAATGGGAATATTTCGGAGCTTCTTATCGTTTTGGAGCTCCAGGCAGTGCATATGATAGCTTCAAAAAATGAATTTTGAGTTTACTCCTCCTTTAATCAGCTGTTAACCGTGATCTTGCAAGATTCGCAATTCTACAAAAAAAATCTCTCGTTATTTGGTGGATAAGCTCTGCGTGCGCAAGGAGAAAAAGGATGAAATTATAAAATCTCGCGTTTTTTTGCACCTTTCGCTCTCGAGAATGACTTGAACTCGTCACATCGCTTACTTGAGTTCCACAGTGGTGAGTAATAATAGCTGAGGTGTTTCCAAGCAACAACTTGCATGACGCGCAGCTGTGAAGCCTGAAATTGGGTAAATTGGTTAAATATATTGGCTAATTAAAATGATGCCAATAGTACTTACGAAATTATGAAATTCGAATTTGATAGCTTCGAAAAAATGCTGATAAAACTCTGTGGTATCTCACTTCTGTGATAGGTGATAGTGCACGTGGAATGAACAACGTACTTTTTTGCGAAACTATCCACACCGTTGATAACAAAGACCAGCTTACGTGAAGAGGGCTCCGTTTGGTGTGTAGGAGATTGCGGTGTCAGCAGAGCGTCGGTGAATGGGGATTGTGATCGTAAGCTGCAATGGACTCGTTAAAGTCGAAAAATGCTGAGCAGTTTTTCTTCTTTTCTCCGCACTCTCAAGCGAGTGACCCCGTTTGATACGCTTGGTGATTGATATAGTGATGATCAATCCCTTGTGACCCACTATTTCCCTGCTAATATTTCTCTGCTAAGACCAACCGAAAATTTAATAATATTGATGAATCACCTTCGAATCTTTGTATTTCCGGGCTTTCTTGACTAGTTTCGATATCTTCTTTGCTACTTCCGATCTGAAAATTAAAGCAGGATTATCAGCAAAAACACGCCTGGTTGAAATATGTTTCACATAGGGAGAGAACTCTCTTCATCTCGCGTGCTCTCCCACTCGTTGCCTGTGCGTAAGGGGCAACTTTGAATGCTTTAAAGGGGTGCTCCGGGGAATGCCCAGTCACCCATAGCGACAGTGCGGATATTGTAGAGGCTACTAACACGATCAGAAATCACTTTGTCCGAAGTTCCACAGACGCCTCTGCGGCTATTTACATACGCGCAAAGTTCATTGACAGCGCAGGGTTGTGACAAGTTCATTTATGTTTCACTCGCTCAACTTAAGTTTCACATCATTTCTGGGGTGAATTCGCTACAGTTTCCCATTGAGAGCGCAGAATTTTCGTGGTGGGACTCCCTAACATTCATTCCCCGGAGCACTCCTTTAATTGAGCCATAACTTTATTCTGAATAGATATTTCAAAATCGGAATTTCGAAAACGGGTTACGGTTTGCGATTGCCTCCTAACTGCGTTGTCAGTTTGTCTCGGCTAGTTTTGCTGATAGTAAGTGGTAATGCGATTTGATAAAAAAAGTTTTGTTTGTTTTTAACTTTCTCTTAATGAAATATACGAAAGACAATTATGTATTTATATATCTTAGACTTACTTTTTTACTCGTTGAAAACCGATCGGCTTTCTAGGAACAGTGGAAACCTGAATCAAGATATATTGAGATAGCTGTGATTGTATCACCATTAGGGTTCCGGAAATGGGCGTAATTGGGCATCATTTGAATGATGTTCAGATATGTTTCATGTACAATGTATAGTATGCATATGTAGCGCACATGAAACATATTTGAAAATGATACACAAATTTTCCAATAAAAGAATCATAATCCCTACTTTCGATAGGTGTTGCTTGCAGTTACTACCTATACACCTTCTCAGTTTATCGTGATTATAGTTCCAAACATAATACCATAGACATATTCAATTCATACACCCTCGCCGATATTTTTACGAACCTTCTCCTTTGCAACGATGGTTTTGCGATCCTCATCCTCTTCGGAGTCTCTCCAGAGGGCATGCATCTGCAAATCGTAGGTAATAGATTTGATTTAGGGGTTATTCTCTCCATTTATTAAACTCTCTAGATTGACATTCATTGAAAGATTTCGGGAAACGAAGATAATAAGCCCTCAATTTCCCCACGAACCATGAAAGATCTTGAATGAGTGCAGCAAAATCGTGATGAATTCCCGTAAGGTTGACGTTTCAAAATTGTAGAAAGTAATCAGAAAATCAAAGCTCTAGTACGCGGACAATCCATTTTCCTCATCTGTTTACCTTCTTCTCCTCTTCGATGACATCCCTAACAAACAACGCCAGTGCAGTAGTTGGGAGGTTCGACTTGCACTCCAGCTGTCCTCGCAGTAGATGCTTTCTGAGCGGGAGTGGATGGTTACGGTAGGAATACAACTGATTTCGATGATGTCGTAGCATAAATTTGATAGATGGATTTGTGGTCATCACAACATCGTTAACTAGAGGCCGCATACTTTCATCGAGACTGGTATATAGTGTATCTAATATTTCTATGTTCGCTACTCTATTGAATCTGCAATTCAACACGGCTTTCTGCAGTACTCACTTCAGCTTGAGTCTGCTGCCGAACTGTTCTTTGCAATGGGGACACTGTTCTTTCTTTTTCCGGCCCTTTCTCTTGTCTTCATCACTTCTGAAGAGCCTGACGAACGTCTGCAAAGCTTTCTTTCAGAACTGTTCAAATTTTGTTTCAAAATTTCAGAATATGTATACTTGTCGAATGACAACAACATCGGATTATTTTCTATTTTCATCACTCATCTTATCTTGGTAAATCTGTTCTCTATTTCGAAACTGCTATTTCATCATGGTCTATAAGCTCATGTGTCAATCAATGTTCAGCATAAATCATACCGAGAGATCCTCTGTGAGTGGCGTCGTCGAGTGGACGATGAGAGGCCGCATGTCTTCAGGGGAGTGATTGGACTGAATATGATTCATAATTGTATCAAATCATGTTACAAACAGTCAGAAAGCAACACTTGTGACGTGTAAGCAGTTACGCGCAACTTGCATCGTCATTTATCACTATCCTTTTTTAAAAATTGTACTCATGCATTTTCATTTGGTGGAATCCGTGACAACATTTCTGTTGTTTATACTGACATAGCAATATTGTATTATCTACCTTCTTCACACTGCCAAACAGTGGATCGATAGATGTAATTATATTCTGACCATCTGGAATTCGAACGCGCTCCACTCCTCCTCGTCTCATTCGAGGTGTGGAGCGCATTTGTATTATGTATGATTCATTGTGTATTGTCTGCCAACCGGACACTATCATGCAGTTGCACAATAAACGTAATTCTGTACTGACTAGTGATGGTAAATATATTCGTTTCACACTTTTTCTCTATCTCGCTCTGAAAGACTAGTGAAAGAGGTCACCAAAAGATAAGGGCATTTTCCGATTTGGCAACACTAACCATCTGGAATTCGAACGCGCTCCACTCGTCCTCTCCTCCATCGGCTGGAAGGGACAGGTAGAGGCCACAGTCGCCACAGGCGATGCCCATGTACTCCTCACTCATCTGAAATTAGATTCATCCCCTCTTTTGCATACAAAATTCTCAATTAGTCAGTTGCGTCGTACTGCAAGAGTTCTTACTTTACTTGCCCATGTATTGCTCCTGCTTCTAAAAGCACAATAAATCAGGTAGCGTTGCCTGATGGAGCAGGTGATTTCGCAACCAAGGTACATAATCCCTGTGGAGTACACTAGTAGTAGGAAATTGATCAACTTTGCAATTATCTCCTACGCTCCTTTCAATCGTTCCTTCTCTTTTAGCCACGCTAGATGGTGCAATGGGATACGGATACTGTGCCTGGTGATTCAGAATGTTTTGACTCTCCTCACACAGAGAAAGAATACGATATGGGAAAGGGGAGGATGGTATACAACATGATGAAAGCTGGAACGCTTTCAAAGATTCATTACTACGAGAAGCACATCCAAATTTCAAAATGATGCCTTGAAATCCTTTTTTTAAATATTGAAACGTTATATTACTCACATTGTACGGAGCGAAGCTCTCATGCTTGTTGGCCAGATGGCATTGAAGTGCCTCTTCTCCTCTGAAAATAATCAAGTATGATTCATTAATCAACTCTCGGAACATGAATCATTTCCATCTCACGTTCGATCTTACTGTTTCGAAATAGCGTTGAGTAACGCACCTTTTGACTCATTTTATCAATGAACAATCGATCAATGTAGTCTCCTCGGCGATTTCACAAGGCACATCACGACTACTTTTTGGAAATTTACTCAAACTTTTGAAAATGGAAAATTATACAGGTCTAACCTCTGGGTTCCGGGGCAGAGAGGACAGACGAACAGATCTATTGTCGAGGCAGCGTGAGTCTCCTTGATGTGTGCCTGAAAGAGGACAACTAATTAATTTGCAATTTAAATAAACTTGAATGCAATCCATAAATATATTCACGATTATGAGTTTCTCTAGACGCGTGAATTTCGTCATCAAGTTTATTAGCCAAAGTGCATCACACAGCCACTAATCTGCGTCACTTTCACTCTCAACGCTCTCTTACTACGGATCGACAGAGCGGACGATTTTTCGGGGAATGGTACCGTTTGCCAAATGTAATTCGGCTCCATTAAAGCGTGACAAATTGACATTTCCCGTAAATGTTCGTCATCACACCCCCGTTTCCTGCCTCTTGATCGACATTTTGAAGGAACAACTATCACAATTTTAATCTTTCCTTCATAATGCGTTTTTTGTCACCTCGAATGGAATAAATAAATGAATGAACTAACTCTGTACGCGGTGAAATCGCCGAAACTCGGCGGATCCTCCGCAGCCGTGCACAGATGGCACCTCATCTGAAAATGATGTCAATTAAAATTCATTTTCTTAACATTTGTAATGTTTGTCAAGAAACGAGCTTGGAAGAGATATTTTAACAATGCAAAAGGTGTGTTTCTCTCTCAAAAAGGGCCTCTTTTGTGCTACTCCCTGATCTGGCCACAGACAATTGCACAATTCACGTTCATTACCGTGGGAGGAGGGGTGGATAATAAGCAGGGATTAAGGAAAGCTGTAAAGAGAAGGCGGGAAAAAGAGGAGCTTCAATCCGTATAAGTACTTTGAATGTATGTAGTTTTTGCAAATACGGACAAAAGCGAAAAGGTCAAATTCGTGTAGAGTAGCATCAAAATCATATGGTTGCTGTAATGCTTACCCTGGCAACCCCGAATTAGACGCGGAACGCAAAAATGACCGTTCGTAATACGCCGGGGTGTTCGCGCTCTCCCACCCACACTTTCCCCTCTCCCCTCTCTCCCACCCCTTCCCCCCTCCTCTCGCACTCCCTCAAATCCCTCCTTATTGCGCCCTTGTAATGGAGGCAAAAGTGCACTTTCGGAGGCCAAAGAAGTACAAATCAGTCTCTTTTGGGAGGAAACATGCCTGAAGAGGCTCCTGATTGGAGAAGAGCGTTAATCAACTGTCTGCAACCACTAATTTAAGGGGCGATTAACAGCAAATAGCAAGCTCAAACTGACAACGCAGTTTTTGAGAGAAACCTAAATCATAGCACATTTTCGCAATTCGGGTTTGAAATCTGTCTTCTAAATCGAGCTATGGGTGTTTTGATGCATTCAGAGTTACCCTTCCGCACAGGCAATGGAGGAGACAGCATAATGAAACGAGAGGGCGCCCTCTCATTCCTTATTGCGCGCATTGATTAGAGCGGTTTTACTGTCAGTCCCTCTTAAGGTTTAAACGTGAGAAGAGCAGTGTGCTCTGGTGTTGCTCCCCCATTAGCAGTATACTCTGGTAGTGTTCCGGGATTAGCACCATCATAAATTCCCCCCATTGTATGGCCGCTGGCTATGCTAATGGGGGATTTACGGAGGTGCCAATAGCAGTAAAGGTATTCGCATATATGCTATATCAAGATACGCAAGAGTGATTACAATGGCGATTTCAGTCCGTGAGCCCATTCTCTTCTTCGGTGCTAATGGGGCATCAATACCAGAGAAACGAAACATTCCTCTTTTCAGGTCATTATCGTTTCTAAGAATGTGTCTAATCAGAATTCCATCTTGATATGATCCATTGATAACGGTGCAAAATTAGATAACATCATACTTTGAAGATTTGAGACCGCAAATTGCAATTCGATATCGACAATTTTTTCTATCCCTAACTTCAGGAAGGTATTCAGAAGAGTGCTGCTTCAACGTTTTTCGAATATAAGAGTTTCTGGAATGTTAAAGAACGATATCAATACACAACAACAGATAATGAACATGATGAATAAAGATGTTTGTGTGTTTTTTCCAGCTCGGAACGATAGGAATTGCGAAATACGAAGGAAATCAGCGAGTATCAGAGAAAATCCACGACGCGCAAGCTCGCGTCGCGTCGCGGTCGCGCTGCGTCTCGATCACAATCTTGTTTACCTGCACCGATTTGCAAGATTCGAGTTCCAGTTTCAGGACATATGTTTCCTATCACTCTGTTTGAGTGCAACCGGGGACCGGATGAATCATATCCATCCTGTCCCGGACCAGTCTGGACCCATCCGATGGCGACCGGTTGTGCAAACGGGCGGGAAACTTTTTCCCTCCCTTGCTCCTCGTGACCTCACGCTCAGTGGGCGTTGGGGCGTTTCCATCGATCCGGCACACAACCAATAGGCGAGCGCCACGTCTCACTTGCCTCTTGTCTCTCTTCGTTCTCCACACTCTCTCACTCGGCCCGCTCGCTGACTAAATCGCATTCCCTAGCTTTGTCTGATCGTCTGCGGGCCGCTCTCTAGTCACTCTGTCTCTCTGGCCGTCTCTCGTGACCGCACACTCTCTAGCTGTCACACTCTCCTCTAGACGCGCGCCCACGGGCAAGGCAATCAAGTTTCCTATCAGATCAATCGCCTAGCTAGCTCGCCATCCTCGTTTCTCTCACTCTGACAGCAAGTACAAGAAATATGTGAAACTGAATGTTTCTGGCTCATTGAGTGTAGCAAACAGAGAGATGAGACAGACGATCGGACAGAGTGTAACTAGAAAGTGGTCGCTTCTAAAGTTCGAGAAATGAAGCCACGGTCTCTTCATTCTACACACTCTCTCACCATTCGACCGGTCGAGAGAGTGTGTAAAATGAAGAGACGGTGACCCGAATTACGAACTCTTGTGGCTTCGCAAGAAATGGATCTTTTCATCTTGCGGATAGGCAGAGAACGCCGAGTGAAAAGGAACTTTTCTTGCCGGGCCATTGCTAGGAGAGTGCGGCTCTCTCTCCTCTCCCCCTCCCGGCTGGCACCGAGACAACAAAGGCGGCGGCGCGCTAGGGAACGCTAGTCTGAGAGGCAGACATACGACGCTCTTCATTCAATACGCTCTCTCACCACTGTACCCCTGTGAGTAGAATGAAAGCCGATTATTCAAATTTCGGCCTCTGATCGCTCTTCTTGCGATCTGTCACCCCTACGCGCCTCTCTAATCTCCGTTCTTCGACCTTTAACTGGGAGTAAAATGCTACTCTTCGGGTAATTGCATGTATTGAGTTCGTGATAGGTAGGTACATAGGTCGAAATTGTGGTCACTGCCCTTCGCATTTACGCTCGCATACACAATTCCCTGAGTTTCGAAATATAATGACCATGTGGCCACAGCTCTCTCTTACAAAGGAAAAAAAGCACTTATCGAAGCAACACTACTCTAGAGGTGCTGCTTATCTCTACTTCGACCTTCAACCGGAGGGGAGAAACTGATTCGGCGAGATAAGACGCGTGTTTTTCTAATCGGTGTCCTTTTTTTTTCTAATCGGTGAGATACGGCGGTGCGTTCTCATTCCTGTTTATTCAAAGAGAACCTTTCTCTCGCAGTTTACCTGTTTCGAGAGTGAGGATTAGGGCTAGGGAAGGCCACGGGCTACCATTGATACTATCCAATAAAGGATAGAGTACTACGAACGATACCACGCTGTGTGTCATGAATCGAATTGCAACCTCTATTGAACAAGAATTCCTATTCCCCACACTTTCCCATTTTCGAGTGCGCGCGACAGTGGATTAGGGCTAGGAGAGGTCGTCTAGGATCGGATGCCATTCAGGTCATATTCTTGTAAATTTAAACACCGTTTCAAGTTGCGACTTTGTATGGGGAATGAAGAGACGGTGGTATTTTTGTCGAGGCCTACTAGAGGAGGTTCCCAATACACAGGTGATAGAGAGTCATTGGGTGGAATGCCTACGGAATTATATAATTATATGGGGGAATACAACGAGGTCGTCTCGCTTAGGGCTTCTCTCTCACGTCTAAAATCAGCGCGAGCGGACGCATGATGAAAACAGATTGTGACGCACATAATAATACCATGCACGCGCCCGATAAAGCTGCAATGTTGTGATCACATTACGTGTGTTTACACCCCGTTTTAGCACAACATGTTAACGATTAAAGTAGAGACACCACAACTTCTCCAAAGCTTGAGGAATGATGTTGCGCATATATTCATCATTATTAGATTTTAAAAGGAATTGCAAAAGTAGAGGACCCGAAAGAAAGTTCTGGCGCGCAAACTCCGCCCCTTTCCGTAACACGGTGAGGTTAGGGAGTACAACAGTCGCTGCGCTTTGGAGACGTGTCACAGTATTAAGCGCCAGGAATAACAGATAAAATCGAAAACCGCAACAAATAGTTTAATTTCATATGATTCATACGAGAAGTGTTCATTAACTTGCTCCGAAACAGATATTTTGCACGGGGCTTAATACTGAGATGTAGGTGAATCAGTGAGCAATATTCGTGTATCTAAGAAGATTGCCTTGCAACTATCTTAAAATATATAAATCCGTTCAATACCGACAATGAGAGGTCACTCAAGGATGGTTGGGAGAGGAATAGGTTTGGTTTAATAAAAGTTGACATGCTTTCCCAGTGCCATAACTTTTTGGAAAGGTGTCCACCCAAAGCTATTACGCACTCAGGTTATATGCGATCTATGAGTGACGTTAGCCACCTGTATTATAATGCAGGCGGACACATGGAGGGTGATTTATGAGCCTCATAACTTCCGTGATCTTGGTGAATCTGTATGCAACGGGTCAAACACATGACCCAACAGACCGGAAACATGCCAAAAATCAGACCTCTTAGTGCTTGGAATGGCTGAATAAGGAAACACAAACGTCATACGTTTTGTAAAAGATACCCAGTGGCATGCCAGCCGGGTCACCACAGGAAAAATTCGCACTGTCACCAGTGGGGAAAAGTTGCAATGCCAGTGAGATGACAGTGGGAATTGTCCCAGTGGGGAAACTTCTACCAGAGAATATAGGCCTCAGTGCGCTGTCTTTCTCATTATTGGATTATCGAAAAAAAAAAAAGGGGTACCAAAACAGCCGCAACGCTTATACAAGGCGTGAGAATTGGATTACATGTAAAGGTACCCGATATCTTCGATTATCCGCGCCAGAAGGGATAATCTCTCTGGCGATCACTAAGTAGCCACCGCTAGAGGCTTAGCTGTTTCTGCGCGCGCCAATAAAGCGGCACTAGGTCGGATGAGAACTATGACGCCATGCCGCTTTTGACATATCAATAAAGCCAATAAAGCCCCCTGGCGTTGCTCGGGAAATGATGCAATGCGATGAGGAATGGTGAAAACACTCCAGCTTTGTGCGCGGATCTCAAAGTGAATGTTCCTAGCACCGTGCCATGTTTTGACTGCGTCCCTTGTTTTCGTCCTCTTCCCATCCTCTGTTGCATGTGATGCATATCATAACAAGATCAATGCTCTAAGTATTTCTGATATCGAACGGTTTTCGCTAACACCCGGGAGTTCATCTGTCCCTTGTCCTATTTCCAGCCGCTGCGCAAATAAACCGTTCCCCATAGAGAAAACTGTTACACGAACAGTTCTAGCCCCCTTCTCTCAATTCAATGCAAGGACGAATGAAGTAACAATACACGTAATTATCTGCACTCTCAGAAGAATGAAGGGGAGGACTGGACCACTGGGGGCATGATGGCCAGAGAGCGGGCAATATGAAAGGTTATGTGAAGGAGGATAGGAGAGCATTTCATACCATGTACAACTTTACTGAGTGAGATTCTACAAGCGCATTGTCTAATGATTCGAAAATATTACACAAGAAGATACACAAGAATACACAAGAAGAGTGAGGGCATGCCAGGTGGCTAGAGAGCGGACATCGGTCAACATGAGAGAAGGAAAAGAGAATTCTTCCCGATCTTCTTCCCCCCCCCCCTTTCACGAACGCAGTTTCTCGTCAGACGAATAGTTGCAAGGGACAAAGTAAGACAAAGTGAAAGGGTGCAGGCATGCCAGGTGGTGGCCAGAGAGCGGACATCGGTCAACATGAGAGAAGGAAAAGAGAATTCTTCCCGATCTTCTTCCCCCCCCCCTTTCACGAACGCAGTTTCTCGTCAGACGAATAGTTGCAAGGGACAAAGTAAGACAAAGTGAAAGGGTGCAGGCATGCCAGGTGGTGGCCAGAGAGCTGACATCGGTCAACATAAGAGGAGATGAGAAGGAGAGAATTTCAGCCCCATGTCTACTTCACTGCATACAATTTCTCATAAGTTCGTGTTTTACGATCACAGCTTCCTGTTAGACGAAAAGTATCGGGGCAAAGTGAGAGAAGGTACGGGTGTGCCATATTGCCAGAGATAGGACATCGGTCAAATTGAGGGAGGGTGAGACGGAAAGTATTTTACATCCCAAAGACGCCGTAGGATGCCGGACTTCCTCGCTGGTGTAACTTTTGCGCATTGGGGTATCAGCGCCTCTCAGCGAAAATTTATGGCCCTGAAGATTATAAGTCAGCGCCATACGTTTTCGAAGAATCTCAGTAGATGAGAGTGAGAGAAATCATTGCTAATTAACACGTGTTCTGCGAAAGTTGAAGGAGTTGCAACTCTTCGAGAAACCTGAGTCCTCTCGAGATGTGTTCATTCAGCTTTGGAAAAGTGCCGTGTCTCTCTTTCACATTCCATCTTCTCTTCCAAGACGAGGAAAGAAAAAGAGAGCAGACTCGGAGGAAGAAGCAAGAGCAATAGACCGACGCAACATAGTGTGATAGAGAATCTCACAGATTGATGCTAGACAAGAGTTCGAGAAACGAAACCTCTGTATTTATTCTATGTACTCTATCCTTACTCGACCGGACGAAAGAGTATGAAATCAAGAAACGAAGGCTCAGACACATAAATCACTAACATTGCACATTGCACAGATAATTGCACATCCACAATTGAAGGAAACCGGAAATTAGAGCACGTCGGAAACAGAAGGCAGTAAATTGGTATGCAGAAGCAAGAGTTTGGCTTGGTACACGAAGATGCATGTGCAAGACGAAAAAGTTATGTTAGAGAGTCCACACACGGCTGATACGCACTGATGTTATCAGCTACCTATGTATGAGGTAGCCACCTGCATTATGTATGTGGTGGGGGATTTATGACCCTGATAACTTCCGTTATCCAGATGGATCTGTATTTAAAACGAAAAGTTTATTTCTTGGCGATCGGCCGAACGAGAGATTGTGAAGCGCTTGAGATGACTGAATAGGGAAACAATAGATGAAATTCTGTAAAAGTTACCCAGTGGAGCAATGGTCTGACTCTCCTCATGTCACACACTCTCTCGCCGGGAGAAAAAGCGAGAGAGCTTGAGATTTGGAGAGAGTCAGACAATGAGATTTGGAGAGAGTCAGACAACTCACCCAGTGGCATGTCTGCGAAGATCACCACGAGGAAAATTACCACTGTCACCCGACTGGGATAGTTACTTTCCCAGAGGGATGGGAGGAGTAATGGCATGACTGTCCTCGATTTGCATGCTCTCTCGTCTCTCTACCCGATGAGAGAGTGTGCAGTTTGGAGAGAGCGAGACTATTGCAGGATGGGAGTGGAATTTTCCAGTGGGGATCTCGTAGGCATGCCACTGGGAAACTGTTACCAGAGAAGTGGTATGGGAAGAGATGTTGTGGATGTTTTGGATTGTATTGGCGTTGTGAAGGGACGAGCTTGAAATGATAGTGATAAAGCGCTTCACATCCCGTGATGTGCATCATAAATATAGTCATGAATGGAATGGATGTCTATGAGACAACAGGGCGAATGCATCCAGAACATCCACATAAAGGAACAATGGTCTGCTGCCTCTCTTGATTGCGCACTAGGGTTCCGGAATTGGGCGTAATTGGGCATCTTTTGAATCATTTTTGGATATGTTTCATGTACAATATATACAATATTTTATCTGTTATCGCTTTCTGGGCGATTACGCCCAATTCGGGAACCCTATTGTGCTCACTCTCCTGCCGGTTAGATAAGGTGAGAGAACATGTAAAGAAGAGAGAGTCAGACGGATACTCCTCAAAAGAGAAATCGCTGCCTTTCGAGGGGCTGAATAGCCGAAACAATAAGACGGAAAGAATCAATGGGCCGGAAATGGGGGCGCTTGCAATAGATCGCCGGAAGGAGTGAGTACGTACTGACACAAACCGAGCGAGCCCAATATCATCATCTCTCCGGGAGAGACTAGACTGGAGTGAGTGGAGCCGTTTGGTTATTGTTTTGGCAAACAATGACAAGAAGCGCCACAGGAATCACTAATAGCCTTTGTCCAAATGCCTGGATAGGACAACGTATATCAATTGAGGATGCCAATGACTTTTGATTCGATGAGAGAAACGGGATTACTTCAAGCGCGTGATTGCCAGGACTCTCTTCCATTCACATGCTCTCTAGTCAGAGTGAGCGATGCATTGTATGTAATTGAGAGGGCTAGCTAATTGCTCAGCTTCTGATAATCCGAATGATGAGTCAACTCGAGTGGGATGAGAAGGAAAGGAACGGATATGAGAGAAGATACAAGTCTCGAGAGGCATTAGTACGAATCCTCGGAATGAAGGGCACGGATGACTTCTCAGGAAAGCAGTCTCTTAATTCGATGTTCTCTCTTACCGACTAGACTGGTGAGAGGGAACGTGAAGTGGAGAGACACTTCGGGCTAGCATTGGTCACGCTTAAAGTGCACTTTCCATTGAGAGCTGATGAAGAACTGCACTTTGCCGAGGGACCTAGGAGAGGGCAGGGTTTATTTCTAAAATTGAATGAATGGATTTATCAGATGATATAATCCTGAAGAGATATGGAGTGATGATTATAAGTATCGATGCATCTCAATTGAAACATCGGAAAATATGAATCGGAAACTTTATGGCTATATGTATCTATAGACTTCTTAAAAGGAGGATGTGTCAATGCACTTTCCTTTGATAAGTGATGAAGACTGCACTTTGACGAGGGATCTAGGCGAGAGGAAAGAGTTTATTGCTAAGTCTGAACGAAAGGATCAGTTGATATCATCGTGAAGATATAGTATGGGATTTACACATATGTTGAAAGAGAGATATATAAATTTACTAGTCCTGCTGTCCTAGCCGTCGCCCCGCCTAGCGGAGTAGGTTTCGCAAAAAAACACTTTTCTCTGACAGATGATAAAGAAGTGCACTGTGACCTAGGCAAGAGGGCTCATGTCACATATCCTCCGGATCCTCAGGATACAGGGATGATAAAAGGATGATATCACAGCTCAGGAATGTATAAATTGATATGTTCTAGAAAACGATAACGGTGTTGCACTTATGATGGTATTGAATTCCGTTAATTCAATACGATATTTATGTCTCAATGAAAAAAATATAAAATGAAGTATCTTCTAGAGGGAAGAACTTGAATGCTCTCTGAACTGATTTATCAACTTATATCATAAATAAAATAGATTAGGGCCTCTCAGAATATAAAGTGGTTTAACTTATTCCACATAGAAATTTGTCACTAAATTTCGTAATTATTCGCGCCACCCGATAGTCGCAGACCTATGTCACCCTCAATGACTCAGGAGAGTCCCCCACCCTCCAATCTGGAGTCGTTAATTAATGTATTCATGGTGTCATCGCGCCTAGGGAGTTGATAAATTATTATTATTATTACTAATTTTGTGAATATGATAATCTATAATAAATAGTATTTTCATGAAACAATTTCTCAAAAAACTGCAAAAGATCTGGGCCGAACCGGGATTCGAACCCGGGACCTCTCGCACCCGAAGCGAGAATCATACCCCTAGACCATCCGGCCACTGAAGACACGTGCTATTCTGTTAACATGAGAATCGAGCCAGCTGGAGACTCTCGTTATGAAGTTTGCTCGAGCATTAAATTTTTCATGCTATTCCCTATGTTAATGAATGTTTAAGTGTTATAATCGTGGAATACATGCATTCTGAGAGTGTTTAATTCTAATTAACATTGTTTTTCTCGGCAATATCACGCATTTGTGAATGCTTCACGTGTGGCACCTGCAAGTAGAGAAATGAGGGAGGGCTAGAGGAGGGGAGGAGGGACTGAACTATAAGAGGAGAGGAGAGACGGGCAGGGAAAGGGTAGTCTTGACTACGGGAGTACGCACGCTTCGGTGCTGAAAGGGAGAGGGGAATTCACCGATTGCAGTTAAATTTTCTTTCGCTTATATTGTGTCATATTTTACATTTTCTGATGACATTTTCACAAGTTCCCCAGGGAAATTCTCCCTATTAATGCTTCCGTCTCTCTCCAGTACATTTTAGAGTGTTGTGTCTGCGTTCTAAAGCTATTCTCTCTCTGTTGTTGTTGCTGATTCCCTCGGGTTGGGCAGCGTTGAGTAGACAACACTTTTGGAACATTTGATAATTGAAGTTCCCTGTCCTTATCATTCACTTTGATCTTTAATCTTTTAATTGGTGAAATTTAGCCTCCATACAGCCGTTTGCCTACAGAATGTCTTCCAAGAAGTCCAAACTTCCCGAGTCCGTCAAATCGTCCAAACGGAGCAGTTCCAAGGATAGCTCTGGAAAGAAGGTGAAGGAAAAGAAGGAGGTGAGAAAAACCATTATGACATTGATCATCACTTTAACCTCGTAGTCTTTCACTTGTTTAACATCACAAGAGAGTGAGTAAAAATTTAAATATTTGGCAGTTTTTTAATAAAAAATTGAAGAGCAAGGAAAGGAGCAAGTCGCGCGAGCACAAGCATGAGAAGGAAAAGAAGGAAAAGGATCGCAGCTCATCCAAGGAGAAATCGAGAGACAAGGATAAGGAAAGGAGGAAATCCTCCATCCCTTCATCCAAAGACCGCAAAGAGAGGGATAGCAAAAAGTAAGCACTTTGCTTTAGTTTTAGCACAACATAAGGATCTTATGCACATGAAGGCAATTCTCGACTCATTTTTTATCTCATGGAAGTGGAGCTGTGAGGAAAAATGTTTGAATTCATCGCCTTGGAGGTCGAAACGTGAAGCCCCTCCGCGCGATCCCACGCCGCCTCCGCCGCCGGAACCAGAGCCAGAAGTAAGATAGCCAGAAGTATCTTAGAGATTAAAGATTAAAGCTTCTAGAAACTTTAAAACGTAAAACTTAAAATAATAACAAATAAATGCTCATTTGAGCTCATCGACATTTAAATTCATCCATACTCTATTCGGGGTTTCCAGGATCCAGCCGAGGAAGAATACGCCGACGACTTCGAAGACTACGAGGAGGATTTCGAAGATGACGTCGAAAAAGAGACGCCATCTGTCAAGCAGTCCTCTCCCGAGCAACGACAGTCATCAGCAGAGCACCACTCGGACACTGAAGAATCGGCGAGAAGGCTAGTTACAATTTGGTCTCAGACGAACCACAATTACCAACCCAATATTGCCAGCCCAACCTCTAGTACTAACATCTATTTTGCTGAAATGAAATGGATACAACTGACAAGGCAACTATGTTTTTTTATTGACTCACTTCAGCCCTCCCGATAGCGCCAAGGAGAATCGCGGGTCGCCTCCTCAACGTCTTGAAACCAGGGAAGAGCCAAGAAGGAAGGAAGAGTCACCGAAAGAGGACTATGGTGAAGTGGAGGAAGAGGCGTCCGTGAAGAGAGATGAGGCAAGATTTCAGTTGATACTCAGCTGTGTTTATGAAAAGTGTTTTCATTTTTAATGAGGAATCATGTTATTATTTCATAGTTATTATCAAAATTTAGCTTTGAAGCATTCGAAATAGCGTGCTGATATCTATTTATTGGACCAGCTAGCGTAGTCGTATCTTAACGACAAAAAATTTGCTTGACGTGGCTGCACCTTTACCTTTTACATATTTCCAATTTGGATTTGTTCAGGAGCAGACGCCTATGTTGCGGCGTCTGCAGAGCAGACAGGGTGGAAGAAGAGTGGAGGCAGTCAAACAGCTGTCACAGAACACAGTACGAATTGTTTACCTTACCGCAACGTGCTGATGAAAAAGTGATCCATCTACTGCATAAATGGGCAAAATAAGAGGATTAAGATTCCGAATACCATTCGTTTTTGGATGAAAATAAAAGGAAAATTGCATTTAAAAAAAATTAGTCCCGAATGAAGTAAATACACTTTCAATTAGGCTAGTGGTTTTCGAACTGGAATTTTGGGACTGATCACAGCGTTCTTGACTGACAGAGAAGGGATCTGAATCGAACTGCACTCAGGAAACTTGAAAGCCTACTGAAACATACAATGTCCTGCCGTGAATGTCATTATCGATGCACGAAAGTGACCAGGCGAATTTGTGTTTCACTCCTAACATAAGATGCACATTTGCTCAGAGTGGCCAAAATGGAGTACTTGTTTTATGTTTCAGACTGTTGTCAAATATGGAAGCGCTTTCAAACAGCCTATTACCGCGTTTTGCAGTTCGGGGTTTCGCGGGAAAGTTCAAAATATTAATCCCTTTGTCTACCCTTATCTGGAGAGAACAATGGGGGTCAGAACGCTGTGTGATATACTTAAATAATTCAGCGAGTCCTCTCTGCGTCGGAGAGGAAGATCGCCTTCAGTAACGTTACGACTGTGAACACTGTTGCCGTATCGGAGTCGAACGATCGTTATCGAATGCTGCGGAATCTTATTGGTAGGGCTTGCATTCTATTTTAGAAACGAGTTAACTTGACAGTCATATTGATATATTTTCTATTAGTATACTCTATTTTATTGTATAATGGAGATTTTGAAAAGTGTTTGAAAGAACTAGAAATATAGCAGGCAGTATTCATATGTACCAGGCAGCTGGGTCTTTTCTGGGCAACTGCGAAATTGTTTGAGTGCACTAGGCCATTTTACCTTTTGAGGCGGGCTGGAGCGCAAGTCAACAGTGCTGCTCGCGCATCCGCCCGTGAAGGACTACGACTTCTACATCGATATGTTCGGCAACAACGGCAAGGCGCAGATCTTCACCCAGACTGGCGAGTTACTGATAGGCTTGAAATGTCTCCAAAATCCCTTCATAATTAAAATGTTTGACTATGGGATCTCTTTTTGAAATTTATACTTATTTATCAGATCAATCTGATGAAGCCACTTAAAGAATCTTACCCAGAACATGGTTGGATAAATAAATGTGATAACCTTCCATGCAGGTGAGGACAACGTGACGGAGGAGTCGCAGACCGAGCAGGAGGAGATGGTCACGAAGTGGACACAGCAGCCCGCTCAGGTACAAACATAACCTAATTCAAGCGGATTTTTGCATTTTATCGATCGAGGTCTGTACGTACTTGCTGTGTCGGAGCAGGATTCTAATGATTTGACTGATCGCGAGAAGCGAATATTACGGAACATCTTCGAAAACACCTATATTTTACGGCGAATGTATCATGGTTTTCACTTTCAGGATGCGATCGGCTGGGGTGCGGAGGGTGGCAGCCACAGCTACGGTCACGAGGACGAGGACCTCGCCCTGTTCCGCGGACCCTCCGCCGCCCAGAGTGAGGCACTCCACAAGTTTATGGATGTGGCAGCGGGGGTGAGTGATATTTCATAAGTTATCAAATCCTAAATAGCAGGCAATTATCTAATATAGGTTGAAGATACATCAGTCAGACAAAAAGAATGTGTGTGAGAAATAGCCCTACGAAACCCTAATATTTGATGCATAGGTGATGTTCGATCTGCTCGCATCTACTCGCCACTCCGGGGAGTACTTCTCGATGCAGAACAAGTCCAAGTTCTCCTTCTCCGCCGGCTATAACAACTTCCAGCTCGTGCCTACTGCGAATGGTCAGCATTTCTAAATGGTTATTACTCCACTAAATCGTACTTATCGTTCGGAAGAATAAACTGTCCCTGAATCCACCGGTTAGGCAACTTGAAAGACATCGCAAGCACATACCTATTATGTATGCTTTGAATTTTGCCATCCACCAACAGCCCTGAACGCTGAATTTTGAATTAATCTGTATCTGCATAATTCATATTTCAGAATCAAAGATAACGGCGATCACCCGATCGAAGACCGACGAGTACTCATTCCTCTGCGCCTTCCACGTCCTTCAGTCCAATCATCAATCCATCGTGAGGCGATCACTGCTAGTGGAGTATCCACTCGATAGGAATGCGCCGCCGCAGAGGTGAATCGGACTATTGAAATAAAGAAATGAGATAACTTAGAAAATTGAATAGTCAATAAAGACAAAACCTTCGAGGGACTGATGTTTCTGTTTAATTACGCGCAACATGCTACACATTCAGGTTGTACCTCGCTCAGAGCGTCGTCAATTCCGCCTCGTATTCAGACGATGGAACGATGCTGTTTGCGGGTTTGGTGAGCTTTTTTCAGTCATATTTTCATATTGTTAGGCTGTGTTGAGTTTTGGCAAAAATCACCGTAGGATACCGTTTCAATTGTAAAATAGTCGTTATGTTCCAATTTATCAAATCAAAGGCAACCTCATTATCTTGAATCTCCAGCTCGACGGCAGCATCGTCGCCTGGGATCTGTACGAGTCTACCACTGCCTTCGACCATCGACTTCCCTGGTTGGACAGTCGGGATGGAATCGCGCTTAGGTGGGCTAATATGAATCATAAATGAACATGGCTACGATTTCAGACTGCTAATAGTTCCTGTATTCTATATAACAAAATCCGAGATATGACATTATGATCTATTCATTCTGCACACCCTACGTACAATATGTATAAGATCTACTACAGAGAGCCATCCTTCGACACCTCCTTCATGTCTTCGATCATGCACGACGGTCGCACGTTTGCTATTGTTGGCATTCACGTGGTGGGCAGCAGCGGAGGGAGGCGAGTTGTCTTACTATACTCATTTTTTCTCATTTGAATAAACACTCCTTCATCAGGATAACGCTGAAAAAAACTCGTCGGTCTTACGAAATTGAAACCTGGTAGTACCAGTTCGACGCTCGAAAAAACATTTTAATGGTTGCCTTCAGTGTCTTCCAATTGTGCGCCCTGGACGAGTGCGGCAACATATCCACGTGGACTGTGGAACGACAAGCGAAGGTTAGATTTTTTCAAAATAAAATCTCATGTCCGATGCCATAAATATATCATGACAGCAACAAAAACCAATCAACTTTCAGCCGCCGGGCACTCAGGGTTGTCGTCCAGGCTCGCGCCTCCTCCTCACCTTCTCCTCCATCGTCCGTCCCGACTCCGCCGTGATGCGCCAATCGCATTCTGGGTACATCATGGCCAACTGCCTGGCTGCCATGCCCGAGGACCAGATGCAGCTGCTGATTGGTATGCGGCTAATTGAAGAAAAGACAATGTTCACTCGTCATATCGGAATAAAGAAAGAGATGCCATATGTTGAACCGAATCCTCGCAATTAAAATCTTGCAATTAATATTGCCCTTCCAGGCACTGACATCGGCTTCATAGCTTGTCTGTCGCGAGGCAAGGCAGGGGGTTACAACGGCCCGCGCATGTACAAATCACCCTTGCGTAGGTCTTCCAAATACACGAATAATTAATAATTTAGCTTTTGTGATTTTGAATTCAAATCGTATGAGATTTGGAATAACAAGAACGTCATGTCGATCATGCAAACGATCATAGAGCTTAATCATTCAAAAAGATAACTAATTACAGACGTCTACGGTGAGGTGCTCTGCATGCGATTCTCTCCGTATGAACCGAAGATATTGGCGGTATGCTTAAATTTTCAAAATTGACTCATAATACTAGGCACAGGGATGGGCTCATTTTCCAAGTTTGAAGCATAATATTTAGGTTGTTTTAGGTTAACCTTAACTAGTACATGAATACTTAACTAATATTATCCTTATTTTCCTGAATTTCTGACCGTTTATATTTTCGCATCTTGATTTTTTTTCGCATCCAAATAAGCGCATGAGCAGTCGTCCGGGTGAAGTGGAAAACACTTTTTCTTTGCGGCAAAACAGGTATTCGTATATGTTCAATGATATCATCTTCTTGTCTTATCGGCGCACAAGATGAAGAGATCCATTACGTAGGCCTAAGCCTAAGCCTCAAGCCATTCCAAGATTGCTGATAGATAGCCAAGGCAGTTATGCCACTAATTTAACTGAAAATATTTTCACAGTATGCACAAAGCTATCGTACGTGATGGAAATATTGGAACGAAAACCGTTCAATTTGCAAAAATTTCACATTTCGAGGATTAGGATGAATTTACATTTTCATGACTTGAAATATTGAAATTCGTTTTACCTTCCATATTAAGAGGCCGGTTGCCTTTTCAAGTAATACCTCTGGAACCCATTATTGAAAATCATGCAATATTGCACATACGTCAGATAACAGTAATTCGATTTGGTGAAAAATGAAGTAGACCACGATGATCAGAACCCTCGAGAACCCGCTTTCCCAAGTTTTTGAAATTTTGCGGTGCCAGACATTGTCCGACGCTTAGGTAACTGGGCTCTATGCAAATGTTATCAGGTTGGTGCAAAAGTTTCGTTACAAGGCATTTGTCATATTTTCTTGTGAATCCTTCTTCTGAATCAAATACCACTTGGGTATTATTTGAGGCAGTGTTAGATCATAACAACGATTGGTTTCTACCCGATCGATGCAATGTCATTCTGTAGAAAAACAGCGATAAGCGAAAATTAGCAAAATTACCATGTTTTTGGGTGTTCAACACAAATCATCGCTAAATCTAAAAGAATTCCATACGGCTCCCATCCTTCAGCGAAACTGATGAGTAAGGGTGGATGCTTCCATTGAACACGTTAAAGGGGAGTTTCGCGCTTCCACGGATTACTAGCGAGGCGAAAATGCCGATTTCATCGTTCAAAGTTGAGGTTCAAAACCATAATTGCAAAATCTATCGAATGGAAAGATCATTCTTTATGAACTTGTTACGTTAGCATCCTCGTGGTAGGTACTTCTGATTATGTTTCATGTGAGACCCCAAGCTCATAGCTGCCCACACTGCCGGTAAACCCATGTATATGTATACGTCGATTTTTTTGACCCCCAAAATGTTGGGGTCAAAAAAATCAGCGTATAGGGGGTCATGGTCGATAATGTGATGGTAGGTCATGGTGTAATCAAGGCCAACTACCGTACCAACTTGTACTATGGGACTACAGTAACCCAAATTACAGTAACCTGGTTACCGTAACCCGGGTTCCGTGGAGTAACTTGAGTTCCTTGGGTCAAACTTTTTACAAAAATCATCAATCACTATTATTGATGTTCTACAGTAACCTACCGTAACCCTCACTACCGTATGCCCATTGGCCAAACACGAACTAACTTTTTTCTTAAAGATGCCATAAAAATCAGTTCTTTCCTCAATATTGAGTAACTCTCTGAGGAAATTTTATTTTTATTTTTTTCGTCGTTAAATCATGGCCGAGTGGCTAACGAGCTTGCCTTGGAAACCGAAGGTAGTGGGTTCGAGTCCAACAAGTGTGAAACATCTTTGCCGTGTTTCGGGGAGTTTGTTGAAGATAAATTGAGTTACCGTAATCACTCCTACCGCACCCCAGTACGGTGGGTCAACCCAAGTTCGCTGGGTCATATACATTAATTCGCATGAAATCACTGTAATGATGCTAGCGGTTATCATGGTAACGGTTAAACGATCTTTGTTGGCAAGTAACATTTGAGAGACCGGCTGGGTAAGATTCGAGGGTTTGCCTGTTGTGCCCGGACATCATGATCTCCGATCTGGACCACATTCTTTTTTCTGGATACCACCATGTGTCCTCATCACTAAATGAAGTATTATTTGAGTCATGCTGTTGAAACATAGAAAGGGGTTACCAAATTTTTCAAACTCGAAATTCAGCAAGAATAAATTATGAGATCTAGGTCCGAAGTTACTGTGGTTTATTAACACTACCCTAGATGACAGGAACACGTTATATTACTATCCTGAAATTCAATCGCAAACTGATTGTTCATGTTTGAAAACTCAGTTTTATTTTTTTTATATATTTTAAATCAACAATCCGCAACCAAACGAATATGCGCTGTTTTGGAGCATAACATTCTGCGTCGAATAGGCTTAAAAAAGCTAGAAAAATGTTGGGGCATGTTTTGAGATAATTAGCCCCGAAAGTTGATCAAAATTAAAAATTTCGCGGAATCACCCCATTTTTTGATCTTTTTTGTTCCTGATGAGTTTTGAAAGGAGCCATTCTCCTTTCTACAGTCAAAAATATGTCGTTTTTTTCGTTTTCTAGAGTTCATAACTCATCAGGAATAAAAAAGAACAAAAAATGTTAAACATCAACCTTGATCAGCTCGAGGAGCTCTACACAATTAGCATAATGACGAGGTGATTCCGCGAAATTTTTAATTTTGATCATCTTTCGGGGCTAATTATCTCAAAACATGCCCCAACATTTTTCTAGCTTTTTAAAGCCTATTCGACGCAAAATGTTATGCTCTACAACAGCGCATATTCGTTTGTTTGCGGATTGTTGATTTAAAATTTATAAAAAAAATAAAACTGAGTTTTCAAACATGAACAATCAGTTTGCGATTGAATTTCAGGATCGCAATATAAAGTGTTCCTGTCATCTAGGGTAGTATGTTAATAAACCACAGTAACTTCGGACCTAGATCTCATAATTTATTCTTGCTGAATTTCGAGTTTGAAAAATTTGGTAACCCGGCATTTCTATGTTTCAACAGCATGACTCAAATAATACTTCATTTAGTGATGAGGACACATGGTGGTATCCAGAAAAAAAATGTGGTCCAGATCGGAGATCATGATGTCCGGGCACAACAGGCAAACCCTCGAATCTTACCCAGCCGGTCTCTTAAATGTTACTTGCCAACAAAGATCGTTTAACCGTTACGATGATAACCGCTAGCATCATTACAGTGATTTCATGCGAATTAATGTATATGACCCAGCGAACTTGGGTTGACCCACCGTACTGGGGTGCGGTAGGAGTGATTACGGTAACTCAATTTATCTTCAACAAACTCCCCGAAACACGGCAAAGATGTTTCACACTTGTTGGACTCGAACCCACTACCTTCGGTTTCCAAGGCAAGCTCGTTAGCCACTCGGCCATGATTTAACGACGAAAAAAATAAAAATAAAATTTCCTCAGAGAGTTACTCAATATTGAGGAAAGAACTGATTTTTATGGCATCTTTAAGAAAAAAGTTAGTTCGTGATTGGCCAATGGGCATACGGTAGTGAGGGTTACGGTAGGTTACTGTAGAACATCAATAATAGTGATTGATGATTTTTGTAAAAAGTTTGACCCAAGGAACTCAAGTTGCTCCACGGAACCCGGGTTACGGTAACCAGGTTACTGTATTTTGGGTTACTGTAGTCCCATAGTACAAGTTGTTACGGTAGTTGGCCTTGATTACACCATGACCTACCATCACATTATCGACCATGACCTCTTTACGCTGATTTTTTTGACCACCAAATTGAGCAAAATTACAACGTATAGGGGGTCGTCGATTTTTTTGACCCCCAAGACGTCGGCAGTGCTGGACAGGTATGCCCAAGCTCCTCCAGCTAAAACTCTGTGAAAATATTCACAATCTGACAGATGCAGTACCCCATTATTCCGGAATACGAGCCTATTTTCTCAGATTGTTTTAAGGCTGATGCCGATCACTGGCCGTAGTAAGATAGCTAGTCATCACACTTCACGAAAATGCTGTTGAAGCGGCGCAATTATTTCTGAGCAAGGAGTATTTATCAATTGAAAAGTTCTGAAGAAATTGCAATTCTCAGAATTTGAAATGCTGTCTCATAGGAATTACTGATCGATAAGGTGCGATTCAATGTGCGCTATGTAGAGCACACATTTACTAACATTATACAAGAAACCACATGAGGACTGCTCATGATCGAAGTTATATAGTGCTCGAAAACTTGATTCGTGATTTTGTAACGAAACTTTTGCACCAACCTAATAATAATCAATATCCCTTCTGTGTTATTCTGTTGTTCTGTACTATGGTTCGGCATACTCCCAAAATACTATTTGCACATCGGATGAATTTATCAGTTTGTTCATCTGTTTCCATGAAACAAATCGGTTACGGGGGATAGATGTGGACTATGTTGACGAGATATGTTTCACTTGACAAGCTTCTAGATTACACTGAAATGGATAAATATTCGATTGAAATATGTTTCAGTCAATCAATATCCCAAGAAACTATCGTTCACGAGGGTGAGCGAATTATTGGCTCTCATATTGACTTTTTTTTGTCGAGTATGCCTCATGCGATGTAAAAAAGTGAGTCAGATGTAAAATATTGCGCACCTGAGACTAGCCCGAAATGAGAACGCAACTATTCCACTACGTGATATTTAGAGATACCTCATGCAGAGCAGCCAATGTTATTGAAGCCTGTGGGAATGGGCGCTGGGGCGCCGCCTACCGGCGTGAACATCCACACTCCGGACGGACCGCAAGTGACAGTAACAGCAGGAATACTGCCAAATTGTTGATACTGAAATCATATTAGATGAAACTCACACCACGAATAGGGTAAATTACCCACAGAACGAGGGGGCAACTAAAAATAGGAGAGCAAAATTAACAAACCATTTATGCACCTGCGCTTTCATTAAACTTCCAACGTATGTAAAGGCCTACTATGCCTATGTGGCCGTTCGGAAAAGTGATTCCTGATCGGACGGCTTGCTTGTTTCTTTCCTATAATTACTCGCAAAAGTATAAAAACTTGCTATGTGGATCTTCGTTGGGCACACGTATTGATTGCCGGCAATCGTTGCCTTAGTGCATGGAGATGGGGTGACCCTCATATCACAGAGGGATTGGTCGTATGCGAGAAGTGTGCAAGCTGAATGATGATTGTATCACTGCCGAGAGCCCAATCTGTTTATTATTAAAATGATGCACTCACCGAGAGGTGGTGAAGTTGATGGGGTGACGGGAATGCCTGGTGAGGGAGTGCGCATAGGGATACACACGAGAACCATAGTTGGGAGGAGGGGGAGAAGGGTAGCGAACCACTTCATCTGGATATGGTTGTTTGAGAAATTGAAATTTCTTTTTGAACACACTCTATGCAATATTCAATAGCATGAATGGAACTAGGAATAAGAGCGAGTGTTTAGTGATTATCTAGTTGTCCCATCATGCACATAGGGAACGATCTTGAGATTACAACAGCACGATCAACATCGCAACGGAACATGGGCAGATTATCAGGGTAAGGCGGACATAATATGCATACGCTGACATAGTTAATGGTAAGAGGGTGCATTGGGGGAAGGATAAGCAAGCAGCGATGATGGTAAGAATGGCAGGGCAGGAAAAGCGGGGTTCTGCTCTTAATCAGGGATTTAGCTAGTTTATCTCTTTGCATGTTTCTTCCCCTCGCACCCTGCCTTTGAAGAGATGAAACAATCAATTCGTCCGCTATTTATACTTATACTTATCCATTATCCACCATCCTGATAGGAGAGAGATTATGCCTTGAGGGAGTCGAAGAAGGGAGATAAGGTGGAAATTCAAGCGTGTGGGTGGGGATTGTGTGGCAGTCCGTGTTACATTCTCATTGTGGAAGCTATTGTTGACGCATGCAATTCTAGTATAGAGGAAATCTGACATTCGTTATAATCCTTGAATGAAATTTAAATGTTGGAAATACGTTTTACCCTGTTGTATATATTACGTGCTAATTTTGGTTAAATATGATCGAGTAAGATATCACACCCAAACCAAGAGGCGTATTTGCCCATCACTAGTGATGTTCAGGCGCTCTATCTCTGTTTTTCTCCCACTGCACCTCTTATGATCTCAACAGTCTCACTTTCTCTGGTTTCCCTATTGCGTTAGATAAAAGATGGCGCAGAGGGCTCAGGAAGGATAGATATTTAAGGAACGGTCATATTTTCACTTTCCATATCCGATTAATAGCGCGAGGTGTCTTACGTTTTTAGAATGGAGTTATCGAGCAGATAGATCTATAATCACTCTTTCATGCGCAATGCGCATATTAGAGGTGCGCAGTCGAGGTATGTGCGATTCCAGGCCATTTTAATTTGGCGGAACTTCTGTTTAAACCCAGAGAGTGGTTAATTTTCAGACGGGTCTCTCCACTGGCAGTGTCTCTCTGCATAAGGCTGGCCAAGTAGGCGCTCTAGTCATTCTCACGCCGCCCGCATCATCAAGAACGCCCGTGTCGCTCATCGAGTGGTCACCAATGTCAGATTTTTTGCTACTTTATGTCTCTTTGGCTTTCTTATTTTCGTACACTGTTAACTAGCGTTCTCCTATTGGAAGATTTTATATCATTTTCAGATATGTTCCACGTGCACTATGTATATGAAGTACATGAAACATATCTGAAAGTGCTACAAAAATATTCCAATAAGAGAACCCTTACTGTTAACTTAATAGAAAATATTGGGAGCTCACCACAACCAATGCGACAATGATTATCTTCCAGCTGTCCCACGGTCTTCTATACAATGCACGAATCGGGCCACGTACTGACATGGAACATGATTCTCGGAAAGACGCCTCAGGCTATCAACGACCTGAGCACGGAGAAGGTTGGTATTTCTCAAATTTGGTATGTTTGAAACGTTCTTCATTTTTCTTCACTTGCTTACTTCTCTTGTAAGCAAGTGAAGAAAAATAATGAGCGTTTCAAAACTTCGTACTTTCTGACGCTAAAGACGCGCATCCAAATAATTTGCAGATGGGTCGACCTGTTTGCTCGTTCGCGTGGCACGAGAAGGCCTCAGCTAGGGAGATCACAGGCATCGCCTACCTGGTGAGTTTTACCCGTCCTGGGTTTTCGGATGCAATAAAAGTACCGCGTCTCAATGAGTCCTGCTGTTCTCACAGTGTTAGAAGTCCATAAACAAAAGTTTTCCTAATGTGAATTATTTTTCAACATTTCGACGCAAATGTTTTGGATCTGCTGTCTTGAACATACATCCCTGATTCCCCGATTCTTGGATAGATATTAATTGCTTCAGGCGCTCGGTCTCTCCGACGGGAATGTTCACGTGCACGCGCTCGAGCCGATCAAATCGACCTCCAACCAGTCCCTCACGTGCATCCTGCGGAGGATGGAGGCGGGATTGTGACTATCACTGGACGAGAGACGACTGAGAAGACAGGACGGGGTCGATGACGGCAACATGCCCACTCATCGGTTCTGACCTGTCGCGGTGCTAATGATTGGTTAAAAATCTCTCTCATTTTTGTCATCACTTTCATTTCTAATCCATTAGTAAAGAGGCCATCTCTCGTTCATACAATATTCATAATGCTTTGCTAGTATTCATACTGTATTTCTTGTAGTCGGGTTTCCTCTTGTGATGAAAGCTCATATGTTTACATCAACTTTATTCAAGTCGTTGCTCATTCACAGAGAGACATTGATGAACGGGGAGATGTTACGAGCAATTTGTTGTATGTTTCATCTGGAGTGAGTGTTGCAAGTTTGAGTGTTGAGATGTTGGGAGGTCTTTCTCGGCGCGGTCAAGAGGAACAGCGCCATCACAGGAGTGAGCACACGGGATGAATGTACAGTGGAACTACTAGTATCAGGTGGATCAGTAGATCAGGGTGGGGGAGCTAACGGTAAATGCCCATAACAGTTTGACCAATCGTGGAGGGTGATATGAGATTTCTACGGATGATGATGATGATGAGGGATTCATTAGTCGGGGGTTAGTAAGGTTGGTTGATGTAGTACTGCTGCTAATTATTTACGCTGCCCCTGCGATGGTCATTGGGGGTGCCTCGCGAGAGTTAGCTACCTGCAAGGAGTATTTTTAGGAGGAGGTTTCGCCGATGGTCATGGGAATCTACTATAGGGCGTGCTCCTCTGTGTGCTAACCGGTGATATAGCACACGGAATGAGGGTGACTGCCGACTTGGCAAAGCTAGTATGGTTTCATCGATGATCATATTTGATTCACTCTACGTTTTCTCTCGCATCTCTAACCGGTGAGGCAGCATAAGGTATATTACGCATTCTCTAATCTCTATGCACTCATACAACACATACTCTACGCTAAAAGCATTTTAGCGGGCTCCTACAATAGACAAAGTTAAGTTACTTACCTGGGAGACCTTGATGTCGGCCTCGTTGGAGACGTGGTCGGCGACCTTGTCCTCAGACGACTCCACGGCAGGCAGCTGCTCAGGCATCTCATCGGCCTGAATAGATACTGTGTCATAACAATTACATTGTTGAGTCAGGTTCTGTGCTAGCCATATTCGATGACCTATAGCGGTTTTTTTTCAGTTTTTTTAATAGTTTCCGCGCACCTTGGTCTCGATAGAGGAATCTTCATCCTTGACCTCATCGACGACGGTCGGCTAATAAGTCACAATTACTGTACTTCACAAACTAAACTATTTAGAAGTAGTGATTCCAAACGACCTATTGTCGATGCATACTTAGTTAGCCGCTGTATGTATACGTCTTACTTAGTCGGACTTTAGCAGTGCCCTATTACGGATCCCTGATCGGGCAGTCAGTAAGTGTTTGAGTCCTACTCAGTCAGCCTACAAAGTGCTCACCTGATGCGTGCCAGTCTCGGAGTCGACGACGACGCGCTCGCCCGATCTGTCCTGGGTGCTTAGCTTGACGGCCTCGTTCTCGAAGAATCTGAGACTGCAATCAATGCGGCATGCGATATGCAAGGCTTCACTGTCTACTAGAGTTCCGGAATTGGGCATAATTGGGTAAGTTTGAATCATTTTCAGATATGTTTCATGTGAGCTATATTTGTATACTATATCACATGTACCATGAGTCAGTGGAGGAAAAACCGACCCCTCGGGAACAATTTCCAACTTTTAATTTTGTTTGCCTTCATATTATAGTGGTAGCATACACAAGAGCCAACTTCTCGAAAAATCTAGGCCACAGGTCCCAGAGCCGGCTTTAAGGAATTTTCCGGTTTTGCTCCCGGCTATACTGTATCTCAGCTCCCAGAAGAGCTAGAGACATGGCAAGGCACTCAAAATGATCGGCAAAATATAATAAGAAACTTTTATGTTATGAACTAAGCGATATAACAAACGTTCTTCAAGTTATGCTCGATAAAGCAGATTTTGATCGAGATAAAAAATCGTAGCTTTTTCGAGAGTATGCGTTTCAAGCAATTTTATTGCAACATATAGTAGTTCGAGTTCATACACGAATATAAAAAATGCGAAAATCGATTTATGTGATAGGCCTTTTTGGCAATATGCATTTGAATTCTCCAAGGTTACGTCGGCCATAAAAAGATGTGCGTTACCCTGCTTTGTTTTGCCCATTATTTAATGCCTATTACTATATTTCAACATTTCTGTAATAGGAGACTTTGATAACGTCGAAAAAATAAGAGATTTCACAACTTCTGAAAATTCGATTTTGAGACACCATTTATTACCAAATTTACGTATCTCAAAGCTAGTAAGTTCTAATGTTGATTTAACCATACATTGTTACCAACAATTGAGAAATATACTTGAACCGTACTAAATATCATATTCTGAACATCAAAAAATTAATTGTTCTGAAAATTCCCTTTCGAACGGGCATCTTCGAAGCAAAATATAATAACTTTTAGAGCGCATATATAAGTTCTTTGCATAAAAATCAATTCACGTCGAAGCCTGCTGTAGGTTCTACCCAGCGTTGATGGTAGCTGTTGTTAAATTTCTGACTTGGATAGCCGTAAATTTGATGAAAACTGAGGTCTCAAAATCGAATTTTCAGAATTTCAAATGAATATTGTCAAAAAAGCCTATCACAGAAATGGATTTGTGTATTTTTTATATTCGTGTATGAACTCTACCTACTATATTTGGCAATAAAATTGCTTTAAACGCATACTCTCGAAAAAGCTACGATTTTTTATCTCGATCAAAATCTGCTTTATCGAGCATAACTTGAAGAACGTTGGTTATATCGCTTAGTTCATAACATGCAAGTTTCTTATTATATTTTTCCGATCATGTTGAGCACCTTGCCATGTCTCTAGCTCGTCTGGGAGCTGATATACCGTATAGCCGGGAGCAAAACCGGAAAATTCCTTAAAGCCGGCTCTGGGACCTGTGGCCTAGGTTTTTCGAGAAGTTGGCTCTTGTGTATGCTACCTCTATAATATGAAGGCAAACAAAAAATAAAAGTTGGAAATTGTTCCCACATACCTCCACTGACTGGCGATATCCGTGATATATTGTACATGAAACATATCCGAAAATGAATCAAAGATGCCCAATTACGCCCAATTCCGTAACCCTACTATCTATATGCATGTCTATCTACATCTATCTAAACATGGGGGCCATCCTTACTAGATGTCACAATATGTGCTGTTTTGGGCACCAAACCCCTCTTCTCACAATCAGACAAGGGTGCACCAAATATATCACACTCTTCACCTAAGAATTTAGCTTAATTGCTGTTTCCACGGATTTGGCCAAAAATTGGTATCTGATGTTCTTTGAGGAATGGCTAGGTCCTCCTCCATCAGAGAGATCCTGAGAATCCCACTTGCATGCAATCGTTATGAAACTCTGCCAAATTCGGCATTGAGATCAATTCTTAGGTGAACGGCGTGATATATTTCTTTGGGGATCAGATAGTCAGACTTCTCTACTCACCTGAAGAACTCGGAGAGCGGGTCCATGGTGGTGCTGGGCACGGTGACGGGCTCCTCCTCCTCCTCCTTCTCGGCGGCGGGCTCCTCGTCGTCCTTCTTCTCGTCGGAGGAAGACGACGAAGAGTCCTTGTTCGCCTCGCGCACGATATCCTCCTCGATCTGGGATAACTGTTGATGGTTTACCGTGGCTGTTCGGGAGTACAAGAGAGGAAGAGAGATGAAAACTCATCCGTCGCAATTCATTAAAATAATGCTTTATTGGAGTTATTTGGTTTATCGATACTTAAAAGTGTCAATATATTTGAAGGATGCGGTACCTTGGCGAGCTGAGCTCTGTCGTGCTCCTCCTGCGCCTTGGCCTTGGCCTCGTTGGCCTCGCGCTCGAGCGATGCCTCGAGAGCAGCGGCCTCCTTCAGCTCAGTGGAGTCGAGCTGAAGATGATGATTATTTGTAGAATTGGGACGCTTAGATCCTCTATTATCTTCTCTTTAGTCTTATCTATCCACTTAGTACAATGTTGTAACAGTGGGAGTTTGGAATCATATGGTTCGCAATCACGGAAGAGGAGGGGAGGGGTTCTTGCTCACCTGGGATACTCGTCTCTTCTCCTCGGGAGTCAGCTCGTCCTCCTGTTCCTCGCTGTCGTCCTTCTCCTGCAACTAGAATGCTCACTTCGGGCCACCATTAGAGTTTGAGAAATAATACCACACTCTCTTCATTCTAAACAATTTTTCGATCCCTCGAGAGCGCTTAGAATAAAGAGAGTGTGGCATCGTTTCTCGCACTCTAGTCACCATCTCTTCGTCTCACACACTCCCTCTTGAGTTGCTAGAGAATGATAGAGAGAATGAAAGACCGTGATCGCATATCTGTACCTGCGACTGCGCGCGCACGAAGTTCTCGATCATCACGGGCTCAGTGGTCGTGGTCAGAGGGATCTCAGTGGTGGTGCGGAGGTCCTGGATAGGGAACTGGTGATGACGGATCGGGACAGAACTTGCCAAATTATGTTTTGTATGAATAAGGATTGGCTTAATTGGATGTGCACGCTCTCTCGCCTACCTGACCGGTGAGAGAACGCGTATAATTTTAAAAAAACACATTTCACACGAAGCCATCCTTAGTCAGCACACATTTTGAATGAATGCAGCATAATTTGTATTGTTTGTTAGTAGTTTCTGCTGATTCCGCATACGAAAAACGGTGTCACACGCAAACTTTCCCAGAAGGACGTTTTGGACCATCATCCATGGGTTACGATTGATTATGTTGGCTACAGAAGGTTACAGTCAACTGAACGGTCACAATGGAGCGGCAAGCCGCTTACCGAGTCGATCTGAGCGGAGTCATCATTAGCTCCTAGGACAGCGTCGCCTCGACGGATATCATGGTCGTCCTCTCCAACCATTGATGAAGAATCCTGATGGGAATTGGGTTATGGTAAGATGGGTTACAGTATGCTCCGATGATGTAGTTCCGTGTTGATTAGAATTATAGTTAGATTGTGTAGAACGGGAGCTGGTAAAATAGGATTATCTGCATCTGTGAAGATGAGTTGAGTTAAGCTACATTAATATGTTAATTAAGCGCTGGATTAGTATGAGTATTTCGTAAATGATGAAACTTGGGATACCTCCTTGGAGGCGCTGCTGTCGGCCTGCTGGACGGAGACGGAGGCGCCGTCCTGCTGGAGCTCCATCGCCTTGCGCTGCAGCTTCTCGTAGATCGCGTCCTGCATCACAAATTTCTTGCATATTTGAAGGCCGTGAGCTAATATGCACTGCACACAGACACTATCGCATACACGGATAGCATCGACCAGCTTCCTTGCCTGGTCGTAGTTCTTCGTGGTCTCCTCGGGCTTATTTTCGTTGTGGATCTCCGGGATGGAGGCAAAGAGAGGAGGCTGCGACTGGCGGTCCTGCATCTGCTGAGAGAGTGCCTGAACATGTAATGTAATATTTCCTTCGTCGGATACGCAACATCATCATGGTCATTCTGGAAGGAATGTGTCATTTCCTACCTGGAAGTGCTGGAAGAGTCTGTCGTGGATGCCGGGGATGGGTGCGTCGGGGAGGGTGGCGGACTCGGCCTGTGGCTGCTCCTGGCTGCCGCTGCCTCTCATCTGCTCGACGATCTGCTGCGCGGAGGCGTCATGGGGCCTGTAGGGATTGATTTAATCTAGATATTTCCAGAAGAGAACGACTATAAGAACGATGAGAGCCCAGTGGAACAGATGAATGGAATTCAGAAAGATGAATGGGATTGAGAAAGTTCTGATTAACCTGAGCGGGATGTTGTTCTCGTTGCTCTCCTCAGAGGATATGGCGGGCTTGGAGTTCTCGCGGCTGTCCTGAACAGAGCAAATCCTTATCTCGGCCCTCAAGAACGTACAATATATCTAGCGTGGCGTTGAATCTCACCTGAGGAATGGGGAAGAATCGTCTGATGAAGATGAATGCGTGGGGCTGAGGCTGAGGCTGGGGCTGTTGGGGCTCACTCGACTCCTCGCTGGACTGCTGCTGGGAGGAGGACTGCATCTGCAAGACCTACTCCATCAAACACGCAAGCACCTCAGGTTACGGGCACAACTTTATTGGGCAGATTGACACTGTGTACAACATAAGGGTTGGTGTTGTGCTGATTTTTCTACTTAGTGAGTGTGCTAGAACTAAACTACAACAGCGAGTACTAGGTTAGTGATGAGTATCTAGCAGGTACTGCAGCTGATCGACTGCGATACGACCACGTGTGCACCACGGCCGAGCACGCGAACTTCTTGCTGCTGCTGGATGTGCTGCATGCGCTCACGGAGACGTGCCTGGAGCGCCTGCTGGAAGAGGAGTAACGGCTGCGATGGAGGCACCTGAAGCTGCCTGGCTAGCTACTCGCTAGGGAACCGAACCATGCATGTGCACTACTTGTCGGTTAAACTACCGTGTAATTGGTAACTACTTCATCCCACAGTGCACTAGTCTGATGAACTAGTTATCTTGTCAAACCATCCTGCCATGCAACATGTGGTGCTTTCGTCTTGTGTTGATCTTGCTAAACCATCCCATCGTGCACTACCATGCCAGTCGATTCCTTATCTTGCTAACACCACCGTGCACTACCATGTGATATCTATGGTGACTTCACTGCTGCAAGATATGCAGTACCTGAGCTCCCTGGGGCTCGAAGGCGGGCTGAGGTTGCTGCTGCTGCTGGCGCCACAGGTTAGCCCAGAAGGGTCCGTTCATCATGGGTGCCTGCTGCTGGGGCTGCTCCTGCTGCTGCTGCTGCATCATCGGATGCTGGAACATCATCTGCTGCTGGGGCCAGGCCATCATCGGCTGCTGTTGCTGCGTCCAGAAGGGGCGGGGCTGCTCGGCCGTCTGCCAGGATGACTCGACGGGCTGCTGCTGCTGCTGCTGCATCTGCTGAGCCATAGCCTGCTGCTGCATGGCGCGCGCGAAGGCGGCACGACGCCAGTACTCCTGCCACTCGGCCTGACGACGAGCCTCCATGGCCTGCAATGAGATCATTATATCTATCTATCGCATTCTGGATGGAGAAGTTTCATGGGAAGGAGCCACCTAACTTAGTCGTCTCATGTCGGGTATAAAATCACATTAAGTAGCTGCACCTTTACCTATCACCTTTAATGGCGAGCGATACGTAGTCACTAATGTCTGTCAGACAACTTGGGGATGTAAAAGTGAGTCTATGTGCAGCAGTAGCACCTGTTGCATCGCCATCTGCTGCATGGCCCATTGCTGTCGCTGGAACATGGCGTAGCGCATTGCGGCCTCGCGCTGAGCTGCCTGCTGCACGGCGGCGAGCACCAGCATCTGAAATTGATCAAATTACCATTAATTCATTAATTCATTTTCATTCTATTATTACATGTTTCGGACAGTGCATGATAAAACGAATGAATGACTAATTCAAGTTATCGTATCTTCAAGCACGACTATGTTTCCACTCAGGATAGTTAGGATCACCTATGATATCAAGTTCTCGAATCAGATTGTTGCGTCCATTACAACAACATGATTCGCTCCAGTTACAGGAATTGAACTTTGCTCGCTAAGGATCCAAAAATTTATCGATGTTATTGTGTTATTCTCCCCTAATGAGTGACCTTCGCACTCCAAGGAATGTGTCGAAAGTTGAAAGGATGGCTCAAGTTCGGATTAAAGTAACCGATAACATTGCACTAGGAAGGAGATGTTTCTAATCATCTTATCACTCAATGCACCCAACGATTTTCTACTTCCTTGTGTAAGATTTTGATGCGGTAAGTTCAATAAATTAGATGTTATGCTCAAAACCTTACCTGTTGGAGTCTGCGCATTCTCCACGCTCTCATCTCGTTCTCATACTGAGCGGCGCGAGCTGCCTGGATGGCCTTAAAATAAGCGCTGTTTAACTCGACAACACTCTATGGAACGTTGAGCAGGGTAGAACCTCCAATAGTCATGGTCGGAGCAATCATCTGACTCTCTTATAGGGCTGGCAAATCGAAGTAGTATGGCGAATTCGCAATTTCCCCCCCCCCTCGCAAATTGCGAAATCCGAGGAAGGGGAGGAGTTGTAAATTCACAATCCGACTTCGAATTGCCAGCCCTACTCTGTTCATAAATCTCTATCTGTGAGTAGAGAGAGTGAATGTGGAGAGTGAGACCATTGCTAATGGTCTGAGTTAGTTCACGGTAAGAGTGAAACCACCTCCTTTGACAGATTCACACCTCCACATCACCACATTCGTGCTTTCGACTGCACGCATATCAAAATCGTGTATTCCATTTCGTATACTCTCAAGACTAGAGTTCTCTTATTGGAAAATTTTCGTATCATTTTCAGATGTGCTTCACGTGCGCTACATATATGGCCTATATAGCGTACATGAAACATATCTGAACCCGATGCAAAAATTTTACAATAAGAGAACCCTACTCAAGACACACTGAGTATGCAACCTGCCAGATTTCTACCACCTTCACTTCAAATTCTGCACTTTCTCGTCAGGTTCAGTTGCGAGAAAGTGAATTATGATGTGGTTGTATCAGTACTCGATTCCTACCATGAACGGGTGCATGCCACCGTAGTTGAAGGCGTCGGGCGAGGGTCCCTCCATCTCATACGGGTGCATGGGACGACGGGGCTCCTCGTCCATCTTTGAGAAAAAAACAGTTGTTAGCCACAGATTAATTCTGGTTAGTGTGTACACCACAACACAAAATGAATTGCCTCTAACCTAATTGTTTCATCACGTCAGATATTATGTGAAAAACGTGTGTAAGGAAACACACGAGAGAGAATTATATGATAAAGTCTACGTCACTGATCACAATCCCTAGATGGTCAGGCATATCAGAGAGGTTTCGTTAGATGTTGTTCACCTCGCTGCTCTCGTCCTGCTGGCTGCTGCTGCCGGAGGCGGAGGCGGAGCTAGAGGCGCTGCCGCTTCCACTTCCGCTCTCACTTCCGCTGCTGCTGCTGATGCTGCTTCCCTCCTCCGAGCGCACGAGTTGCAGGATGGGAATGACGGGCGCCTCGGCAGTGCGAGCGCCGTCCTTCGTCTCCTCGGAAGCCTGAATCAACACGTGATAGGCTCAGCAAAACACTCATGCATGGATGAGGGATCGAACCATGAAGCCAGCATAAACACGCATTCTTAAATCGTGCATGGATCACGTGGGATGAACAGCAAATGACATTTGCAGCGAGGAGGGATCGAACCATAAACCAACCTTGGGCAGCTGGACGATCATCTGCGTGCCCTCGTCGGTCTGCTTGATCGTGATTTGGGCCTGAATTTGGGGATCTCTGCCTACCCATAGGACCGAAGTGATACTGCAGTTGCATTCCCTCACGTATTATTCCAATAGTGAATAATATGTGTACTCTAATATCAAGAGTCAAAACAAACATGAAAGAAGCTAAATTAATCTTACTCCATCGTCCTTCTCCTCGGCCTTCTGCGCCTGGCTGTTGAGAGCGGTGAACTGCGGCTCGGAAACGACGTGCGCGGTCTTGCCACCCTGAAAAGAGGCTACATTTAATCTTTGTTTCGTCTTCGTCAAATTTTTAAGTGTGCGATCTTATGGTGTTGTCATTTCACGATGTATGTGTTTATCCCTAGCATTTGAGGAAAGTTGTAAACGCGAATAACAAGTGTGCAGATGCAGGAACTCTAATTGTACAACCTCTTGTAGATTGTGAATTGCATTCAAATTTTCGACAACTTCATGTTGCTTGCTTTGTTTTGAGAGCTTGGGTCGTCTGCAATTGCTTGTTTTCGTAGGAGCAATATATTTTCCTTCGTGTCACCCCACTTTCAATGCCGTGAAGTTGGCGCCATCAGATAGCGCAATCTTTCGCTTGATAGGAGTAGTATCAGTCACCCCGCCTATTGTTGCCTATCAATCACTGTGTTCAATCTCACTTTCGCTGAATAGTGACAACACATTGGCGCATTGCGTCAAAACATAGATGCTTTGCTAAATTTATTTGGCCCCTCTGTAGTCACAAGGTAGCTAAGCTCGCGAGGTCATGTGAACAGTCTGGGCTATTGGCCGAATGCTCGATGAAACCACCAAAAAAGCAATTGGCGTCATCGCCCAATTGACCCTGCAAACCCGTTTGCTGCTTCGGGAAAGTTCTCATTCGATCGGGGAAACTTCTCATTCGAGCAATAGCATGCGGATATGATAGCTGTGGTGCTGACTTTCAGATCGAAATTTTTGTAATTGTCTCTTCATTCTACATCTACCGGTCAAGTTATGGATATAATGAAGAGTGTGTTGTGTAGTTTCTCCAACTCTAGTGCTGATACTAGTCGGCTGATGATGAAAAGTGCGCGGCAAAGGCCAAGACGAGATCGCAAAGGGCGCCCAAGTTGTACAGGAGTTGAGTAGGTCGGAGTGGAGGGGGGAGAAACATGTTGACGAGATAAGGTGCGTGGATTACGGTAGAGAAGACGTGATCACGTGAATTAATCATGCACCGAATTCGTCCAATTGCCGGCTCTAATCAATCCGAGTTTTACAGCCACTTAACATTTTGGAAGAATTTTTAACGGCCTTCCACAAATTCAGTACGCCAATCATCAAAGATGCGTCACCTTTCGCTAAATGCTACTGTATAAATTCTACTGTACTGACGGATGATTTCCCGACCCGTCCTCTCCCAGTGACAACGGATAAACATTGATTATTGATCGATGGCAATCGTGCTAGATTGAGATTATAGGTCTTGTTACCTAAAGGTTAACTATCTACGTCCCAACGCGAACGGTACCCAGCATACAGTATCCACGGCAAGGTTACGGTAGCCTCACCGTAATAGCTCTGGCGACCTCGTCCTTGTTCCAAACGACGAAAACGAGGAGGGAGAAGAGCAGGGATCCGATGAGGACGAAGGCCAGCAATCGGGCCAATAGGCACCAAGTTGAGGGAACGCTCTGCAAGAAAAGTAAACGGTAAAGATGCTGCCACGTTAATTTACAACCGCCTAGACACTCTGCAACAGATTAGCTAAATCGTTGTGGTTTTGTCCATCCATCGTTGTAATCCGAGCATGCACACGAGTCATTTGCATCTCCCAAATGATTAATTTGAATTATTATTTTCGAAAATATGTTTTCGACTCCCACCTTTCTCATGGGCTCAGTGTTCTGAATCGGGATGGGCACGAAAGTCGGCTGCACTACGGTGAAGACCTCAAAGATCAGGGGTCAAAACCTAGAACAAACACACAAAGTTCAAAATCCAATCTCACCTTGGGGTCTTTAACAATATCTTGCTGCGCCTTGGCCTCCTCTTCGGGCCCGCCCTGTACGCCTAATTTTGTCATCTACAATTAAACTAATTAGTTAATTAATTACCATAATTGTTCAAAGACATGGAGCGAACACGAACAAAACATTCGATCCGCGCGCGAGTGACCTTCGCAGGCAATCGATTGCTAGCGAGTGTTGTTTTGCCTCTTTAAGGTTCTGCGTGACCGATCGATCGATAACGACGATAGGTCAGAACCTGAGGTTGACCTTCGGTCAGCCGGATTGGCGCAGGGAAGAGTGGGGAGAGTTGGACGAATCGAGTAAAGGAAAGGAGGAGGGGATGGACGGGGGGGGATGGGCGAAAATAGGGGAACGAGATAGTGAATAGGAGAGGACGATCATGTGATGATGATGATGGAGGGTGAGGAAGTGACTGGCCGGCGAACTTTGACCGTGCCGGAGTTCTAGAAGGGTAAAGGTGCTGTTAGGACAAGATGTTTTCTTCAGTCCGAGATGGTTTCGAAGATCAAATACCGACTGCTAGTTAGGCAACCCTGCTAACTAAGTTAATGGGGCGAACTTTGGTCAAGATTCTCCACGGCGACTGATAACATGAAGAGGGTAAATATGATGCAACATCATGCATTTACCAGATTTAAGATAATTTACTGTGATGATGATGATGGGTGAGGAAGTTGGTGGGTGGTAGGGGGCTGTTTTGACGATCCCGGGATTCTCGAAAGCGCCATGTAAAGGTGACCAATTGATCCAGTAAAGCTCCATGGAATATAGCAGTCTCGAAAAACGCATTTACAACAGTTGTTTCCTGCATTATTTTTTTTTCGGAGGTGACGAGGACGCTGGGCCAACAATTACATACAAGGAAGTAATGTCGCTGCGTTTTTTTGGTTCTCTGACCATCGACGGTGTAATGACTTCATAACTCACACGTAGGGACCGCGCGGCAGAACGGGTTGGCTGCTCTTTATGAGTTGTGACATATATCGAAACTTTCGCTTGATAGATGGCACTAGTGATGTCTAAACGGAACACGCTTCAAGCCGGCTATATCGTTTCTAATGAGGAGCCGGCTCGGTATGAACTGAGGATGCCCACTCGAATATATAGAATCCAGATCAGCGATAAATAGGACGTAAAAATGTGCACAAATCACAGTGGTCATCGATCAGTAATCGAAAAACACAGTGATCAGCACCAACGAGATCTAGATCGCTTACCCATGTTATTCATTAAAGTCGGGGAAAAGTTAACAGTTGGTTCTAAAATGCTCTCTAGTAGGAACTAATCACATCAAGCATATGCGTCTAAGCTCCAACTTTTACTCATGCACTACCACCATTAGTGTATTCCATAGTGAGCGAAAGACCCGGAACACTTCTTTTCTCGTCAACAATTTCCTGCAAATTGTCTCTAACAAATGAGAGAGTGTGCAAAATGATGAGAGTCAGACCATTGTTCGCATTTTCTGCAAACCTCCTAATGCAATCTTCGTTCGATCGATGTAGATATGCGATAGATGTTCGATTTCGAGAGGGGAAAGAGGGGGGAAATAGGGTAACGACAGGGAACACATTTGGTGATTGGATAAGAGTGTAATACTGTAGTTGAATCATCACAGAATCATGCGAAGGATCTCAAGGCCGAGAGTGGGCGCTAAAATAGAAAGGGCGATTAACCTATCCATTTCAGCGCCTATCTCACGCCTTTCGTATGAGCGTGGGGGGAACGTCCACCCATTGTGGGCCAGGTACCATTTCAGCGATGCGCTCTATTGGTTTCCATTCGAAGACCGACACAAAACATGCAAAGATGAGTATGAAAATCAAACAACCGAACTCTAACGATGATTTGAAGCAAGCTCAGTCCTATTCTATGGTAGTTGGACCGATGAAACCTAACTACCGACGAATAAGACATATCATCATCTGGAGTTAGCCGTCTAGCGAGATACTTTGAATTTAAACGAACAACCGAACTCAATCGGCCCAATCACAAGCTCAGTGAACCTCAATGCGAAATGGCTGCTGGCACAGATTTCTATCTACCCATTCCGGAATATTCTAAGCGGATCGAAAAGCTGTGAGGGGGAGAACTCTCAGCACAGCTGAGGCGCACTATAGCAGCTGATGAACGAGCCTTGTACGGGGCAAAGACTGCGCGGGGGGATGATCACGGGTCCGCGGGATACCAGCTGATAAAGTGGTTAAGATATCAATAATTTCAAATGCCCGAGCGCGCAACACTGGTACTTTGAAACCGTCGATCAGAGGCTCTGAAACCGCACAACATGTAGAAGGATTGTAAAGTGGGCAAAGACTGCGGGGGGACGATCACGGGTCGCTCATCTCTCTTTTTAGCATCGCTCATCTCTCTTTCGAATAGTATGACTCTCCCCCTATTTTAACGCTCTCTCACTTTCTCTGACCTGAGGATTGCTCCTTTCCTCCCTCCTAGCACTATACCAGTCCGTTGCTTATCCCCTCTTGCTCATCCTCTATCTATCTCCTCCAATGAAGAATGTTCCTAGCCGATCCGACGCATTTATCGGGATTGATCAGGGAAAGCTATTTATTCGAGCAAGGGGAGATTTGGAGTATATTAGCTAGTAGAATAAAACAGTCACAGAAGGGAAAGAACCGCTTGATAGCTAGAGCGTGACCAGCAATAGTGGCTTTTGGCAGAAGTGGAGTCAAATTGGTTGCGATTTAAGCTCGAGAACTGCCTTGTGAACAATGAGAGGAAAAGCATGATTAATTCAAGTCCTCAAATAGAGTATCATGCCATAATGCGATCAAATTGGAACGCACAGTCGATTAGATCCCGTATGCGAGATCGAGTGGGGGGGGGGGGGCTGGTCAGAGAGTGCCCCATCCCCCCTGGATGAATGGGGTGGATTGGAGGGAGGGGAGGATCAAGGGCCGATCAAGGAGCAGAGCAGGATCAGTTCCACATATATGGGGCGTAAGAAGTTATGGATAACATGGAGACCTAAAACAAGCCGTCATATATGGATTGATGCTTCGATAGCTGAACATTCGCAGAAAACTAACGCCTTTGTCTAATTATCACGTATGATATCCTCAAGGGAAAGCTAACGAGGTATGCTACTCGGAGTTGCCATTGCGGAGCAATGACCAAGCGATGGGCGCTAGTACTATTTTCGGTCAACTATGTCCTAGGTAAGCCTACAGTGTAAGGGCAAGGAAATGCAAGAAGCCTTTTTCTCATTTTTATATTTCCGCGTATGATATCCTCAAAGTAAAGTACTATGTGTTGCAATTGCAGAGCAATGACCAAGCGACGGGCGCGCAAAAATGATCTCCGCTGCTTACCGGAGTGGAACGGAAGAAGAGGCGAAGTGCTACCGGTCACCAGCACATAATTACAGGGGCGGAGAAGCAATCTCATCAATTTTCACACTCTCTAGCAGGTTAGAGAAAGCGAGAGATCAGGCAAATTGAAGAGAGCCAGAGAAGAGTGCATTACAACGGGCCCGTCACACAAAAAGTGATTGGCAGAGGCGACCATCAACCAGAGGCCAGAGAAGCGTCCCGTTTCGGCCAATTTCCGCATACTATAAATCAACAGTTCAGAAATTTGCCAGCGTAGCTCTACTAATACGTTTTATGAATCGCTGTAATTATTCGGGGAAATACCTGCTAACACCAAGATAAGGCCAAAAATGAGGCGAAACGGGTGGTATTCATTCTCGAGCAGGAGCGACCAATGCAGGCTCTTGATCGTTTGCTAGAGAGCGATCGAAGCAATACTGGATTGATTAGAATGGATAGTGGGAGGAGAAGGAGGAACTTGATGAGAGGGGGTAGAGGAGAACCTAGTTCGGCGGTTCTTCACTCTAAAATAGTATGTTGAATGAAGATTCGATTACTCAAACTCCGAACTCTAGAACCTCCCATACACGGATTCGATCTCAAACTTTGCTCAAAACTGATTGAAAACCGCAAGAGCTCGACTTCTTCTAGCACCTCATCTAACCGATTACAGTACTACTCTTCTTTCTATTACACAGTTCGTGTTTATGTCGGGACGGGTGAACATATATTGCATGCATAGTGTTCCTTCCCTTCCCATCGCTCTCTAGACATGTAATCACGATAATAGGAAAAAGGGCCAAAATAAGAAGGGAGGAGGGGAGGAGGTGGAGGATGAGACAAGGAGGGGGGCGCGACACTTTATAGGCAAGTTCCCAGCGGAACTTTCCCACATCGAAAACATGAACATTGATTGGAACAATTGCAGAGATGGTGTAAACAGTTGGCACAATTTCGCAGGGGATTCACAACTATTTAGTGTTAGGTTTTGGTAGAATGTGAATACTCCCTGAATCAGGGACGCCGATGCAATCAAACGACTTCATCGATAGCGAAAGTTTTGGCATGACGCGAGCATTCATCATTTACGAGTTATGGAAGCCATAAGATAGGCAAATTACCACCCAAAACGATTGGGGGGAAGCATGGCACTTTTACCTATCTGAGTAATGCGAACGTCAGCAAAGGTCTCGCTCTCTCCAAACAGCACACTCTCTCATCGGTTAGAGAGACGAGAGAGCATGCAAATCGAGGAGAGTCAGATCGTTACTCGAGAAAGTGCATGATGAACTCAGGAGAGTTGATACCCAGAACCCAGTCGATGGTTTCTGGATTCTGGGTATCGAGTCCGTCGCCCCAGTTCGTGATTGATCCTGAAGCCTGACCGACCAACTCGTCCACATGTCTTACCTACCACATGTCTCGGCTATTATGCCGTCGATGTTAAAAATTAAAGTCTAAAGATTAATGTGGCTTACTCTCAGTGTTCCCCTGAGATCAAAGTTCTACCGACCCGATTAATCATTACTAGTGCCCATAGCTGACCTAGAGAGTAATACGTGGAAGAGAGGAAAATGGTATAGATTGCGACCTTGATGGACGGCTTTCTTCAAGCAGCTTTCGGTTTCACGGAACGTTGAGCAGAGGTCAGCGAACGATATTTGTTCCTAATTCATGAACACACCGAGGGGAGAAAACACACTCTGACCTACCCCCACCACTTCCTTCCCCTGACCTACTTCGCGGTCATTAGTGAAAACTCGTCTCGGAGTTCTATTATTATGGAGCTGACTGTTTTGGGGTAAAAGTGCGGGCGCGCCTACAGGAATAGAGCGCATATTGGGGAAGAGTACACTACCTGGTCCCGTGTTTTGGCGATCATTTCCAATTCCCTTCCCCTTCGCAAGTATAACTCGATTCTATTATATTCTAGCAGGAGCGTTTATCATCTGAGAACTGGTAAAACGAATGTCCGAGAACTACAGTGCCGGGGTTGTAGTCACAAGGCGGCAATTTCCACGGATTTGCGGGAACTCATCTTCCCTTTCCTGCCCCTTTCTTGTTCGCGCAACAAAATAACCCCCGTGAAGGTCAGGGGCGGTAATCGTCTGAGTCTCTCCAATTTGCCTACTCTCTCGCTTTCTCCGAGAGAGTGTGTAAAATGAGGAGAGTCGGACTCAGATACTGTTTACTCCTACTGTCAATTCAAAGAAGTGTTTCTGTTTGCGCCCCTGAGTCCTTAGGCAGGGGCGGATGGTCTGGCTCTCTTCAATTTACACACTCTCTAGCAGGTTAGAAAAAGCGAGAGAGCATGCGCATTGAAGAGAGCCAGAAAAGTAGAGGGGGCTGAACGTTGCAAGCAGACCCCGACAGGTTCGAATACAATACAAATGCGGTAGTCAATTCCCCAATTCCGGAAGCTTGTCTGACTCTCTCCTACTCGCATGCTCTCTCGCTTCCTCTAACCGTCATAAGTGTGTGCAAAATGAGAGTCAGACCATTGCACCAATTCCGGAAGCATGTGCGGCAATAGATGGATGGCATTGGTAATGGGAAATAGTCTACCGAGTAATATCATTGACGCTCTTACTGTGATGTACAGGTAGAATTGGAAAAGATATGACGCCCCCGTTTGTATGCTATCTCAAACACGCGAGACATCATGAATGATGTAGGGCCCGTCTGATCGCGCATGTATGATAAAATAAATTGCCGACTTCCATTCGTCAATTTTGAAGATACGATATGACGGGCCGAGTTTGAGGATGATACAATCATCACCTTTCATCAGTGATCCTGAATTTTTCGTCCCAAAATAGGTATTTTTATCTCGTCAAAAGAAAACCCGTAATCAACTTGGCATCGATCAGTAAAAGATCCCTGTACTCTCGAGGCGAATTAGAAAGGGAAAAGATAGTTTCGGAAACTGGATTCTAATCTGGCCTTGTGATACCCTTCCGTCGATTTTCGCGACACTACCGTAATCTTCGTCCGCGAACTTCCGCCCGGGACACCATAATCATCAGCGAGGTCCATCCATTACACCTACTTATGGCGCTCGCGCCTCGAATCAAGTTCTCTCTCTCTCTCTCTCTTTCTCTCTCTCGATCAAAGTGAGTAAAGCAGGGGCGAGTAAGTAGACCTGATCAGAGGGCACCAGCATTAAGAAGTAGGCGAACAAGGGTCTTTCGGCCACTTTCGGCCTAAGAAGGAGGAGAAGAAGAAGAAGACGGGCCACTTTTACAGCCAAAATTGACGAAAAACTAGCGTCAAAGCAGCAATTCCAGAAAGCGAACACTAAGTGCGTAATGTGGCGCAAAAAGCGAGGATGAGGAGGGGAGAGATGGTGCTAAAGTGGGGTAGCCGAGCCGATTGACCCTATAGAGATCTTTCGCCTTTGTGGAGAGGGGAAGAGGAGTTGCTCTGAATGGAGTCACTCACAATGGAGAATCTTCCCCACAAGTGGAACGGAAATAACACCTGTACTGCGTGTGGTTATTGAAATGAAGGTGGTAAAATGATCGAAAACAAGTACCGGCCATCTAGGTAGTCACCGAGAGAATTTGCTACACAATAGTTGAAAATATATACTCAAATCGAGAAAAAAATAAGCACAGTTCTTGTAGAAACTCACTGTGAAACCAGATGAACATCGAGAACATAGGTGATACGCCACGATTGCAAGACAATCAACAGATCCACGGACATCTCCCAGATACCAGCGATCATCGCCCGTATCGCCTTACGAGGAATGTCAGCTACTCATCCCGATTCCTATTGTTCGCCGATTTGCCGAATTTCTGCGCAAACTCCGTGGAAATTTTTTTATAGCATTCCTAGACTGTAGTCCTTACGGGAACTATGCGCTAACAGCCCCATAGCTATGCTCGCTCTCTATTTATGTCCAGCGAAAGGAAATGTGCGTTGATGAGAGTAGGCGCGAACATTTGTAAACACTTGTGAAGACCCGCAGTGAAAGTTTACGAAATAATGAGCACGTGCGCTTGCGTGGGTTGTTGTGAAAACACTTGGGACTTGCGCTTCCCCCCTCCTTTCCGGGATTAAAGTAACTTGAAAATGCGAAAGCACAGTAAAGTTCGAGAAAAGATACTACGGTCCCTTCATTCAACACACTTCCTCGACTGGAGGAGCAAGAGTCCGACTCTCTTCAGTTTGCACGCTCTCTCGCCGGTCAGAGAGACAAGAGAGCGTGCAAACTGAAGTGAGTCAGACGATTGCTCGACTGGAGAGAGTGTAGGGAATGAAGAGACAATTACACGAATTATGCTACTGTTAAATATTTAAGCCTATTGCACCGCCGTGATTAGAGTAGCGTGGAAAGTCGACAGTGCGCATTCACAGCGAAAGTTTACGAGTAAAATTAGCTCGGGTTCGCTCTACTACAGTGAAAGTGGGGGCTGTTCGTTTACAACCACTTCCTCCCCTACCCTCCACTTAGTCAAACTCTGCTTGTGCAAAGTCGAAAATTGCTGCCAAAACAAACGCGCCCAATTGCCGTTTCCAGTCGGCACCCGCGTCATTTCGCTCAGAAACAAAGTTGAGACGGGAAATGTATAGTCATTGATTCCGTTGCGGATGCGATCGCTGGGATGTGCATAAAAGTTAAGTTATGCTTGCTTCAACCACGAACATGTATTCGCAAGTAATTTTGTCATCATTTTGCGTTCTCTCTATCAGAATTTTGAGAAAGCAGATTGAAGAGAGTTATTCCAGCCGATGCCATTCCTACTAGAATCATGCAATTTTATCCCCTCTCTACTAATTTTTCTACTACTTGTAGAAACTACTCTTCTTATTTACGATACACTATCATGTCAGCGCAAAAGGCGCGAAACGTGCAATGCTCGATAATTCATGTATGGAGGAGGGTGAGTGAGGCGGATCGCCTTATGGTATCACATGACACGAAATCAGAACAAAGGTGCTGATCTCTCCGATTTTGCCTTTGATCGAAATGCAAACACATTGACTATGTGACAGTAGAAGAGGGAGCAATCGTCTGACCCTCTTCGCTTTGCACGCTCTCTCACCGGTCAGAGAGACGAGAAAGCGTGCATACTGAAGAGAGTCAGACGATTGCTCAGAAGAGGCCATGCAAGCACTCGAGTACCACCCGGGGAGATCAAGCTACACTCACTGTCTCGCGCTTGCGTTGTATTACATCCCAGGGTCGTAGCATGAGGTCTAATGGCCAATAACCCATTACGATAATGTAAACATTACTTTAAACATCTTGTCTATTTATCAGGTTGGTGCAAAAGTTTCTCCCTTTTTTCATAAATTTACATTTTTGCTTCCTCTGACCTCCAATGTTGATTAATTCTCCTACGGTCTTTTGCAATAAAAGGGTACATTAATACTCTGTATAACAAGCCGTGTCCCAGTTCTCCACCATTAGCCGCGTCGATACAGCAATCTGTCCAATTTGGTAAAATTGATTTTCAAAGTGATTTTTTATAAGGTCGTCGCTAAGTGGAGAACCGATACAGGGGTTAATCATACATACCAGTGTAAAGTATGCTAACTGGGCATGCTCATACATGTAATTCAATATCAATATGCCGTCATGCCAAGATGAGATGAGCGTCTAATTAGATAATTCCGCGAGATTAATTTCCGCGGAATTACATTTCATAGTCCCGAATGCTTAGCCTTTGACTCAGAAAGCCATATTGTTGTGGACAATGAAGTCCTCGCTAGTCTTCATATTACCCTTAAACTTGATGTGGCTACATCTATTCATTCGTGAACAGCAGGATGATACAGCCAAATTTCAACTAAATCAGCACTTTTTCTAATTCCCACCATCCAACGCTTTTTGAAAGTCGGATATTTTGTGATATTCAGAAAGAGCAACTTGAGTGACATTACATATCAAGTGGGTAGAATCCATTGCTAGATCGTATTCAATTGGGAGGGTCCAGCAAAGTAACCTAATAATCGTAATATTTTTACATTTTGACTTTTTCATTATTTATTCCCCTAATATGCTTTCCAAAATTGAATTAATCCTGCACGCATTACCTACATATATGACCACAACTAATGATAAAAGGAAATTAAAGTCAGGTATATATGGCTAGAGAAAGTTTAAAAAATATATTAGGGAGAAACTTTTGCACCAACCTAATACAATGCCGAACGCAAATATTATTACGGCAAAGACGTCCACATTGTTTATAATCTGATATTGTGATGGAGACTCGATAAGAAGCATCTTGATATGTGTTGTAATGTCTTTCGAATCGTTTCTCAAATTTTATCCGATTCATCAAGACTGATTATGGAAAACATTGAAAAAATATTATTGTGCTCGGCACTAGACAACAACTAGGGGCGAAAACTTGGATACCTAGAGAAACAAATGATAATCGGCTGTCAGAATGAACAATCATTGGTGGAAGAAACTGAGAATCATTTCACTGATCGTGAACATATGTATTCAAAATAATTGTAATATATGTAAAATAATGAGGAGAGCTCAAACGTGGAAATTTTAAAGATCGATAGAAAAATTTAGGATGTTCTTTTAGTGATGTCAAAATTCTGCGTAATTTTCGAAATCGATAATTGATTTACAATTTACTATGAAGGCGTAGTGATAGTGCGATCCGAGTCGCTCTCCTCATCTTCTTCCTTGACCTGCTCCTCCTTTTCTCTTCGTCTCTCCTCCTCTTCCTGATCTTTTCCTTTCTCCTCGTAGATAGCTGACCTCGCGTCGAGATATTCCTCACTAAACATTGAGATGAACAAGTTTTCGCACGATTCGAGTAACATTACTTGTTCATTGTATATCAACCTCATGAAATTGTCACTTCATTTTCTCAAAATATTGTAATATCAGTGAATTGTTATTATGCAAAACCGTTCCCTTCGATACTTTTCAAGTTCAGATCCTTACTCGCTGAGGTAGTCGGTATCTCCTCGGCCGAGAAGGCACAGAGAGGCAACGCTCGATCGAGGAGTCTCGTACACCTGTAAGTTTTGCTGTGAGAATATAATCCGGGTAATAGATGACAGTGGTGGTCATTCCATGTAAAACATATGCAAACATTTTTTTGGAATTTATTCCAATAGCAGGTTGCGATTCACAGAGCGAAAGAGCATCAGATAGTCTGAAGTATTTGCAGAATCTACTTAGTATAAGCGATGAGGTTTTGTATCGTCGGACTATTACAATTTGTTATTTTAATTAATCACCTCATCATAGCTGGAAGAAGAAGAGCGACGAAGAGGAACCGCCACGTCGGCCGCGGATGCCTTCTGATAATGTATTCCTAATTTTCGGTCTCGTTTTTCATACTTTGAGCTCACGAACGGCCCCACTTTCTACTTTTTTTTGAGATTATGTGACGACTTCAGACTGTCCGATCTTCTTCCGTTATCTCCCAAGCAACACATCTGCTCAATTTCAAGCGTCTCACCCTCTCCTCATCGACTATCTGCGACTCGATCACGACATCAGGAGGCGCGATGATCACGGTTCTCCGCAGGGGATTGTCGGAGGAGGTGAGAGGCTGCATCTCGGCGTCCGCTTGCTTGTCCTCTCTGCAATGCCACTGATAAAGTTATGACAAACCCGCGAAATTGATTGAATTTGTGCGCGAGCCTGATCACGCCCGCTCTCTTGTTTTTGCATAACCTCGAACTGATTTGTTATCAGAATACAAACTCAGACTCGATAGATGAGTGTTTGACCAGAGTAATTTTAATTTTATCTTGACAATCAATTAACTTTCCATTCTAGCCTATATAATATAAATTTTATTTATAGATCACAATTCTTCACCTGTCTCCTCGGAAGTTCACATGGAAGAAGGAGGATGACCGATCAGTTCCTGAATTTTGAAAATCAAAATTGGAAGTGCATTTTTGATTGATTCCGCTCTCATTTCCAATTCATAGCTCCTTCTATTTTTGTTCTTTCTTCAACAAAAGTGGATGCGTGTTTGGTTTAATGAATCATCAATTGTTACCGTTTGCGCTCGTCCCGTCTTTCCTCGGCTCCTCCCTCTTCTCTGCTCGCACTTTCACAGCCTTTTCATGTTCCGATTTCAGTTCTGAGATTAATCAATCATTTATCTAGTGCATGGTTGGTATGAGATTGTCGGTTCATTCATACAGGTTTAATATTATGAGCAGTTGAACAAGGTAAATATTCTGAAATACGAACTTTTCCGCTCGTCCCACTCCTTCCTCAGCTCTATCCGCACCTCCTTCATTTCTTGCTCGGCCTTTCTCGACGGCATCGATGTGCAAATGTAAGCAAACAATGCTGAAATTTCTCATTCTGGTCCATTCGTTTCCGCACTACGTAAAGTAGCTCGGCTAAATGCGAGCTTTTGTGAGCTCTATTTCTCAAAATAGTGACGGGACAAAAGTGGCACCTAACTATATTTTTCTCAAGCACCATGCCGTATGCTCCCGGGTAGTGAAAGCAAGAGAAGAGGGGGATGGAGGTGGGAGCGGGGTAAATCATAGGGGGTAAATCGTCAAAATAATAGGCTGTTAGGGAATTTCATAGATGTGGATGTTCCGGGTCGGTCCTTCCATAATCTCAGTGTTCCCCCCATATAAGTATAGAGCCAGTGTATTTTCATAGTGACTATAGACGAAGAAATGAGTCAACTACTCGGAAGAGTCTCTCCATCCCCTCCTTGTTAAGTGATGAGCTTCTAATTGGAGGTGAATCACATCCCTTCTTCTCTCTTCTATCCCTCTACTCAAATTTGAGTGCGCCTTCAATAGCACTTATTAGTCGATATTCTGGCGCACGTTTCTCCAAGATTGTCGTGAACTCGATTCAAATGCCGGCAAACGACGCACTGACCCTGGCAACGCTTCCATCGGACATTGTCCGAATGGTGGCTGGAATGAAACAAGAAGAGTCCAAGAATATGAAATTGGTAAGCGATGCTTCATATATTACAGGTTTAAATAATGTCCTGATCTGATCAGTGTGTAATGGCACACCATATTTTCTTACTTTGAAAAGCTCTATTTACAATGTTAAAATTGAAAATATGGTTGAGCTTTTCATAATTTTCTGAATATCACGCCTCTCACCTAAGAATCGAACTGAACTGAACATTTTTCGGATTAGGCCAGAAAGTCATGTATGATGTTTTTTTCATCAATGGGTAGGTTTATTTCGATTAGAGAGATCCTGATACATTCATTTGTATATGTTCATTCTGAAGACCGTGGTACCGGGTCGTTGGTTCGGGTTCCAACATTTAACCTCGAATATCTCCGTTCACCTTCACTTTGATCAAAAATCTTCCTCCGAAGGACCCCCACTAACTTTTTGAGCTCTATCGATCTATTCAAACTAGAACTCATGAAATTGACTTTGAACAATGCTACAGTCAAGTCAACTTTTCTAAAAATCATAGGTAAAGACGCAAACGAAATTCATGGAGTGGAAAGTAGAGGTCGAGGGCTTTAAAATGAGTGGTTTGTGGTATTCAGCCTTCAGGCAAGTTATGTAGCTTAGAAGCTTGGAGTTGATTTGAAGTCATTTCCGTCGTGGCAGACCGCGCTCTTTTCACAGCAAAGCAGATAATGAGATGAGGGTCGACCATCGACTTGTAATTTCAAATATGTTTCTACAATGACTTAACTGAACTATGACAAGTCTCTTTCGTAACATATTTGAAACAGAGTTGAAATTATAAGTCGATGGTCGACCCTAATCTCATTTTCTCCTTCGCTGTGAAAAGAGCGCGGTCTGCCAAGACTGAAATGACTTCAAATCAACTCAAAGCTTCTAAGCTACTTAACTTGCCTAAAGGAGTCGCTCTGAATACCACAAACCACTCATTTTAAAGCCCTCGACCTCTACTTTCTACTCCATGAATTTTGCTTGCGTCTTTACCTATGATTTTTAGAAAAGTTGACCTGAATGTAGCAGTGTTCAAAGTCATTTTCATGAGTTCTAGTTTGAATAGATCGATAGAGCTCAAAAAGTTAGTGGGGGTACCTCAGAGGAAGATTTTTGCTCAACGTGAAGGGGAACGGAGATATTCGAGGCTAAAGGTGGGTACCAGAACCAACGACCCGATACCACGGCCTTCATAATGGTCGTATGCAAATGAAAACTTGGTAATGTGTTTAGGGATGGAATAGAGCTTCAAAAATGATGAAAACACGATTTTCGTAATTTCATCTAATCCGGCGCTATGATCGATTCTTAGGTGAGAGGCGTGATATGTTTGTGCTTTTAGCTTGTTCGAATAACGCAGCTCATTTCGCCCATTCATGTTCAGTAGAGTTCGAGAAACGATGCCACGATCTCTTCATTCTACACACTCTCTCGCCGATCGACCGATCTAGAGAGTGTGCAGAATGAAGAGAGCGTGGTAAGCTCTAATTTTACTCGAACTCTAATGTTCAGTGAGTAGTTGGAGCACGAATCACATCATTCTTTTCCGATTTCCGCATGTTGGCTTATCGTTGTACGAGAAATGCGTCAATATCTGCCAATAATCAATAATCTCGACATCACGATCACGCAACCCTTGAGAGCGACGTTGCGCTTCAAAATTTCCGCCAGCAACGAAAACAATTTCAAATTGCAATCCGTTCGTCACGATACGATCAAAGCCAGTGACGGAGACGTAAGTTCTACTTTTTTTAAAATTTCGCATTAGAAACATGTTGTGTCAATGCCTTGAACCCGATAACGGTTCGCAATGGATATGACTTTATCCGCGAAATAGTCAGGAAATGCTAAGAGGGGAATGGGACGCAACTACTCTGTTTGGTAGGGAACTAGACTGAGAGAGATGGGAAGATCGTGAGGTGAGGCAACACAACCACCCTGATTTTCAGGTTACGATCAGTATCAATTTCTATCTGGGAAGAATGGATCATATCCGGGCATTTCAAAATGTTTTCCGACGTTGTTCTCGCATTGTTAAGGGGAGACTTATTTTTATTATTTTTATTATTATTTTTATTTCAACGCAACTTACACGCATTCTGAAGGGGAGATTGTGCTTCAACGCGACTTACGCCGACTTGCGATTCATGATGAATGCTCTGGGTGGTCTGTACATTGATGAACTCGAATTTACGGCTCCCAATTTTTGGGCAGAGTTCCAGGGATATTACAAGTAAGTTGCACTTCTCTGTTCGCTCATTGATTCACTGACATGCTGGCAAATATTTTAGTTTCGAATTGTAAAAAATGATTTCGAATTGTATTTTGAAGGACGTCAATCATAGAGGTTGCTCGAGTAGCTTCCATCAAGCGTCTAGTACTGAGCAAAGAATCTACTCAAGACGGCGTCAATGCGATCAGTATGTTTAGAATTAGCTAATTATAATTAGTAATTATGTTATTTCAGGCGATAAGCCAGCAAGATTTCAAAGCTTCTTCAATCTTCTACTCACTATCACACCAACAGTCCAAATTTACGAACAAAAATATTTTTCAAACAATTTAAATCAGTTCGACGCCCTTTTGACTTCTCTGAGAACCCTTGAGATTCAACCGACAACGGAGGTTGTTAATTCGACTTTGTACATCTTCGTAACGGCAAAAGAGAAGACACAAAAATCCAGAAAAATGTGTGTCATTTCATAGTATATGATTTGGGATGAATAAATACGTAATTTTTGCAAGCTTCGCCGTACTAAATGTAATAACAACAAATTTAAAAACAAATTGTGAGAAAAACATTCCACGTTATGGCTTTCCTTTACTTGCTCTTGCACTGCCATCGATGACCGAAACTCAGCACTTAGCAGGGGTCTTCCGACTAGTTGACTCATTTCTTCTTCTCTAGTCACTATGGAAATACACTGACTCTATACGGATATGGGATAACACTGAGTTTTTGGGGGACCACCCCGAAACATCCACATCTATGAAATGCCCTAACAGCCTATTCTTTTGACGATTTACCCCTATTAGCGCTCCCACCTCCCTCCCCCATCATCTCTTGCATGTACTGTCAGGGTGCATAGGGCATGGTGCTAGAGAGGGAAAGATAGAGAGGCGTACAAAAATGGAGTTTGCTGTTATTAAAAAAAAGAAAAAAAACTCACCGATAAATACGAGGGCTCCGACGACCACTATAATTTGAGCTGTAGATATCGCGAAATGACATAACTGAAATGAAAAAAAAAATTATTGTAAAAAGTTTCCAAAGTCGCCCTCCTGGCATCACGACATCATGGTAACAACTCTGCGAACATAAACTCACAGTTTCACAATGCGGTCCCGGGAACAAAAAGGTGTAGATCTCATCCCAGGGGCTCTGAAACAGAATTCGAAACATAATCAACCAATGTTGCAAATTCATGAAGCCTACGGATTTTGCATGTTACCTAACCGACTGAGGAAACGTGCATAAATGTATTTGAAAAATATTTCAAAAAATGCAAACCTGGGCGGTTGTCGCGTTGATCGATTCCATGTCTTGCTCAGGTGATGCTTGAGTCGACTACTGCTTTGCGATAGGGCATAAATCGCTCTCAGTATCTGTGTGAATGACAGTTAGACGTCTCTCAATCTTTGGTCACATACACCGGCTAATCTCGAAAATTCCGAACGATGAATGGGTGTGAGGAATCAATATCTCTGAGTCGACTACTGCTTTGCGATAGGGCATAAATCGAGCTTAGTGCCTGAAAAGTAGCGATCTGTCTCTCTTCATCTGCCATACTCTCTCGCTCACTCTGATCAGCGAAATAGTGAGGGAAATAGCGAGAGGTAGAGGATTACTCGTCTGAGTGAATGACAGTCAGCCGGAGTTCTCTATTTAGTCACACAAAAGGGCTAATCTCACAGTTAGAACATTGATATTTGGGAAGGATAGCGACATAGACAGCGAAAATCTTTCCAATTAACACGGTCTCACGGAGTAATGGTCAGACTCTCTTCAGTTTGTACGCTCTCTCGCCGGTCAGAGAGACGAGAGAGCGTGCACACTGAAGAGAGTCGGACGATTGCTCCAAGTAAGATAGCGCACTCAAGCGGCGACTAGCGCGCCGTAGACAAAAAGAGAGCGCGATAAGTATTCGAGGGGAGCAGAAATGAACCCGCATGCCCGTTATCACTTCCTCCCTGCGTACGAATCGATAGACTGGAGATGATAAGGAGCCGCGAGAGTTTGAACTTCGGGAAATCGCCACTTTTTGTGTACAAAATTCGAAATTAGTCGCTGCGGCACTCTGCAAGAGTTCAGGTAATGGGGCCCGTTATAACGTCATGGCTTCGTGAGAATCAATTTACAGGACATGATAAGAACAGTACGTACAATTTCGCACTCTCCTGTTTCCTCTTTCGCATAATAAAGTTCGAGGTGTTGGTGACAGCCTTTTGAACTCATGTAATCTATCGGTAGAGTTATGACCAGAATAGACAGACAGTGGTATCAATTCTAGAACTATCTCGTCTTTTTTTGGGGGGGGGGGTAATAATGAATGGTCGTCTTAGTCTGACTCTACGCTTTCAACTCTCCGCTTTCTCCGCACTCTCTCATCCGGCGAGATTGAACGCAGAATGAAGAGATCTTGCGAAGTAGACTTCGAAAAAGTAACCAAGTAACATGTTATTTATCATGCAAATGGCACCGCCCACTGTACTAGATAGTGGGAAAATGAAGAGAGTGAAGGGTGATTTGCATGATAAATCAACATTACTTTTCGAACTCTATTGCGAAGGCCTAGTCTGCGCGCTCTTTAAGCGCGTTGAGCAGCAAAAAAACTATTCTTTTCATTCTGCGCACTCTATCGACGATTTGACAGACGAAAGAGATAAATCGTAATGACAAGAGCTGAAACCGTCGGCGCAACTCTTTTAGAGAACTTTCGAAAAGTGCAAAAGATAAGGAACGCATTCCTACCGAATTGGCACAAATCGCATGAAAGAGCAATGATCTGACTCTCTTCAGTTTGCACGCTCTCTCGCCGGTCAGAGAGACGAGAGAGCGTGCAAACTGAGTCAGACGATTGCTCACATGGAAAGAAGAAGGAAATGGAAGACGATTCGGCTCGAAACTGTTCGAAATTCGATTAGCAGGTAAACGCAGGGAGCATTCAAGCGAAAAAAAGGAACCAACATATTGATGAGAAAAAAGTGTGCGAGTACTATTTCCGTGAGATTTCGTACTTTGCCCCTTCCCTTCTTCTACATGATAACAGAATAAGTGTCTGCCATCGCAGATCAGAGATCATCTTTTCCTGTTTCACTTCCCTTATTGGAAAATTTTGATGGGATCTTCCGGTAGTTCATTTGCGCTGTATAAACAAACGCTCATGAACAAAGATTTTCCAATAAGAGAACCCTATGTATCACTTCTTTTTTCTCGATCCCTCTTCTCACATCGCCCCCACCTTTCTTCTGGTTTATAAAGGCGTGTTGCCTCAGATAAATATCGTTACTCTGACGACGGCATTGTGATCGTGTGATCAGAGTCGCTCTCCTGCTCATCTTTCCCCTTTCGTACCTCCTCCTCCTCTTCCTTTGCCTCGTAGACTACCACTGAACTCCGAGTGGAGGCAACAAGTGAAATTAGGAAAAAAAAACAATCGTTGATCAGTAGATTTCTGTAAATTTAGGATGATCACAGGTTTATCATGAATGCTGATCACAAATTTCATTGTGGAAGAGGATCTACATGGCAAGCGTGCTCCGGATAGATTACTATACAAAAGTAGATGGCTACGGTATGTCACACATATTACGGTAGGTCAAACTCATGTGGTGCTGACTGTAATTACATTTCGTGAAAACTGGTGACTAGAATAATACAGTAGGATTGCTCATGGAACGGTAGATCATATCGTAGGACACGACTGGTTAAATATGTTACGGTGGGTCAAATATACAATATAAATGGTTTGGGTGGGTAATCTGGTGTCTGATCTACGCTAGCTGGTGACTTAATGGGTGATTGAGCACGGTAGGTCACATTGAACACGGTGTATGATGGCTTAGGGTTAGGCTTAAGGACAGGAGTGATCTTCGATCTCTCTACTCCTTCCTCTTCCTCCACGACTCGACGGCGTCCTTAATAAGTGATTATCGATCGTGTACGGTTTACTTTCGGGGAGAATTCGTTTGACTCTCTCACTCTATTGCCCTCTCGTGCTTTTTCTACAACCTTCGTGAGAGATTTCAAAATGAGCAGAGGCAGGCCATTGCTCCAAATGAGATATTCAAAATAGGAATATCGATTTTTAGAAGGAAAGATAGAGATTCATACCTTGACGAGGACGTCGAGGATGCCCTCTCTCTGGTGGGCGACGATCGCGTCGGCGTCGCCGATGAAGTCACCCGCCACGAAGACCTGCAACACGGTATTTTTCTTGGCATAATGCCAGCAAAATTCACTCCGAGCGACACTAGGTCTATGTTCTCGCAAGCAACGACACATTCAATGCTACGTCTTCGCTCGCCTCTCTGACCGGATATGTGGATAATCCAGAATATTTTGAAAAATCAAGCGAAGTGAACAGCCATTTTTTTGTGGAAATGGCGACTAGCCGAAAACACGTGCTATACACGAAAATGGTAATGCAATGATGTCATGCTACAGTGGAGCGTGCACGGCAAGTTGAACCAGCTACAAGTATCTCACCGCGGGCACTCGCTCTCTGTCGTAGAGTCTGGCGAGCTCCGCCTGTACTGCCTTCTCGCGCGCCTCGCCCAACTCGTCCAGCTCGAGGTAGACCACCTGATATCATATTCTTGGGGTTATCTTATTGGAAAAATTAGTATCATTTTCAGATATGTTTCATGGTCGCCATACATGTGAACTACATAGAGTACATGAAAATGAGAAGAGTTCACAGTTTGGACCATCGTCTCTTGTTTCCCCACACCATCTCGATAAGCCGTGCGATTTAGAACTCTACAGGTAAATTATTTCGATTTTTTCAGTTTGTGAACTTCTAGAGGCTTTTCAAGAAGTCCGCGTTTACAATTAAGAGGAATTGACAGTTGTCCCCCCCCCCCCCCTCCAGCAGTGCTCTCACTCGAGCCCAGTCTCGAAGACTGGCTATACCTTTGATTTAGAAGGAAAGATACATCCCGTCTCCGAGTCTGATCTCGACGAGGAACGCTAGACTAGTGAACATTTGGGAGGGATTGCCCTAGCAACTCACTTCCTCTCTCGGCAGGCGATATGTGGCAAAGGCAGCTTTCGCTTTCCTGGAAATATCGATTGCTTTTTAAACCACCTCCTGAAGCCCATAATTCAATTCGGAATTCAATTGCAATTTATTAATAAATCTAATAGAAAACTGAGAGTGAAATGAAACAAGTGACTTCACAGTTTTTTTTACTATAAATTTTCCATGCAGCCAACCTCGAGTAGGGGCAGAAGCTCTTGGAGACGATGACGATCGGTGCAGAGGCGATCATGCGGAGCAGGAAGTCAGCCGGAGACTCGCAGACGTCACTGAAAAATATTAAAATTGTCTAAACCCCTCCGAATCCACGAACTTCTCGTGATAACATCTAAATTCTCTTCACTGAACGCTCCCTTCTTATAACAACTCATTCATACATGAGGGGTTGTTCCAGAGCAAAGGTACGAGCAAGCCTGATAAGCTGTGGACTACAACTCACCCCTTGGCCTGCTGCTCCCTCTTCTCTTTCTCCCTCCTGGCCTCGCCCATCTTGTGGTCGAGCAGCGCGTTCTCCACCACGGATCTCTTCGCCATCTATAATGAAAAAAGTTACATCTGTCTAGACCCGCATCCTCTGTCCACTTTTCTTTTTTTCCATATATATGTAGCAGCAACTTGGATACTTCGGGAATCATTGTAGTCCCTAGATGCCATTTCCCTTGTCTGGTGATCAACAATTGCATTGCACTTTTGCTAAGCATTACCAGCTATCGCAACAACTGCAGCTTGCCATTCTCTACACGCTTAAGTACTGTAATTTCTGACCTCCTCCCTCAGCTTGGCCAGCTTCTCCTCCTCCTTCCGACGCTTCTCCGCCTCCGCCTCGGCTGCCACCTAAAAACGGGATAAATTGAGAGAAGCATTTGACCTATTGCACTCTTCGATTTGATATCATGAGGGAGAGCTAAACTACGGATCGTGGCTCACAACATAGCTTACGTGAGGTCATAATTTTAATCTTTAAGCTCCAATAGGTGATACTCAATAGAGCGCCGGTTTGTTACGGTAGCTGCCTAAGTACTTCTTCGGGTCACACATCTGTTTCTCACCTGATCATGGTGCGCCTGCTGTCGTTCCCGGGCGGCGCGCACGCTGTCCCTGTACCGATCGGAGACGTCATCTGAAGAGGAAAGATGCCATTTCAAACAATTACTCTTTTTCCTCCTTTTTGCCTAATAAATTTGTGCTGATAGCCTATTTACGAGCTCACAATAAGCAGCACAACACGCTGAGAGGGCCATTTCATTTCAACATTTTTCGACAGGGCAGAGTATTTGCTCACAGCTACGAATGAACTTATTGAACATGTTCACGTCATGCATGATCTCTTATGCATTTTTGGGACTTCTCAGAACTTACCGCTCTTCTTTGCTGCTCCCGTGGCTCTGTACTGCACGTTCTGCTCGAATCGAGGACGAATGAAGCGGACGTAGATCTGGAGAGAAATGGGTTACAGAAGATTATATTGGTTTTTAAAAACGAATTTTCTTATTTCCCCCATTACTCGGTTTCTGTAAACTTTCGAACCGGCTTCAATATGCCACACGCTTAAACGTTAATAATCAGCCGCAGTGACAAACCGTTTTGTAGGGTTGGCAAAATGAATCTAACGCCGAGTTCTGACTGTGGGTGTGCGAATTTTGAATTATGTTTCATTGCTTTTTTGAAAGTTTGAACCGTTATTTTTAATTTTGGACTCTCGGAGTGCCAGAAAACGAGAGAGCATTTTTCATTCCGACTCATTCCGGACTCATTGCGCGCGATGAACCGGTCTGTTCACACTCTTCTTGCCAACCCTACTGCATTGCTATCACTGCATCTCACCTGGTAGATCAGCAGAGCAGCAGCCAGCATGTACCATCCGTAGTTGAGCAGGAAGAGACGGGCGGGGAAGATCACTGAAGAGAACGATGCGATTAGAAGATGAGATCAGGAGCGTGACCCAGCGAACTACTATTGCCAACGATCTGGCCTACACTAACCCACAGAACTATCGAAAATGTGAGCTATATGAACAGAGACTAGGAAGGTCACTCAAGAGCATGACCTGATGAGAATCAAGAATGTGACCCACCGAACTGCTAACGCATAACTGTTTCGTCCTACTCAACCCTTTAGAACTTTTGCTAGACTAATGATAGCGTTTTCAAGATCAAGAAGGTTAAAGGAGGAAGGCTAATGAAGAAGTCAGTTCTCACCGTCATTGTAGATGTTGAAGTGCTTGATTTCCACCTCGTCGTACACTTCGCCGTCCATTTTCACCTGATTTATGTTAATTAGTTAATTAATTAGCTCGAATAATCCCTAATTAGAGCCTCCGCGAAAGGTTACGGAGTGAAAAATAGGCAAAAAATAGACCAGAAAAGAGCGACCAACCGGTTAGAAGAGGGACAAGAAGTGGGAATGAGTGAAAAGTGAGAGGGAGAGAGAGGGAGAACAAATTCAAATTCAATTTCAAAGGCAATAACAGAGAAGGACACGTCTCCTTGGCCCGTGTGGATGGCAACCAAAAGAAACAACGAGAGGAAAGAAGGGAAGAGGCGCGGCGGCTACCGTACTATCAGTTCCTTCCTGTATATCGACAACTGACTTTATTTGAAAGTGGGGCTTCGAATGCAATAACAGAGCCTGCTTGGCCCTGGAAACCGAGAGGGGAGAGGAGGCAAAGATGCGCGGCGGCTACAGTAAACACCCGCAAAATATCGGGAACTGACTTTATTTCTTCATCGGAGAGACATTGGTTGTCATGCTTATCAAACCCCCTTGCAGGCCCCCCTTCTAGGTTTCAGACCCTTGTAGCTCATTCCATTAATGCAGTTCCCTTTCACAGGATAATGTGTTCATTTTAGGAAACAAGAGTTCGCAACTTTATGGTCCACTCCCACTCGTCTTTCCCTACCGTTTCCCTTAAAATGTCAACTTTTCTTCTTCCACCATCTATTTTTTTTAGAAATTATCTCTCCTAAAGTTCCTGATATTCCTAGTCTCATTATGAACTTTAGGAGAGATAATTTCTAAAAAAATGTTCCATTCAATGAGTACGACTAGGATCAAACTCTACTCACTGTACACTCTTTTACGCAGATTTGAGAAAATAAAATGAGAGAACATGCAAAAGTGAGAGATGGTAGTCAGAGAGAATAACTGTGTTGTAGAGGTCGAAATACGAGCAATCGTCGCTTTTTATTCATAAACTTCGGAATTTGTCGTTGCGACTGCAAACGTTGAGTCAGACGATCGATCGGCATGAGACCTATATGTCAAGTCCGTGCCGGGCACCGATCGTGAGTCATTGCTCCTACACTCATTCTCTTTCTTCTCTCACCGGGGGAGGGGCAAGAACGGTCAAGGGAATGAGAGGAAAGAGAGGAGACACATCTATCTCTTCCTTCTCCCCTCCTGACTTTTACATCGCTTTTTTTCTTCGTTGTGGTTCATTCCATTCATCTTTTTTATCCAGTGATCCTGACTCCAACTGAATAATTTCCGCACTCGTAATGTAAACATCGCATTGAATTTATGCATTGCCGTTTTTCCAGTCGTCGCTCTCGAGCTAATAATAATAATAATTTATCTACGCCCGAGGCGCGACGATACCATGAAAACACATAATTAATTAATGATTGCAGGTGGGGGGGGGGACTCTCCTGAGCCATTAAAGAAGGAGTAAAACGAAAAATTAGTTCAATTAGCCACTGTGAGTGTGTAATAGAAGCCGACAGCCCGATCATGAATCACTTTACCCGAAGTTTCACAGACAGCTATGCAGCTATTTACATACTCGCGAAGTTCATTGACAGCGCAGGGATGTGGCTTGTTCGTTTATGTTTCACTTGCTCTACATAATTTTCGCCTCGTTCTTGGGGTAATTTGGCTACAGTTTCCCATTGCGAGCGCAATATTTTCGTGGTGGGACTCACTAGCATCCATTCGTGTTACCCCTTCTTTAAAGATCGAGCTGTGAATTTCCAGAAAAATATAATCGATGTTTAATGTTATTCCGTCAAGCCTTGATTTTAGATGTATACATCATCTCGGCTGAACGAACTATTCGATCTACACATACGAGAAGAAGAGAATGCACTGCACTGCTAACAAAGCAAGTTCGAAACGGCACAGACACCTCATTCTATAGCACAACCAGCAACCGCATACATGGGACAATACCAAGAGGGATCAAACTATAAAGTTCCACAAAGTAAGCTTTTGAAGGGGATTAACAGCAAATCAAGCTAGCACAACCTGCCGCAGTTTTGAGATAATAGTAGACCGTAACACATTTTTCGAAACTCCAGTTAAGAAATCTATTGAAAACCCAGTTATCGCTCATTTAATGCACTCAAAGTTGCCGTTTCGGAACATGCAACTGGGTGGCACCAGAAAAAGTCGGTGACCAGAACATGAACTGACTCTTTAATTTCATCCATGAAGACCGCGAAGTAGGAGGCTGAGAAGCAGATCCGTTGCTTCTCGAGGAGCAAGACAGGTTTATTATCTCTTTCTTTCTCTCATCTTTCCGCGGCTGATGGCACGGAGAGGATGAAATATTTAAATTCCAGAAATTTTGCTTATCTGCTCCAAGTAGAGCCAGGTTCTTGAAATTCGAAAAATGGTGTGTAAGAAATGTACAACCCATGTCCCAAATTTTAAGTCGCTACTTGTACTGGGAGTCGAGGTACCGAATTGCTGGAATTCGAATATGTTTACTTCTCCTTGATTTTTTCCATGCTATAAGTTAACGTTCCCTAGAAACACTTGAGACATTCAAGGATACATGACCCCATCTCGTGGCTGGCCTCACCTTTCTGCCCCCAGTCGTAATTAGATAATGTGTATAAACTCGCAAAACGACACAGCATTAAAAACATTTACCTTCTCTTCTCTCATACTGAGTTCTTGCAGGTTTCAACTGCTTACTGGATCAACTGTAAGCCCAACTGCAAAGCTGATGAGAAGAAAGAGATTTGATCTGAGACCGATCAACATGGTGAGACCGCTTTGAATTATGCATTTATTGGCATTTCTTGGATATTTGACCCCACCCCCTCCCCTCCCCTATCATTTCTCATTCCATCCCCATCACCAAGGGGTTGTGTGACCGAAAATCAAGCAATGAGACCTAGAAATGCGCGGATAGCGGGGGAAGGGGGGGGGTGGGCCAATTATCCAAGAAGTGCCCATTTATTCGTATTTCGATCCTCCTACTCCCGATTGCACACACTCCTGTAAGAGAACATTATTCGGATAATCGTATTTTCATTTCGCATACTCCCTCGACCGGTCGAGCGGTTAGAGAGCATTGACAATGTAGAAATGTAGAGACGATTAGCCGAATAGCACACTGTATACCCCGTCGGCGGTATCATTTCTCCTACTCAAATTTAATAATTTTCCAATTTCAGTTTCGAATGTGTCGAGGATGCCCATCCAGAAGCATTTACCGAGTAGTATTTAAGAAATTTGTATTCCACTTCAAGCGATAAAGTGTGCCTTAATCGGCATAATTTATTCACGCGTTTCTTGTATTATGATACACAAAAATGCATGTAAATTAAGTGGAACGGTAAGCCATCATTTGGGGAATGTCTTTTGGATAGAATAGTTTGCATCACCAATCGTTGGGATCCCATCCCCCCCTTTGAATCGCCACTCCGCCTACTCCAAAAAGTCGCCAATATTTCATGCCGGAAGAGTTGATGAGAGCGTGTTTAAAAAGAAAAGGAATCGTTTCTCCCTCTTCCGCCTCTCTTTTTCCGGGACGGGATAGCAGACTCAAGATGCTGGTGTGACGCGGTGTGATAGGCAATACAGGACTAAGACATAGCATTGATTTATCAACTGGAGACAAGCGATACATTTAATACGACGAGATAGTTTGGATACGGGCAGTTGGAATGTTGTAGGCCGCGAATAGGGGGAAACGGGGAATGCACGGGACCAAGGGGGGACGACCGGCCGCCTCTCGCTCATCACGACTCTCCCGTGTGCGCCACTTGTCTAGAGTTCGAGAAATGAAACCACGGGCTCTTAATTCTACACCCTCTCTCGCTATTCGACCGGTCTAGAGAGTGTTTGAAATGAAGATACGAAGGCCCGAGTTACGAACTGTACTCTCCTCGCCTCGTCTCGGCCAGTCGTCCCTTACTCCCTGAGTCATGGGTCATTAAGGATGGAACAGAGACCATAGATCTGTACCTGTGGCATCTCCCCCGCTTTATCATAGTCGGACCACAGACTAAGATAAGCCTCTGAGACACCGTGCTATATTAGAGAGAGAGAAAAGGATAAGAGAAAAAAAAGAAAAAAACACAATTCAAGAATTCCAAAACTGGCTCAATGACATGCGATAGATGCTGGATAAACGATTGGCGCACGCGGCATTTATCATACAAATATAATAACCATTTCAATCAAAAATGTTATGTTTCAAGATCGACCGAGCGCCGCGTCGAACAAATTTTGGCACGCTGTGCGATGTATGAGGAGAAGCAATTATATTGGCTGACGAGGCAATCACTCTTCCCCCTATTTTTCCACTAAATAATACCGCAAAGTAGATTTAGATCTTGAAATGCATGCATTCATGTGTTTTAACATCTGCACATCGACGTCATCTGCATCAATGGTTGATCTACGGTCAAAATAAATGCGCCCATCGTCATCGCCATACTCGAGAACATCAATACACACAGTTTCAGAGAATGACCATTTTTTATGGTGCCAGAGTTTGTCCGACTCTTACGCAAACGAGTTCTTAAATACAGCTAGGCAACTATAAGAAAATCATAATCAAAGTTTAGGAAAGAGAGAAACGCTACGTGTATCAACTACGATTTTGCTGAGAGAAAGAAAATCGAAGTGTTCGGCAGCGTTCACTACTGGTGTGAACTTCTCTCTTTCACTTTGAATTGCCGCTCATTCCTATCGGAACAGTCACCATTCACCGAAGGAACTTTTTTCGTCTCCTTTCTTTCCCTTCTCTTCAAATACGACAAATAAATAAAAATAAATACGATTTGTAAAAGCCCTATCTTCCAATCGATCAATATTCGAGCCAGATGTGCTACCCTAAGAGGACGCACAAGTTGCAGAGATCAGACTCATTTAACCACTTTTTCGCCGAACTGATCCGCAGAGAGTCATTCACACCTTTAGTTTCCCTTTCTAGAGATGGGCCCGTTCAGGTATTTTGGTCGGATCACGCAAAGGTGGAACGATAAAATGACAAGATGAAAAATTCAGAAGATAGATAATATGAGAAAGAGACGAGTGATTTATTTTTGCGACTAGATTTCTCTAACACAATTGCATACCGATTGAAGCCAGACTCTATCGATTGTGAATACGTTACATAAGAAGACGCTTTATTATTGTATAAAAAAGATACAACCATATCAATAAGGGATATATTTAATGTTCCACTCTAACGGATTATATCTTCATAGGCAATAATTGTTCATATAAAAACGGACGGAGGAAGCCGAAACGATATCCTCCCCTTCATCTTAACAGACATTGGAATCAGACAAGGTCCTTGCTAAAAAAAGGAGGGTCTCTGGTACTATCTAGATCCGACGCCGTCTCTCTGTGGATTTCGAGTATCGGGTACGCGGGCTCCGTGCTGATGAGCTACTCTTCAGTGGTGTACATTTCTGAATTAGCTCTCTTGGAATCATGTAATAATGTTCTCTTGAAAAATAACTCCTGCAACACAACAAACAACCTACTTGGACTTGATTGACTCATCAAAGTCCTTGTCTGGAATATTTCAGATTAGCGTAGACGACATTGTCGAGATGAAGTAGTCATCTGGAAATAATTGGTTGAAACTCACGCAAAAGAAGAGTTATGAATTCACCAAAGGGACAAGGCTTGAAAAATGCGGAGAGTAATCGCAACCGGAAGCTCGAGCAAGATCTGTGACGGTAGGAGGAAAAATAATGGGTTACATAGAATTAGCCGAACGATTGCTGTCACATCATTGAATGAAAGGCATATAACATAATATCGATTTGAGAAAAATGTGCCACTCCTCACTATCGTCTCTCACACCATTCCTCTTCCCTAAAGGGTGCAAATGTCACTTCTCCCCTCTCCTTTCACCACTCAGCCTCACATAAAGAGTCGCCATTCAGAAAGAAAAAAACACGTACATATACATTGAAGGCTGTAGCTTGAGATCAATGGCAAGTAAATGTAAGAGAAATGCCACTATTGATGAAAGAAAGATGGCTCAAGTAATACAATAAGGGAAAAGGTGTTCGGATACGTTTGTTTTCTCGATTTCTTTGAGTTGCCGCTCATTCCTATCTGAACAGTCACCATTCACAAAACGAAGGGAGCAAGGAAGCCGCCTTTTCGCCCCCCCCCCTTTCTTTCCCTTCTTTCCCGAGTACGGCTTGCAAAAACCCTTTCTACATCTCCCAACCGATCAATAATTGGGATTCCTGACCTGTCTTGAATATACCAGCAAGCGATAGAGACCATCTTCAGTTAAAGGAGTGCTCCGGGGAACAAATGCTAGGGAGTCCCACCACGAAAATTCTGCGCTCGTAATGGGAAACTGTAGCGATTCTGCCCTTAGAATGAGCTGAAACATATGTAGAACGAGTGAAACATAAACGAACCATGCGCTACCCTGCGCTTTCAATGAACTTTGCGCGTATGTAAATAGGCCCAGAGGCGTCTGTAAAACTTCGTACAAAGTGATATCTGATCGGGTGAGTGGCCTCTACGTTATCCACACTGTCACTATGGGTGACTGAACATTCCCCGGAGCACCCCTTTAACAACGTATTATACTAACAGCTCTGAGAAGATATCAGCAATTCGCATCTTTAGATCTCCTCTTTCTAGATTATCACCGTTGAATCTGGACTAGAATCCTATACAAGTGCGCCTCGAGTGAAGCCGAGCAGTAACGCAATTGCAGAGTTTCCCCGGTTAAACGATAGAGAACACGTTAGAAATTATGCAAACTTTATCCTTGTAAATAACGGAAAATCCACATATAAATTAGGGATTAGGATAATTGATGTTAGATTTACAAAATTAGGATAATTGATGTTAGATTTACAAAGTTTCGCCAGTTTATTGGATTTGTCCGATCCGACCCTACATCGTCACAGGCAATTGCTCATATTGAGCCGGAGGGAGGAACCTGGAGCTATGTCTGATTCCTAACCTTAAATTTCTCAGAAAGGGAGAATAACGCTAAGGTCCATGCGGTGAGAGGAAGTTCGAGAACAAGATCCGGCGCCACGTCCATGCGTTGATCAGGTTCAGTAGCATAACGGCCTGGGGCTACTAGATACGATGAGATGCCATGAGCGGAGGTTCGGGTACCAGATATCCCGTGCCATCTCTGAAGATTTCGAGTAGGGGGGTTACACGGACTTAGTAGTGAGCTCGTCAATTGTTGTTGACATATCAATCGATATCAATTGACATATCAATTGACATATCAATCAATCAATCAATCGATTTAAAGGAGGAGTAAACTCAAAATTTAATTTTTGAAGCTATCATGTGCACTGCCTAGAGCTCCACAACGATAAGAAGCTCCGAAATTTTAACATTGATATCTCTATTCCGAACAGAGTTATAGCTAGTTGGCTGGGAGCCAGATCAGGGAAAGCTCAGGGAAGGGGGCGAGATAGCACGCGACTTGAAGAGAGTGTGTCCCTAGATGAAACATATTCCAACCGGGAGCGCGTTTGCATTTACTCCTCCTTTAACGTATAAGGAGATAGACCTCTTGACCACTCGCCACTCGCCACTTTGATCACTCGCTCCCACATAAAGAGTAGCCATTCACAAAGAGAGGCAAAAGTCACAGAAGGAAGATTCATTTCACTCCTCCTTCTTCCTTCTTCTTTCTCTTGTTAATTTAGAAATTTTGCCCTAGCCGTGTCCTAACCAGACTGTGGTTTCACTAATACCCTTTACACTATCACCCCCCCCCCAACTCTCAATTGGGCACAACGTTTCTCAGCCTGAAAAATAATCTACCACTCAATTCCGACACGCTACCTGCTATTTACTTCATTTATTGAACGTTAATTCACAAGAGAGGCGAAAGTCACAGAAGGAAGAGATTCATTTTATCCTTCCATGTTATTTCTAACTTCTTCCTCCTTGGTTATTGAGAAATCTTGCTTTATCCTAAAAAATATTGTGTTTTCCAAGATTATTTCATACAGATATGCTTCCCACTCAAAAATTACACGCTCCCTTCTTCCAACGTCATTTATTGAACGAATTTATTGGACTCATTTCTCATCATTTTTTGATTTGTTGGATGGATTCTGCATGCATATCTTAACTCTGTCATATGTGTTGTTTGATTCATGATAATTCTTCAAAACATTCGACTTCAATGTATTATTCGCAGATTTCTATGTCATCTCGAAACTATTGATCTACTCTTCAAATAATGACCACGATCAGATTGAATTCCATCTAAGATAAAGGGAAAGGAACGTCAACCAAGAGAAGTGACCGATGTTATTGAGACTAAAAAAATTATCAAAAAAAATCTTAAAATTCTCTCTTCATTATGTCACTCTAGCCACTCGACAGGTCGAAAGGGTGTTGAAAATATAGAGAGGATGATCAAAATTTTGAAGAAATCTCTGACAATTGCAGAAAGGACTCCGTCGCCTGCACGAGAAGCACATCCTAAGCTCTCTCCCACTCACATCGTCCATGGCGTACTGACATACCAAGTGGTGCTAAAGTTCTACCAATTTGTTTCGTAATTCGGGTCTCTTCTTTTCACACAGTTTCTCAACCGGTAGATCGCCTAGATTATATTAATTGAAGAGATGGTGACTCGAAATTCGAACACTACTATCAATCAACCTTGGTGCGATGGATTCCGTTATAGAAATACCGCGACGACCATATCAAGGATATTATGCAGCGACAATGCACTAATATTCGACCTCTACCCCACTCCTATGCCGTGCGTGAACCTCCGCTAGTGACCCGATGAAATCGTACATGGCGGTTCTGGATCCGCCCCCCCCCCTCCCCTTTGTTATGAACCATCAGGCCTTCCTTCGTCTGCATCCACCTCATCATCGGTCAGGGATCAAACGACCATCAGGATAAAAAGTTGCAATTGCATAAGTGGAAAACACACTAGTTCATGGGAGGAGCAATGGTCTGACTCTCCCCATTTTGCATAGAGAAGCTGAGATAGCATGCACATGGAAGAGAATCAGACGAACAAACATTAATGATCGGGATGAAGGGACACACATGCATTCATCAATTTTTGCTATACCCGTGTTGCAACTATTTCCCTTCCCCCTCTGTCTGTCCACATGTTGTACTCACTATACCCCTGTCCCTTCATGCATCGGCACTCGAATTCGAGAAACGATACCACGCTCTCTTCATTCTATGCACTCTCTCGCCGATCGACCGGTCTAGAGAGTGTGTAAAATGGAGCGACGGTGACCCGAATTACGACCTCTAGTTGATATCTAAACAGATTGGTGTAGTAGAACGCATACTGGTAACAATGCAACAACTCCTTACCCCCTACGTCGAGTACCGAAGAAGCTGTAATTTGTTTTTGTTTTGTCGCTTTCTGTTTAGAGACAGCCGGTTGAGAGAGTGCGGAGAATGAAGAGACGAAGATCGATCAACATATTGAACTCTGCACGGGAGCAAGATATTTCGTGGCCACGATCTCCACACTTGGCAAGTCCAAGACATACAGTCGTTAATGCGCTCGTACCTCGTTAATTGTGGGGAGAGCGCGCTTAGATCGCTGATAGAAGATAAGGAGCAGTGCCATTTTCTTCCCTGCTTCCTCTACTTCGGCTTCGGTGACTTTCTTCATTTTTTTGCACAGAAAATGTGTAATTAGACAAATTGTTTGTAATTTGTTGCGGAGCGCTGTACGAGTTAAATGTTGTTAATGTCCTCGTACCTCGTTAATGGGAGAACGCGCGCAGATAAGGGCGGACCAGCGATCACTTTCCATCATTTTCTTCATTTTTCCGCTAGTAGGTGACTTATATGGCTCTTCCCAATCATTGGCTATAGAAAATTCACAATTAGTCGTTGCGTTGCACTTTAAAAGTTATACTATCCGTCGTTAATGTTTTCGTACTTCGTTAATGGCGCAGATCGCTGATAGAAGATAAGGACCAGTGCCATTTTTTCCCTGCTTCCTCTAGTTATGCTTCGGTGACTCTCCCCATCAATTTTTTCATGTATAAATTACATTTAGTCGTTTCGGCGGTCTGTACGATCGAGTTATACGATGTTGTAAATGTCCTCGTACGATGTATGACAGAAAGCGCGTAGATCGCTGATTCTAGTAGATAAGGTCTTCCATCATTTCCCTTCCCATCTCCTAAATAAATGATTTCACTCAGTCCGATCTCTCCATCCCCCTGCAATTCATTTGATGCGGATCAAAATAATAGATTTCTTGGGAACCAATTCCAACATTTGCACCCCTGTTCGCATTAGTGCCATTAGTAATATTAATTTTAAGTATGACGTGCGATTCCACAATACATAGCTTTAAACTTTCCTGTATTTTTATGATGTTTATTTTTTATTGAACTTGCATACGATTTTCCCGTTCCTTCGTTGGACTTGAGAAATTGACTTTTTGGAGAACCTGAGGAAGGAACCGCCCGAGGTTCGCATCGAGAACGACCCTTTCGATGATGGGGAGAGGGAAGAAATGGAATAACTCACTTTTTGCATTACTTTGCATTCTCATTATTCGATTATTTGCACTTGCGCGTCTATTCGAGTCCGTTCCCTTCGTGATATCCTCGATTTTATGTGTGATTCAATATGAATTCACAGTAAACTTCACCCTTTTTGCACCGTCTAATACATAGCTTACGAAAAAATTGTTTTTAAAAGATGGAACCTCCCGAGGTTCGCATCGAGATCGACCCTTTCGATGACGGAGAGAGGGAAGAGATGGAGGAGCCGGACATGCGAAGGAGAGTGAAGAGCAAGAGGAGGATCAGTGGTCAGTTCGGAATTCTCAATTCTCAAAGGAACAAATTTTCGAACTCAATTGGTATTGGGTAGCAAGGGCAATAAAAATTGCACTTCAGAATCCATGCCTGTTCTGTGGTCATAAAACATTTTAAAAGTCATCTCTTCAAGATATGGCCGGGTGGTTGTAAAATTCAAGAGCTTTGATCATTCTGCTTTTGTTGTTTCAAAGATCGAGAACATAATGGAGATCTGACGAGAAATAATAACTATAACAACAATAACAACAACAATAACAACAACAATAACAACAACATTTATAATAAATAACTTTCCAGTCGATCAGCCCTCGATGGCCACTGCGCCAGCACACGTGCACACCAATGAGTGGAAGGTGCGTTATTCAGTCAAAATATTTTCAACTTTTTAAATTATCCTAATCAATATTGTGCTATCATTGACAACTCTTGCACAAGTTGTTCCTATGTAATTGTCAAGCTTTGGAATTTTAACCAACTGTCCTCACTCCACACTGGGAAAATATGAATGGTGCCAATAGGAATCTATTGGCAAAAAATGGGATCCCTCAAAAAAAATAGAGAATAACATATTGACACTTTCAATTGAAATTGAATCCCAGGATATGATCGGAATGGCTGACCTACTCGGGGAGCACTCGACCATTCCCTACGACAGCAAGGCATTCGACCGCCTACGCGCACGATCATGTTCAGTGAGTCCAATGCATTCTCAGACAATACTAATTATAGGAATAGATTTGATCGCATAGTGCATTCACACTTTTCTCAATATACGCCAATTAACGGAACCACTTCTGATCAGATATTTTCTCATTATTATATTAGGAATCGCCCGCAAACGCAACCAAAAGAGAAAGCAAAGGGAATAGATGGAGAGACCGAAATCCACACCGAAAATACCCTCCCGGAGGAGCATTATTCCTGCTGTCATGCATTTACTGTTCAGCGAGCTCAATGGATCGAGCAGATGCTGCGGAAGCGCGAGTGCTCGCAGTTCATTCCCTCGCTTAAACATCTGAACAAGTAAGATCCCTTATTTCTGCACATAATTTCACGTCCGTAGCTCCATAGATGTTTTTTGTTGGTAGAAAATCAACGTGATTTGAGGAATTAGGAAGTGAAATGAGTGGAATGACTAGAAAAGAGTTAGGAAGATAAGAAAATATGGAGTGCTCGCAGTTCATTCCCTCGCTGAAACATCTGAACAAGTGGGTTTTTCGTACGTTTACACTCCGTCCATCCATCCATAATCGTACGTCTGGTTATGACTCCGTTGTAAGTGCCTCTCTTGACTCTGCCTTATCTCTCGTCAAACTAGCCGATGCAATAGTACCTGCTGATGCAACAGTAAGAGCGTCCCTCCTCTCCAATGATGAATTTGGTGACCGGAAAACTGATAGCTGTAAAAAAAAACAGGAAAAGACATGAAATGAGTGAGGAAGGGAATAGATGAATGAGTGCAGACAGTTCCTCCCCTCGCTGAAACATCTGAACAAGTACGATTGCTTGCTAATTTTTCTTGGTCTATTCTGCTTTTCCCTTTTTTTTTACTTTCTAGACTGGTGGAGTTGAGAGAGGGTGAGGAGAATGAAGGGACCGTGGTTACGAGCAATGATCTGACTCTCCTCATATCACACACTCTCTCGCCGTTTAGAGATAGCGAGAGAGCACGAGAATTGGAGAGTGTCAGACGATTACTCGTGGTTACATTTCTTTACAGATGGCCTTATGATCAATTCTCTTTCTTGGCCATATCTTTACAACTTTTGGATGACTTGACGTGGTAGCACCCTTACCTAATCATGATAAGCCCACTACAGAGGACCACGGAATATTCACTCGGAAGTGCTTATCAATAATGCAATCCATAATTAGATTTGCTTGGATTTACTGAGAGGAACGAAACAAAGGGAAATAATCATCTAAATCTCTTCTGGCTACATGATCTCTCCCCCTTATAGAAATAGTGCAAAATGAGTGTAGTCAGAACTTTGCTGAAAGGGATCAACGTAATTGATACAATATTTGACGAAATTAGAAAAAAAGTGTTCACAGTGATATTTCTGCGTAATGTCATTAATGACGAACTGATTCAACAATAATTTTTGACAGCACGGTTACGCCAAAATGGGCATGTAATGAATACTTCAGATGCGGTTGCGGTAGGACGGTTGAGCAGCACTCGAGGGAAGCAACGCAGTTGCTGGGAAGGATCGAGGAGGATTCGGTAAGAAGTCTTTGCAGGGCGAGGCCGCGAGAAGTGTGAGAGCTAAAAAATGAGATGAGCGAATGCTACTGGCACTATGCGAATAGGAAGCTGAGTTCAGCGAAAAATTGAATGTTTTCAGAATCCAGAAAAGATACCACAGAAAATGCCAAACGTAGTAAAGGTTGGGTAAATCTCCAGGATCCTACCGTACCTCGAACGAGATGGTCCATCAAGAAGCACACGGCCGCTGTTCCCACCGACGCTTTCGGAACCATTCAATTCGAGAGTTGGTCGATCTTTGATCTTTATTCGGCTCTAATATTGCCTTGCACAAGCAGGGATATTCAAACTTCGTTAGTTCTATCCGTTTCTTCTTCTTCAAATTTACAATAAAACCTTTTATGACTGACATCATGGTACAGTCAATAATCTGGAAATTGGACTAAGGTTCTTTTTCAGATGTGGGCGTCTATTCGCAAGCGAACTACGCCCGTCTCTCGTTCGACACTGATCCATCGGCAGTAGTGAGATTACTGCAGGGAGCGTGGAAGACGAAACCACCAAAACTCGTCATCACAATCCACGGAGGGCTGACCAACTTTGAGTGAGTACGAGTCGAAATGACGTTTATATCTCCGGCTTCCTTACAGATTGCAACCAAAATTGGCCCGCGCACTCCGCAGAGGAGTCATGAATGTGAGATATTCGTAATTGCATTATCCCCGGAATCCAAGATGATGGCGAGAGTTGAGGTTGAAAAATTAATACAAAATATACTCCGCACAGCCGATCTTGTAACTAAAAATGAAGAAAACGCTCTAAAAATATATGCGGCCAAGATACATAAAAATAATTCTAGGCAGCCAAATCATGCGACACGTGGATAATCACGACGGGCATGCACCAGGGAGCCGTGCAGCACGTGTGCGATGCGTTGACAGGTGAGGAACAATGATATTTGATATTTCATATCAGTCCTAATTCTACTTTTTCCTATCAAATTTTGGCGTTGAATTGCTTAAAAAGTATTATTTAAATAAAAAAATTTTTTCCAGATCTTCGTAGTGGTCGCAAGACCAAGTCGAAGGTGGCTGCGATCGGAATCGCGCCTTGGGGACTGATCAAGAAGAGGGCGCGGCTCGTTGGGCATGTGCGATACATTTCGTTATTATTTAGAGTCGTAGAAAACCACAAGAGTTCATCATTCTGAACATGACCGCAAGCACGTGGATAGGATTCTGCATAGGAACAGCACGCGATCTGAGTTGCGAAATATAATTCTATTAGAGGGTTTTTGCTTTTGAAAAATACTGCATCATTTTCGGGTAGATTTTTTTGTATAATAGCCGTTTTCGAATGGCATACGCCCTGAAAATGCATTAACTTTTTATCTGTATTCCATTTGAGAACAACCACGTGCGCTACGCGATGAATGTCTTCGGCAACGGGCGCTTCCTCGAACTGGACAACGCCCACTCCCACTTTCTGCTCGCGGATAATGGAACTGTTGGGAGGTGAATATACCAGTAGGGCAAAGTGTACATCGCCAACGCTGGGGGAGAATATGATAATTTAACTTTTGCAATTTAAATATCATTTGTGGTTCCTTGTTCAGAATTCATATGCGACACCACAACGTATTTGATAGAGACGTTCACCCGATATTTCGAGCTTTCTTAGATACGGCGCCGAAATCATTCTTCGTCGTCGTCTCGAGTCGTTCCTCGCCACTGGCTCGGCCCCCGTGGTAGCAGTAGTGGTCGAGGGAGGCTGCTTCGCGGTGAAGGTCGTCCATGACTATCTGACGAGGTTCGGCGATATTATTACTCCGTTATGCATAGGGAGGGCGAGATATGAAAGAAGTGCATAAATGGAAAACTTAAAACGCTTGATAACACAGGAACATTTGTGGATTACTATGAAACGGAAAAAAAGTGACACCGATGATAGGAAAAGAATTGCAACTGTAATTTTAGTATCTCAGCAACCCCTCCATCCCCGTCGTCGTCTGCGACGGGAGTGGCAGGGCATCGGATCTGCTTGCATTCGCTCACAAATACGTGGAGGAGGAAGGGTGAGCGATTGTTTGAGATTGCGAACTTCTCAGTTTACAAACCAATCCGTGCCTATAACACGCGTCTTCTGAGAGATTGCATGAACGGGAGGAACTAGCTGCAAAAGTTTTAGCAATATCCAAAAGAAAATTATGGTAGAGTCCAGTGGAGACGGGACAACTTTTGTACCAGCGATTTGTCCTGGAACCGGCTTTAAGGCATTTTCAGGACTTGGATCCGGCTCTGACGTAACATGGTTCATTTTTGAGCTACAGTTTCCAGCTTGTGCTCAAAATGCGCGGAAAATTATTTTAAGAAACTTTCATGTTCATACCAAAGCCGGGTGAGTGCGAAATCAGGTTAAAAATATCGAAAAAGCGGGTCGAGATTTATAGAAAAATTCATATCTCGCTTGGAACCCCACCTTTTAGTGGTTTTTGATTGCAGTTTCAGAATCTACGTACACATATTAATCAAGGAAAAATGCGAGTGAGAGTCCCTAGGGCCTATATATGCTGTATTCCGTTGAAAAAATCAAAGATTTCAACATTTCTTGAAAATCATATTTTTCACCTCGATATTTCTCAAATTTGCACGTTTCAAACTCAACATTTCGAGGATCTTACACATGTTCAATATACGGATCTTATAGCATGCTAAACCATGAGTAATATTGGTTGGTATGGACCTGCTCGACGATTTCTAAAATCTACTTTTTGACACTTGAATACGCCCGATCGAGCGTTTCGGAAATATTTACAATTCGATAGTGGGGTTAATTTTGCGAATTATGGTTCTTTGTAAGTTGTAAAAATGTTCTCTTGAACTATGCAGTCAATAACATATTCGAAATTCCCCATTGTTTTTGTTTCTAAATTTGCGAATTATTCGAGAGTGAGAAAATTACATTTCCGAAAAAAACCTGAAAATTGTTTCATTTGCCCAGTATTTTAAGCCGGAGGTTTCGAAAACATTTTTACGACTTAAAAACAACCATAATTCACAAAATTAACATCACTATCGATTTTTAAAAAAATTATGACAAGCTCGATCGGGCGTTTTCAAGTCAAAAAGTAGATTTTAAAAATCGTCGAGCAGGTCCATACAAACCAATATTACTCATGGTTTAGAATGCTATAAGATCCGTATAGTGAACACGTGTAAGATCCTCGAAATGTTGAGTTTGAAACCTGCAAATTTGAGAAATATCGAGGTGAAAAATATGATTTTCAAGAAATGTTGAAATCTTTGATTTTTCAACGGAATACAGCATATATAGGTTAGAAACAATCAAATTATGAAAGAAAAGATATATCTGAGAGATTATAGCTTAAACATAAGAAATTGAAAATCACGAATTAGCTAATTGAGCACATATTTTGCATTAGCGTAACATATTCACACCCCTAGGGACTCTCACTCGCATTTTTCCTTGATTAATATGTGTACGTAGATTCTGAAACTGCAATCAAAAACCACTAAAAGGTGGGGTTCCAAGCGAGATATGAATTTTTCTATGAATCTCGACCCGCTTTTTCGATATTTTCAACGTGATTTCGCACTCATCCGGCTTTGGTGTGAACATGAAAGTTTCTTAAAATAATTTTCCGCGCATTTTGAGCACAAGCTGGCCACTGTAGCTAAAAAATGAAACATATTACGTCAGAGCCGGATCCAAGTCCGGAAAATGCCTAAAAGCCGGTTCCAGGACAAATCGCTGGTACAAAAGTTTTCCCGTCTCCACTGGACTCTACCATAATTTTCTTTTAGATATTGCTTAAACTTTTGCAGCTAGATCCTCAGGTGGGTCATTTTCATGCATTCTCTCAGAAGACGCGTGATAAGCTTTTCCATGAAGAAGCGATGTTGAATACTAATAAACAATTGAGAATCTATCTACTCATAGTTGCTCTCGGTGATTTACTTTTACTAATGCAAGACAATTTCCCAAATAATATTCCCCCGTCGCATTCAAGTCCGCCTATCTCTCTCCACCCTCGAGTCAATGTCGTTAGTGGCCATGGGGACGTTCGACTAACTTAGTCAACTAAACACATCCACCGCAAGTTGCCGAAGTCACTACGTATTGTACCCCATGCATACCCCAGGTGGATAAAGAATTGAATTGAATATTTCCAGCTGCGTCCCCAACTCGATGCGCCCTCAGCTGCTCTCTCTCATCAAGGGGATCTTCGACATGGACACTATCCAGGCAGGAAGAGTGCTCAGACAGATTGTAGAGAGCGCGGAGAAGAAGGACATGGTGAGTAATGAAGCAAATGTACGACTCGCTGATTATCACATGCTCTCTAGCAGTTCACATGAAAGTAGAATGAAGAAAGTTCGAAAATTGACCCAATAGCGTACTACTATTCTTATCAACCACGAGCTTATCAGGTGGTTGAAACGAACGAATGGATATGTAACTTTAAAGTACATTGTTCATTTTTCAGCTCAACGTCTTTCGCCTCGGCGAGGGAATGAACGATGTGGACCACGCGCTTTTCAGTGCTCTAATCAAGGTGCTGTTCTATTTATTTTTAAAATTATAAACCATGTAAAACTATTTTTAAATATTTTTCTTTGCAAAACCAAGTAAGTGTAATTATTAATGATGATGTATTCAGGGAAAGAACATGGATCAGCTCAAGCTCGCGCTTCAGTGGAATCGAGTTGATATTGCGCGATCTCATATTTTCGGAGGAAATCTAGTAAGCAACACTGAGTTGTGAACATTTCACTGATTTCTATATTGTTTGATCTCATACAGTGTTACTTCAACATTTTGTGTATCAATCAATTTGATTAAATTTTGAAGATCAGTTGCTCATTCGTGATTAGCTATATTTAATTGATAAAATTCAGATCTGGAGTCAGCAAGAGATGCAGGAGGCCCTCATGTACGTCCTTCTACATAATCGCGTCGATTTCGTCCATCTCATCCTCGATATGGGAGTGACGATGCAGAACTTCCTCACGTTTGAGAGGCTGGAGGAGTTGTACAACGCGGTGAGTACGAGTAAATTTTGAAATTCCGGTTTATCATCTTTAGTGGAGTGAAGTTGTCCACCGTTTATTAGATGCAATGTAGATGTGTATTTCATTTCGCGGAACTCATTTGCACGTTTGTATGTATTTATTTGAGGACGTCGGACCCTCTCACACCCTACACACGCTCACGAAGAGGGACGAGTTCACGCTTCCGATGGTAGGTTTAAAGTTTCCAATATTTTTCAAAATATGTATGTTCTCAGAATGTTGTCAACATGCATACGAAACTTACAAACTTACGAAACTGTAACGGAACTGTTCTGCATTATTTAAGCAAATTGTAAAATGATCATTGTTCAATGCAGATCGGTGCCCTCATGGAGAAGCTTGTCGGTCGTTCCTTCCGAAGCAACTACACGAGTGAGGAGTTTCTGCAGAGATACAATGTCTGGCAGAGTCGTGCCTATTTTAAGGTGCTCATTTGCTATTACATACACATCGAGGACAGTTGTTGAGGCTTTCATTACGCATGTCAATCTTTTCGCGCAAATTGATACTGGGTGTCGAGAAGTGTTCGAAAGCGTAATACATTGTCAATTAATTCTAGGCAGTGCCAGGCAAACGACCAAGCAGAGCGAGTCGGCTGAGCGAGAACTTGAACGGCGGTATGACGAACTCTAATGAGAGATTGCAAACATGAGACAAATACTATCATTTACAGGAGTGATTAATCGGAAGAAGAATACAATTGATGATGAAGAAGAGGAGGAAGGTGCATAATTCCAAAGCTTCACATCGTATTCCAAATTTGCAGATACGACAACGGAAATGATGTTCGCTTTCGAGAGGCCTTTCCATGAACTGCTTATCTGGTAAGTGTACTTCGGGAGAGTGGGACTAATGAAGAAAGTGAAGTGGATTAGCATATATCTACATGCTCATTTACATCCTTGCTGGAAAGAACGTCTGAACGGCGAATACGTAGTTGAAACTGTAAAATGAATGAGTAAATACCTATCACAGGGCCGTTCTCACAAAACGACAAGATTTAGCCGTCGTAATGTGGCAGCACGGCGAGGAGCCTCTCGCTAAGGTTCTTATTTCTGATAAAGAAAATTTTGAATTATCTTATGCTACTTTAAAAACACACAAAATTTCTGAACTTCCTTTGATCACTCATCCGATCAATAGTGAGTGCAACGATGATACGATTACTTGAATTTCGAACTATTAAAATATTGATCCAGGCCCTGATCGCGAACCGGCTCTACCTCGCGCTTGCGAAACAAGCTGCCGATGAGTACCTCGAGCTGACGCTGTGTGATGAGCTGAGGCGTAATGCCGGGTGAGATATTTAAACAATTTGTAGATACAATCTATCTATAGTGCGTGTTTGTTCATCAGATTTTGAGTTTTTTCATCAGATTTTGATAGAAAATGTGGGTTTTTTTCAACTTTATGATCTGGTATTTGAAGGATCTTCCAAGCACTCGCTTGTGAGTTCATTGAAGCCTGCTACCAAGTGGACGACGAGATGACTGCATCGTTACTGACGTACTTTCTTAATCGTATTACTAGTATTGCATGATTTCTATAATTTGTTGCAAATTTGTCTTTGAAATTTTGGGACTCACTTTTTGCACTTTGGAAATCATTTGAGACGTAAATTTACCAAGTTGATGACGAGATGACTGCTTCACTTCTTACGTACGAGTTTACATGAATAATGTAACAACTCTTCTTTGAAACGATGGTTACCTACAATGCTTTTGAAATCAGTTACACTCAAATCAGGGCAACATTTAGGTACGATCTCACTAATTGGGGCTCGCTCACCGCGCTCTCTATCGCGTCTCTCAATCACGACCGATTGTTCATGAAGCATCCCAGGTTTGCTACCAAAACACGAATAATTAAAGTAGTATCACGCCAACCAAATATCATCATATTTTACCGTTGTGTTCATTATAAGTAAATGTAAATGGGACGTTTCTAGGTCAATCCGCATTTCAGTTGCCAGAACATCCTGAACGTAATCTGGCATGGTGGAATGGTGATAAAGCACTCGGCAGATATCATGATTATCGCGAGCATCTTCTGTCCTCCGTTAATACTCACTCTGGATTTCAAGGTTAGCACTATGAAAAGGTCTCATAACACTCTATTACTCTTACAATCTCGTGTGTAAAAGTCAAGTATAAAATATTGTAGAACCAATCAAGTTAGCTCTAAGCGAGTAACTGAAAAAAGCGTCATCAATTGTATGCAGGCTCAAACATAAAGGACATCTTTAAAAATACAAAATATGTTTTACAAACATTAAATACTAAAAACATAAATGATAGGAACAAGTCGATCAGCTCAGTCATTTCAGTCACTGGAAGAGGTACAGAAGGCTCCTCAGACAACGGCAGAATTCGAGGATGGTGTGGATTCCGACTCGGAAGCGACAGACTCATCGGATGACTCCTATAGTGGTCGGCTATCTTCTCTTTTATTGAGTCGCAACCATGCGTTCGCTGTATGAGACATAAAACTTTATTTATGATGTTGCAATTGCTCATGTAAAATGATGAATTTATCGTGAAATGAAAGATATTTAGATAACGATTCATCTTCTTCCGAGGAAGATAAACCAGGGAGGAAAAATTCGAGAAGCGCTTCAATCAACAACCTCTCCTATGTAGGATTTTAAACTTCTAAAATTTCAAGATTTCTTGAATACCATACACTCTTTCTCAACCGGGAGGTACGAAAATACTAAATATGTTAATCAGAAATTTGAACTCACTTTTTAGTTCCTCTTCCCGGCTCGTCGCTCGTTCCGCAAGGAGGGAGAGAAGAAAGAGCAGGCTACCATTCAGCAGTTGGCCGCGCATACTCTGCCTGGAATGTTCTCAAGTCAGTTACCGATAATATGCCAGCAGATGTTGTGAAACTCTTTTCGTCCCACGAAATCTATTTTTTTCATATTCGAAGACTATCTTGATCACATTGTTGGCGTTATGCCTATAAAAATGGTGCATAATTTTCCGTGATTCAAATACGTCACATTCATGCAAGCATTACGGTTGGCAATTCGAATTCGGATTACGAATTCGCAACGCCCCCCTTCCTCGGATTTCGCAATATGCGAGGGGGAGGCAATTACGAATTCGCAACGCCCCCCTTCCTCGGATTTCGCAATATGCGAGGGGGAGGCAATTACGAATTCGCAACGCCCCCTTCCTCGGATTTCGCAATATGCGAGGGGGAGGCAATTACGAATTCGCAACGCCCCCCTTCCTCGTATTTCGCAATATGCGAGGGGGAGGCAATTACGAATTCGCAACGCCCCCCTTCCTCGGATTTCGCAATATGCGAGGGGGAGGCAATTACGAATTCGCAACGCCCCCCTTCCTCGGATTTCGCAATATGCGAGGGGGAGGCAATTACGAATTCGCAACGCCCCCCTTCCTCGGATTTCGCAATATGCGAGGGGGAGGCAATTACGAATTCGCAACGCCCCCCTTCCTCGGATTTCGCAATATGCGAGGGGGAGGCAATTACGAATTCGCAACGCCCCCCTTCCTCGGATTTCGCAATATGCGAGGGGGAGGCAATTACGAATTCGCAACGCCCCCCTTCCTCGTATTTCGCAATATGCGAGGGGGAGGCAATTACGAATTCGCAACGCCCCCCTTCCTCGGATTTCGCAATATGCGAGGGGGAGGCAATTACGAATTCGCAACGCCCCCCTTCCTCGGATTTCGCAATATGCGAGGGGGAGGCAATTACGAATTCGCAACGCCCCCCTTCCTCGGATTTCGCAATATGCGAGGGGGAGGCAATTACGAATTCGCAACGCCCCCCTTCCTCGGATTTCGCAATATGCGAGGGGGAGGCAATTACGAATTCGCAACGCCCCCCTTCCTCGGATTTCGCAATATGCGAGGGGGAGGCAATTACGAATTCGCAACGCCCCCCTTCCTCGTATTTCGCAATATGCGAGGGGGAGGCAATTACGAATTCGCAACGCCCCCCTTCCTCGGATTTCGCAATATGCGAGGGGGAGGCAATTACGAATTCGCAACGCCCCCCTTCCTCGGATTTCGCAATATGCGAGGGGGAGGCAATTACGAATTCGCAACGCCCCCCTTCCTCGGATTTCGCAATATGCGAGGGGGAGGCAATTACGAATTCGCAACGCCCCCCTTCCTCGGATTTCGCAATATGCGAGGGGGAGGCAATTACGAATTCGCAACGCCCCCCTTCCTCGGATTTCGCAATATGCGAGGGGGAGGCAATTACGAATTCGCAACGCCCCCCTTCCTCGGATTTCGCAATATGCGAGGGGGAGGCAATTACGAATTCGCAACGCCCCCCTTCCTCGTATTTCGCAATATGCGAGGGGGAGGCAATTACGAATTCGCAACGCCCCCCTTCCTCGGATTTCGCAATATGCGAGGGGGAGGCAATTACGAATTCGCAACGCCCCCCTTCCTCGGATTTCGCAATATGCGAGGGGGAGGCAATTACGAATTCGCAACGCCCCCCTTCCTCGGATTTCGCAATATGCGAGGGGGAGGCAATTACGAATTCGCAACGCCCCCCTTCCTCGGATTTCGCAATATGCGAGGGGGAGGCAATTACGAATTCGCAACGCCCCCCTTCCTCGTATTTCGCAATATGCGAGGGGGAGGCAATTACGAATTCGCAACGCCCCCCTTCCTCGGATTTCGCAATATGCGAGGGGGAGGCAATTACGAATTCGCCATACTACTTCGATTTGCCAACCATAATACGCATGAGGTAATATTCTCTCAGATGGCGTCATTCCCCAATCTCCTACTTCGCCTGATTCCATTAGAGTGCGAGCCGGCACAGTACAGCAGAAAGTGAGGAGCAGAAAGGAGAGCACCTCGGGTAAACTTTGAAATTATGTGTTCATCGACATTTCGATCTCATGCATCTAATACGGTATCGGGTATTCAAATTGTTTTGTGTTTTTTTTCATATCGCGCACATTTAGATATTAGTGTTAAATGTTTTGGACAGACGTGAAGCGGGTGAACTGATGAAATTTATGAACTGATAAGTGAAAAATGACGCCACTAGATGATGAAATTATCAAAATATGAAAAATGGCATGATGAATTCTTAGGCGTGCTTCGAAAGAAGAGCCGCGCAGCCTCGATCATGTCCAGACGAGGGACAGTGGAGACGTGCAGTGATCTGTTCGATCTGGAGGAGGACCCAGAACCCGAGCCGAGAAAGAGAGTAAGAATTGTTCTTTCTTCCATTCTTTCTTGCAGCTCTTTACTATTCATCTATCCTATAGCTCTTGACACTAGGGTTCCTTTATTTTTGCTGATTGGGCATTTTAGGTATGATTTAAGTGAGCTATATATATGAACTATATATAATAGCTCACATGAAACACACCTGTAATGGACTCATGCCCTATACGCCCAAACCAAACTTCGCACCTTTCGCATCTGTAATGCAATTTTCCTTGAATTTGAGATGACCTACAACAAAACACATTACAGACGCCTCTCAGCTGGTCGCGCAAGATCACCGAGTTCTACCAGGCGCCCATCACCACCTTCTACCTATGGGAGATCGCATTCGCTTTCTTCCAGGTACAATTTTTTTAAAATTTTTCGATTTCATTTCGGACGTTGAGTGTTCAAGGCAAAGGTGTATATTTTTTGACGTTTTCTCACCAGTAGAAATGATGAGAAATGAATCACAAAGAGATAGGTATTTATTGCATCGCTGGCAGATCGCTCTTGCATTCATCATCATCACTCGAACTGATCCGGATACGGTTAGCTGGGTGGAGTACTACCTCCTCTCTTACGTTCTTGTCTTCGGCTGCGACTTGATTAGAAAGGTTTGTTCATTTTTAAGTGAACATTTTTTTCGCGAATGAAGATTGTGATCCCTCCGTCTCGTTATAGTGTAGAATTAGAGTAAAGTGATAGGAGCGTCCAAGTGTTACTTTATAAATTGTTTTATACGTTATAACTTAGTGTTTACTTGTTTTCAACATAATGAAATGTGCATGCTCCTTTCTTCTATCATTTTCCAATGAATATTCGAATGTACAAATACTTTTTTTCAGTTTCTCTATTACGACGTGCAGCCCCTCCCGAAAAAGATGTACAAGTTCTTCGTCTCCTTCAGGTAGTAATTAATTCTCAATAAATGTAAATTTTCTACTAAAACATAGTGATTAGTCGTTGCGGACTGTAAGAGTGTTGACACATCCGACTCCGGTTTAATATGGCAGAAAGAACGCAGAGAGTCAGGCATTGTCGAACTCTTATAGGTCGCCGCACGCGACTGTTCGCAAATTTAGTGTACAAAAAATCCATTTTATTGCGAAGTAATCTATAGGAATGCATGCGCCACCTTGGCAGTCATCACCTACATCATCGGCTTCGGATTCAGATGCTTCCCTGGATGGACGCAAGTTTATTTCTTAGTGATGTGTTCAAAGATTTCTGTCACCGTATTCTAGGTCGGATGAGCAATATTTCGTAATGTTCCTTCACTATATCATTTATGTAAAACTTTGCAAATATTTGATTATGACATAACTCTCATCCGACGTGGTGCCACACCCTGTCGACTGGTGAGTCGGATGAGAACTATGACGTCATGGTTCTCAACCGAGCTAGTGTCGTTGAGTCGCCGAGTGCTTAGAACGTGTAAATTTTCGAACGATGAAATCAAAATAGATGGCGTGATAGATCAATAGTGAATTGCAGACAAACTGGTCGCGTGATCATCATCATGAACAGTGTGCTGTGGTCGCTGCAATTCGTCGAATTCATTTCGGTCTATCGATTGATCGGACCCTTCATCGAGACTACATCGGAGATGGTATGACTTAGTTCTTGATCGTTGATATATTTACTCTCTTGAATCTTTTTTTTTATTTATTTGAAAAAAACTAGTAGGATTTGTAGGGAATACGAAGTGCTTTGAGGCTCACACTTTGTTTGCATTAATCCCATGGTCTTGCAGTAGCGTGAACATTTAGAAATGATTACTTAAAATGAAGAACAATAACCATACCTTTTAGATTCCCTCGTGCATTCCCGAGCTCGTGCTAGTCTTCGTAATTCTCCTTTCATTCGGGACTGTTCGACAGGCGATAACGTACCCCTATGAGGTACTCACTTCGTCTCCCATCACCGTTTTCTCCCTTATTTTTAGTGTTTCCCAAGTCTATTTTCTTTTGAGCAAAATGGTATAGCAAGGTAAAATACAATAACATTATATTATAACATTGTATCTCTCAAAATACTTCCAGGAATGGAACATCATCCTCGTCCGCAACATCTTCCTCAAGCCGTACTACATGTTGTACGGAGAAGTGTATGCGGAGGAGATCGACACGTGCAATGATGGAAGTGCGCTTTTATGTTTATTTCGAACTATATTTGTTTCAAACAATATATTGATAATGACTTATCAGTTTTCTTCCGCGTGCACACAGTCTCGAAGACAGTATGCACCTCCCCATTACTCCCTTTCCTTTACATCTTTTAACGTCGCATCATACTAGTGTTAGCCCACAAGCATAGCTAGATTCATAATCAGACCTCATTCTGGTAGGAATTTTACATTCACATAAAAAGAGGAAATGCGTTTATAGAAACAAATGCGTTTGTTCAGTGTGGGACTACCACCTCGACGAGGGCATTACGATGTACGACATCAACGAGACTGTCATCGAGGATAATCCAGGTTACGAATGATTTTTGAATACTTGAACCGATATCAATAAGCAATGAGACTCAAGAATTATCGAATGCATACAATTATAGTACTATTTCATGAAATAACATGAGTCTCTGTATCACTCTTCGAAGTAACCGAATTCCGTTCTCTTCAGATTGGAACTGCGTCCCTGGCCATTGGGTCGCTCCTCTGTATATGACAGTCTTTATGCTGATCGCATTTGTGATTCTCGTCAACTCAATGATCGCCTCGTGCACGTGCGTTCAATATTTTTTTGAACTATTGGTTTTGAACACAGTGATGAATTTGGAAACTTTATTTTCACCCTGCGTTGAGTTCTAAAATGACCAGTTTTGATATGATGCAGTTCCTTCTATTGGTAGAAGGTTTGATGAGAACTATGGCGTCATGCCGCCTTTGCTATATATGACGTCATAGTTCTCATCATACCTCTGTCATTTTTCTTAGATAACATTAATTTCATAACAATTCGCATTGGTAACTTGAAAATTTATGTTTTATTAGGTTGTTGCGAAAGTCTTGCTCGGTTTTCTCATTTTAATACTTTTCTCTGCGTTGGCATTCGAATTAATTTCAGACTTACCTGGTTTTTCTTATACTATGAGGGTATCAATGTTCATTCTAGCGCACCTTAGATCAGACCTCTCATTTTATTTAGGAATGCTTACTTATAGTTCAAATCTTGCGATATGAGTTAATCAAGATGACTTTTCATTCTATCATAATTTTATGGAGAATAGAGATATGACCATACCTATGTTAATACATCACTTATGAACACTTACTATAAGTCAGTGCTGAAATCCCTTCTTTAGACGGGTCCCCTTTCGTGAATTTATAGTGAACACCTTTTACCTAAATACGATTTTGTCTTCACGTTTTTCGGTAAGGAGACGTAGGGATCAATATCGATCTAAAGTATAATTAGCTTATTCAGTTCTTCTTAAAAATGAAGTACCGGAATTATTCATAATTGCGTTGACTAGACATGGCTATTCAAATCATTGAACGGGTTCTTGGAATGCTGAATTTGATATTTATATCAAGTTTTCATTTCTTGCGCAGCTTGAATGATCGATCTTTTATGCTGGTGTTAACGAGCACACTATTCTATTCCAAAATATTTATGGATATTATATAGACTTCGATCTCTTGTATCTGACAGCTCAGAATTCACACCAAATTTCGTTGCAAAATTTCGCAAAATTTTTTGCTAATTTATGAAATCTCAAATTTCATGGCATGCATTCTGATCACGATTGAAATCAATTATGCTCGTGAAACAACGGTTCACCCTCTTCAACAATTCTGAGATATCAGGCACTGGAGTTCAGAAGGGAGAAAAATCGAAAAGATCAAACGCCGAGCAAGACTTTCGCAACAACCTAATACAATTATGTTTTGAACTTTGTTTTCTGAACTTTTCGAAATTTTTCGAAGATTAGGTCTTTACAGATGGGTGTACGAGCATCGCGTGCCGCACAACAAGGAAACGTATCTATTGGATCGATTCAGAATCGTTAGTTTTGATGATTTATCTGAGAAATGAATAAGAAACTCACTATAGGATTGTGGGAAAATTCATAAATTCATATAAAGTAGCAACAATAATTGCCTATTTCATGTCCAACTAGCGCCCGAATTCCAGGTGATGGATTTCGCGTCTCGGCCCTTCCTGCCTCCTCCACTCTCCATAATCGTGCACTTCTACCATATTTGCAAGAACTTTGTTAGGATGTGCTGTGGAAAGTCGAAAGGAGGTCGATACTCGGACAACACTCTCAGTGAGCGAATGTTTTTCTTCCCAGTCGCTTCATTGTAAAATGTTTATGTAGGAGATTAATGGAGAAACAATGAACAGCTTGAATAGACCATGGTATCGCTTAGCGAACACTCTCAGTGAGCGCTTGTTTTGAAGTATTTCCGACTCGCTATTATTCCCTTTTGTACACGATGGAAACGGGAATATCATTGTTCATTAATTTTTCCTAATTGTTACTTTTCAAAATTTATCTACCCATTTATAACATATTTCAGAGTCATTCCTAACGCCTGACCAATTACATGCCCTGCGACGATTTGAGAACCAAGTATTAGAGGATTTGGAGAGAAAGAAGGTATTCGTGATTAAGAAAATCAATCTCAGAGTTTGTCCCGGAATTCATCGATTTCTTTCCCGAATTGTTCGTAGTCCCGTTTCTCTAGTAGGCAACAACTTTCCGAGTGTATGTATTGGAAAGAATTTTTTTATTCATTTGCTGAATTTTTAACATTAATTTTTCTTCAGGATTTTGCCAAGAAACACTCCGATCAGGAACACGCCAAACAATCTTCAATGAGGTATGCTATCAGTACATTAATGTTTTACCTGATTTAATTATTTTCCACAAATTAAATATGATATTATTGCTAATAAAATAATTAAATTTGAGGGCCGAGACCATCGTCAACCAGCTGAACACGATGTCCACAGTGAAGGATAACACGATGGAGCTCATCAGGGCACTCGATCAACGAGTAACCAAAATGGAGAGCGAGGAGGTAAGGCTCTTCTCTACAACTCGTAGACAACAAGTGTTATGTGTGGTAGCATCAAACAATGAATGAGCACGGATCAGTAGTGAAGATAGGCAATGGAAACACATTCAAACACTGGTGGCATTTATCTAAATGAGACGACCCTGCAATTCGAATTTTTATTCGTAGAACCCTACAATTAGTTAATTAGTTGCTTCAAATCACGTTCCATATAATGGTTCCACTTTCAAAAATATATTTTTTTCTTATGAGCTCATCAGGGCACTGGATCAACGAGTGACTAAAATGGAGAGCGAGGAAATAATGCGATTTTTATGGATGCTAAAATTCAATGTGCAGTAGTGTTGAAATGGAAACTCTGAACACGAAACTTGATTGTAACACTTTAAAAAACAAATCATGCTTTAAAACAATTCAAATTTGCAATTTCGAATCTAAAGTAATATTAAACTTTAGCAAGAACGACTGGAAATGATTTCATCGATAGCGGCGCAACTGGACCGGCTCACATCGTCTAGGGCATCCTCGATGGCTCCGCCTTCCTATGACGATCAGGTCCATTATTATAAGTTTTATAATCGTAGTTGTTGTTAGTATTATTATTGCAGTGGCTGCGCGTTCTAAGAAGATAAGTGCGCATTGTTTGGATAACATTTTTTTGTTAATGAGACTAATTTTTCGATTTCCAGCCTTCCAACCTTCCTCGGGTCTTCCTCACTAGTGATGATTCAATAGACGGAGGTGAAGAACTAGACTTCGGCCATGCGGCGGTGCACAAGTAAGAATTATGATATTTTAGTCTATTGCATTTCCGATGTTCGCCTTTTTAGTGATTTTGTCGCTCGAAAAGAAGATGCAACTGAAAGGCTATTCCTTCCAGGGAGCCTCCACGTCATTCCAGCCATCGCCAACGAAACAGTGAATACACGACGATTGCAGACGCGATCGAGCGACCGACGGTACTCTTTGAAATATTCGTGTAAAAAAAAATATTAAAAAAAAATATTAAAATATAAAAATAAATATTAAAAAAATGGTGCTTGGGTGAATGCTCATCGGATTTTTATTGTGACTTTTCGAGCATTCAGCTCATCAGCTGTCCTGAAAAAACGATCGATGGTGTGATTCTGCTATTTTTAAATGCGGCTTTTCAACCGACGATTTTGAATTTGCTAATATTATTTATTTCTGCAATAAGAGCTTCATATTTTTGTAAATTATAAATTTAAAAAAATACTCGAGACTTTTCCAGAGACCAGCGTACTCATTCTCTCGACGAAGACGCGTGAGCTCAGGAGAGCCCAACCCGAATCTATTTTCGGTTTCGGAAGTGGTGAGTTCGAAATTCGGATCAACGACTCTTTTCGTACACAAAATTCTCAATTAGTCGTTGCGGCGTTCTGCGAGAGTAGCGATCTCGGTATCGGAAGTGGTGAGTGCCATAGGCTAGAGAGTGCTAGATCTTACGAAACGCAATACATGAATATGTGGACGGATGATAACAAAAACAATTTATGAAAATCTTTTTTTATAAGTCGTATCAAAATCGTAATACTTTTTTTTCAGGACGAATTCCAACCGTCGGACTACCGCGAATCCGAAGCTGAATGAATATGATAACTTTGGAATATTTTTTCTGGCCACTCAGAATTATCAAAACGTTCGTATTTCCATTGTCCTTACCATTTTCATTGTTTTTGTTTGTGATATGCGTTTCAATAAAATGCAGTAGTTTTTCATTAATTTTTAGTGGGTGCTTTAATTATCCGAGAAGTGCCGCACATCGTCTCGTCAATCGATCCTCGCGAGCTTATATTCAATAGCTTGGCGACTAAACAACGGGCGCTAGGTCGGATGAGAACTACGACGTCATGTCGTCTTTGATATATCAAAGAAATCATGACGTCATAGTTCTCATCCGACATGATCTCATCCCGAATAACGTTATCCTTTTTTTCAGAAACATCGGATTTTCATCATTGAATGCAGAACAATTGCACCCTTCTACAGCATTTTTTTTTCGATTTTTGGGTGTGCAACAGCCCTATGTCAAGATCGGCTAGAGTGCAGCAGGTCCACAAATGATCACAACGAGAGTGCCTGAGAACAGAAACAGAGAGGAGAGTCCGATCATCATAGCTGTCTTCCGGTTTCAAAATGTGAAAAATAGATGGCATCATGCATACCACTATTATCTGACGACTATTACCACTATCATATGCAATTTTGAATAATTTTCCATGTTCGGTTCCTGAGATATGACTTGACAATGAGGATGATGCAAAATGAAGTTGTCCACGATGATCAGCACCCGCGAGAACCCCTTTTACCCACGTTTTCGAAAAGTTGCTGTGTCAGACCCTATTAAATATTGTCCGATTCTTACACAACCGGCCTCATATATGCAAACGCATTACACAAAAAGCAGTTTATTTTTACTTTACATTACACCGTAAGATCAAATCACTTATTTTTTTAAATGTATTTGACGCCGTTTTTGCAAGCTCCATTGGTTCGATCCGATAAATCCATGATTCCATGAAAAATCCACGAACCCATGAAACTGTTGGCAACTGAAAAAAAACTGTTGGCAACTGAAAAAAAAAACTGTTGGCAACTGAAAAAGGCTAGGTATCTTTTGATACGTCTCGTTGGATAAGTAAGCAACAGTAAGCATAAGATAAGTAAGATAGCATAAGATAGCATAAGATAAGTTGGATAAGTAAGCATAAGTAAGAGAGTCTAGTCTTTGTCTCCGTCGCGAGCGGTCGTCTCCCCCCTCGCTCCCGGATTAGGGAAATTGCCTTCCCTCTCCTCTCGCCTCGACTTCCTCCCCTTTCTCGCCGTCGCTGATCTACCTGGTCTTCGCTAGTCGGCACGTGGGAAGCCGACGGAGGTGGTCTAATCCCACTCGACCAGGTGGGACACTTTTCAACGCTTTCTCCCCTGCGCGATGTCGGGAACCAGGACCCCTCTCAAGGCCCCTCTCCCTGCTGCCGCCAAACCCAATTCGGTGCGAGTCGCCTCCCAGGAAAGCGTGGACGCGCTTTCTTGCAAAGTAGACGCTGTCATGGCCATGCTCTCTGATGTACGCGCCCTTCTCCAGACCCTCTCTCTCGCCAATCCTCCCCCTGCCCCCACCTCACTCGCCCCCACTCTCGACGTGGCACGCGTTGTGTACGAGTCGTGCTCTCGTGTAATCTCTGACAGGGCGGAGTACGAGGATAAAGAAACAAGGGCAGTCGTCATTGGACACAAGGAGAACCTGAAGGAGGGAGCAGCTGCCGACGAGAAGCTCATCGCTGACCTCGTCCAGTACTCGGGCAGTGATGCGGTGAAGAAGGCGTGGGATGAGAAGAAGATTTCTCATCACCGCCATCCTCCTGATCGTCCTCCCGGTACTCGCCCTCTCAAGATAAGCTGCCCGGACAAGACTACTCGTGATGCCCTCCTCTCTGGAATTCGTGGAAAGCCAGGCCGTCCCTCTCCCTTCAAGGACTCTCTTGCCTTTATCAGGAAGGACCTGACTCCCACTCAGCTGTCCTTGGAGAAGGAAGCGCGCGCTGAGGCCATGCGACGCAATCTTGAAGCTCGCATGATTGTGTGCGGAGTGCGCGACTTCACTCTGATCAATTACCGTACCCCTCGCCCGCTCCCTCCCCGTTACGGACTCTCTCGCACTAGTAAGACCTCTTCTGCCGATCTCCCTTATCCAGGACACTCCGGAACTCCCTCTTCTGCTCCCTCTGCTGCCTCCATTCCCTCGACTCCCGAACCGGCTGCAATCGCGCCTTCCCGCACTGACCACGTGACAACGAGGAGAGGATAGGACAGTGGCAGCAAGGGTACCATACTTCCACTCTTGTCTCCCCTCCCCTCACTCTCTAGTCATTCCCTCGTTAGGTCAACACACAATCGATCGATATTAAGTACACGTCACTCTAGAAACTCTCCTGTCTCCGTATTCTATGCTAATGCTCGTTCCATTCGATGTAAATCCCCTCAGCTTTCATTCTTGATCGCTTCTCATGAGTACCGCATCATTTGCATATCTGAGACTTGGTTAGATAATAGTGATAGCGACTCTCTCCTTGTTGGCGGTTTTCCTGATTTTTTGCCTTTTCGATGCGATCGCGTTACTTCTGCTGATTACGGTAGGGGTGGTGGCGTCGCGTGTCTAGTTCATAATTCTTTGAATCCCATACTTATTTCTACCTTTTCTTCACCACTTGTCGAGTCGTGTGTAGTTGATATTCATTTAGATTACTCCCCGTCTCTCCCTTATAGGAAAATTAGATTTTTTACTATTTATAGATCTCCTTCCGCCCCTAATGACTCTCTTATTCAACTTCTTTTGAATTTAGAAACTCATATTTCGGTTGATTTTCCTTGTATTTTAATTGGTGATTTCAATTTTCCTAATGTTGATTGGCCCTCTCTTTCTTCTCCAAACCAAAATGACCTACTAGATTTCGTGTCAGACCATCACTTTAATCAGTTTGTCTCTTTCCCTAGTAGGCTCAATAGCTATTTAGATCTATTATTTTGTAATGAGAATATTATATGTAATGTGTCTCCTGCCACTGCACTTAGTGACCATCTCAGTGTGACATTTGACCTTCGCATTCCCCGTCCTCCTCAGAATGTTTGTGCTCCATCCCGTAACTATAGATTAGCTGATTGGATCTCGATTAATGACTGTATACACTTTCATGACTGGACCCACGCTTTGAGCAATCGTGATACCCACCAATCTTATACATATTTTGTTGCCTTTCTAAATAACGTTTTAGACACATTTGTTCCTCTCTCTAAACCTTCCCCTTTCTCTAGATATCCACGAACTTTAAAAATTATTTACGGGAAATGTAAGACATTAACTAGAGTTGCTCCAAACAGTCGTGCATGTGCTATTATGACCCAGCGTTTTAATTCTGCCCTAAATAGATTTCATTGCTCCCTTGAAAATCGTATTGTTATGTCCTCCAATCCTAAGCTTTTCTATAATTATTGCAAGGAGAAATTGAGTACTCCCAAGACCACTCCTTCTGGAATCGTTGATTCTGATGGTTCCGTACTGACATCTAATGACCAGAAGTGTGTAGCTTTTGAAAAATTCTTTTCTTCTGTCTTTAGCCCTCCCCAATCGTCCCCACTCCCTCTCCCTTCCCCTTCTTTCATTTTCGATCTCCCTTCAATTTCTTACGTGGATGTTATCTGTGCACTTAGTAAGCTTGCCCCCAAAGTGAATGTTACTCCCGACACTATTCCCAGTATAGTTCTTTCGAGGTGTAGATTATCTGTTGTATCTCCTCTCCTTACTATTTTTAACAAGTCTCTGCTTACCTCCCAAGTGCCATTTCAATGGCGTCAAGCTTTTGTTAAACCTATTCCAAAAAAATCTAGTAACTCTATAACAGATTTTCGTCCTATTTCACTTACTTCATCTGTGTGTAAAGTTTTTGAGAAGATTATCATAGGTAAAATTACGGCGTTTCTTGACCAGAACAACTTATTTGACCCTCACCAATCTGGTTTCAGAAATTGTAGATCAACTTCCACTAATCTTGCTGAGACTTATGCACATTATCTCCGCATCTCTAAGCATGGCTCTCCTTTTGACACAATTTACATAGATTTCAGAAAAGCTTTTGATTCTATTGATCATAGATTATTGTTACATAAATTGTCCGAGTTAGGCATCTCTAATCACATTGTATCATGGTTCCATTCATATCTCTCTGGTCGTACGCAATCCGTATTTATTGACACTTCATTTTCCCCACCATCCCCGGTCATATCTGGCGTGCCACAGGGATCTTGTCTCGGGCCTCTCCTCTTCATCATATTTATCAATGATATCTATGTAAAATTCCCGGCCTCCATTTATTATTCTGTGTATGCAGACGACCTCAAGTTGTTCGCTGAAGCCCCTCTGTTCTCAGATGACTTGCAATCCGCACTAGATATTGTTTCTAACTGGTCCTCGCAGTGGAATCTTGGCGTTTCTGAAACTAAATGTCACATTGTTCACTATGGCCGACATAATCCCCGTAAACTATTCACCATTAACGGTGTTATCTTAAACGAGCCTAGCAATGACCCAAGTAAATGTATCATTAAAGATCTAGGAGTGCATTTCTCCCCTTCTCTTTCTTTCTCATCCCATATTAGTAAAATTATTTCTAAAGCCCGTACCAAATCTAATCTAATTTTTAAATCCTTTCGTAGCAATTCTATTGAGTTATATCTCAAATCGTATAATACTTTCATCCTCCCAAATCTCGAATATTGCTCCATTATCTGGAATCCTATACATAGTGTAGCATTGACTAAAGAGCTTGAAAGAGTTCAGCGTGACTATACCCGCAGAATGTATGTACGCTGTTCCCTCCCTCCTATATCATATAAGCATCGGCTCCATGAGCTTAATCTAATGACTTTAGAACGCCGTAGGTTCATAATTGATATATTATTCCTCCATTCGATTATCCACAGCCGTTATTCTCTTGATATTTCTTCTCTACTTACACGCGCGCCACTCACTCGCCCCCTCAGAAATGCACACCCACTTCGTATATCTTTACCTTTCATACCAAATAATTCTTGTTCCACTCTTGTATCTAGAACCATGTCCATTTGGAATGCTCTTCCCATAGAATATGTTAGTTCTTCGCATAGTGTATTTTCTAGTTATATCCGTTCACAACCCCCCACTTTTTATCCCCCGTCTATTATTGCCACTCGGCTTGATCTTTGATCCCGTCCCCTCCCCTACCCTTGCTGCCTAGCAACCTTCAACCGATTCGATCCAATCGACGGACATCCGTTTCTTGTATACCCTCTCGTTATTTCTTGAACTCCCACCTAACGGAATAAACGAATGAATGAATGAATGAATGAACACATCCAATCGGTCCATTTCTACTGCAATTTGAATTAGGAAAGGTAGCAGAATTAGGGTTTCGATTTTCCTCTCTCGTCTTTTCGAAATCAAATTACAAAGTTGAAACTTGATGTGCATCTGAAACATAAAAATTTTACAAACGATGTTGGGAACCCGAGCTTAACACTTCAGACTGACTATGAAACGCAAATATTTTCAATTGTGATCGAATTTGAGAATTGCGATAGGTTTTCAGAACCGTTTTAAATATCGAAGCTTATTTTCCCTGCTTTTCCCGTCGAGAAAAAATCTGGCGTCTTGCCAGGTCTTTCGATTTCTCACTTTTCCCCGACGATTGGAATATTGTGTATGTTGTCCTCTTGTAATGCAGACGGCAAGGAATGACAACTATACTTGCCTTTTCTGTGTTGCAAAAATGCTCATCAGAATCAGAATCAGAATTTATCAGGTGTCGCAAAAGCGCTGATCAGGTTAGTCGACGAGACCATTCTTCATTTGAAATGCTCCACCAATTCTCGCCCATCTTCTTCCGTATCTCATTTCGCCACCGTTCTCTCTTTTTGATTCGATCGTACGGTATCCAAATCGTAATACGCCTAGTCCATCGATCATCATCCAGCATCCTAATCTTGTTAGCCCATCGTATCTTCTTTCTTGTCGCTTCTTCTCCCCAGTCTGTCACACCAGTTTCTCGTCTCACCCTATCATTGCTCCATCTGTCTTGCCAAGTCACTCCAATCATTCGTCGTTCCATTTTATGCTGTGCAACGCATAGGGCATGCTTATCAGAGGCTCTCATTTTCCACGTTTCGCATCCATATAAAACTGTTGCCATAATACAAGTGTTGAATGCGCGTCTCCGAATGTTCCTTCCAACCGTCGGGTGTTTTAAGAGATGCCCGATACTTCTCCAAGCAAGCCATGCACATTGTATCCTTCTTTTCACTTCGAGTGAGGGATCCTGGGGGATTGCTACCCACGTGCCGAGATATTTCACTCCGTCTTTATAATCGAATCTCATAGCCGATCCCAGTTCAATTGCCTTTCTGTTCGTTTCACTCGATGTTAACAGCACTGTTTTACCGGGATGAACTTCCAATCCCACTCCTCCGACAGCAACGACCACTTTTTCGAGCATTTGTTTCAGTTCAACTCTTCGCCACCACAACCAGATCATCGGCATAGCATAGAGTCGTCAGTCGAACTCCATTCACGTTCATTACAGTGTTTTCCCAGTCAATTGTATCGAGCGCCATCCGTAGCACTGCATTGAATAGCCGGGGTGAGATCACATCACCTTGTTTAACACCTCTTCTTACATTCACCTCTACTTTTCCCTCATTCACTTGAAACAGTGTGCGAGTCTTCTCGTAGAATTGTTGCAATATGTGGATTAGCCTTGAGTGGATCCCTTGTAGGTGAAGAGCCAACCACACTGCATTCCATTCGACACGATCAAACGCCTTCCGAAAGTCAATAAAGGCCATGTGCAGAGGTATATTGAATTCCGTCGTCTTTTCTATTAGTTGATGAACAACGTGAATGTGATTGTTATTGTGACTATTGTTGAGTAACCCGGCCTGAATCCAGCTTGGCTACAATCTTCGGCTTCTTCCAATTGGGGTAACATGCGATTCAGGACTGTTTTCGTGACCACTTTGCATATGACCGAGAGGAGCGATATTGGTCTAAAGTTGTTCTCATCAGTAGTCTCGCCTCCTTTATGCAGTAACGTTACTCTTGAAGTGAGCAGTTCAGGAGGGATATTCTCTCCTTCCAGAATCCCATTCAACATTCGAGTTACGAGGGGCGCAACCTTCTCTTGTGACAGAATGATCATGTCAGGCTTTACTTGATCTTCACCGGCTGCATGCCCGATCCGCAGACTGTTAATTGCATATTCGACTTCACTTATCAGGAAAGGTAGCAAGGGATCAGAAGATTGAGGAATAAGGAGTGGCAGGGGTACTGTAGGGGTGTAGATGTCTTCGAAGAAATGTTTGACTACATCCTCTGTATGCTGCTGCGATGCGTAACCAGTTGATGGGTCAGTGATTAGCAATCGTCTCCTTCCCATTGCTTCTTCCTTCGTCAACCTGGCGACACTCCTCCCTTTCTCAATCGCGTTCAGTAATTGTCTCTCTTTCCACCTTCTTATGTCTTCCAACAAACTCGTTCGAGCTGCTTTGCATATCGTAGAATATTGCACTGCTTTCCTGGGATCTCCCTTGAATTTATGCCTCTGTTCGAGCAACCGTTGAATGGCTGGTGACACTTTCGATTCCACTTGTCTCTCTTTCCAACAGTCCACGGAAGTAACTTGTGTGAGGGCTACAATCGACTGATAGGCAGCAGTCGCATCTTCTGGATGGGGTATTTCTAGTTCACTTAGGATGGTTACATTCCTTCTGTAGGCTCTTCTGTCAAAGACCATTGCTGATCTTCTGGCAGTTTGCCAATTGCGCTTGGCTCCGAGATCCAATACCATTCGAACCATTCTGTGATCACTGTCAAACGTGAATTGGTTGATTACATGACAGTTGCGGACGGGTGCATTTATCGGTCCACACACAAAGTCGATTTGGTGTTTCGTAGTACAGTATGGACTCCGCCATGTCCATCTCCTTTCAGGCTTCGAAGTAAACCATGTGCTCCATATCCTGAGTCGCAACTTTGTGCACATCTCGAGTACTCTCCTTCCACGGTCATTCATGGGTGCGTAGGTAGAACAGCCAACGATCATCTCCGTTCCTTGCTCTCTCTCGACTCGTGCATTCAAATCTCCGATAACGAAGGGGCGGAATCCGGGGGGACACTCTTGGACTGAGTCCTCCACTTCATCGATAATCTGGTCGAATTGATCATCGGTGGAGGAGGAAGTGGGGGCATAAACTAGAACAAGATGCAGTTTTTGCGTGGGTATTTGGAGAGTAGCGACCCGATCACTTTTTGCTGCAAACTTGACAGTGCTAGCCAATCGATCCTTAACTACGAATGCAACGCCCTTATAGGCTTGTGTGCCTCCACTATAGAATAAGGTCGATGAAGAGAGGTGTAAACTCACCGTCCCTTTGCCCACAATCCTTGCCTCAGTCACTCCAACGACGTCGAATTTGATCTTCGAGAGGGCCATATCGAACTCGGCTTGACGTGCGGGAGAAGAGAGTGTGCGGGCGTTGATTGTCGCAATGAAGAGTGGCTGTCGACTGCCCATGACGGTGCTTACGACCCCGGCCGCACCAATGGCAAGTGGGGAAGGACCTCCTGGTGGAGTTGGGTGGAGGAGGAAAGACGAACTCGGCCGCTCGTCGCCCGCGCAGAGACCAGGACGACGCAGAGACCGCAATTGTTGCAATATGATGCTCATAAAATATTTAAATCTATGCAAAACTGGTACACGTTTCAGTTCATTGTTGCAAAGATTTATTCCCACGTGCGTGTAATGTTTGCATGCAACGCCTCCGCGAATAGTTGCTTGGTCATGTCATAAAAGAACTTAGATGGGCAGACAATTCATATTGAGATGAAGCTAATTCTCCTTCTCTTCGCGACCCTACTTCCCTATGGGAGAGCTGCTGTTGAACCGACTCCTTCGGACATTTTTCGAACAAAAAATATAGCTGTATGTCTAAATATTGCTGAAAATTATCTAAGATATCGTGAAATGTGCTTTAGATGATTGTCCAACAATACATGACACTCGTATAGTGCAATTAATTTACTTATCCATATCATTCATGCGTATCCTCCCACTATTTCAGTTGATACTCAATGATAAACCCATGGGTTATCAAGCAAGCGCAAGAATTGCGTGAGAATATACTTGAAAGAAGTGTAGGTTGTCCGTAAACAAGACAAATTTAAAAAAAATATTATTATTATTATTAAACCTAAAACTGAGCTTAAATAGGTGCCTGCTTGTTTACTGTCAATGGATCAACTTGCAAGAAGACAAAAAGTGTGCTGGCACGTGCTACGGCTTTGGAATTGAATGGAAGCTAACAAATGTGAGCAAAAAAACTCAAATGAACGATAGTGTATGCGTGTGAAATTAAATCGCGCTATGTAAGAGGTGATCCCATTGCGAATTTTGGATAAAAAAGTAAGGGTGAACTAAATTTCGAATTGTCAGGTTCGGCCAGCCGGAGGGAGCTATACTCTAATGAAAAGCGAACAGGAGTGTGTGAATACGTGAGTATTTTCAAAAATTCTATTATCACAAAAGTCCTTCAACGTCTATTGATTTTCATTATTCATTTCAAGAGAATCTATTCAGCTGGAACATGATATCAGGTTGTTCCGAAAGTCGGCTGTCTGAATAAGCGGGGCCGTAAAAAAATCTGCCTGAATAAACGGGGCCATTGAAAAAATCTGTCTGAATAAACGGGGCCGTAAAAATCTGTCTGAATAAACGGGGCCGTAAATTTTAGTGGCGGGCCGTAATTCGGCCCCGCGGGGCCATAAAACTGGGCTAACGGGACCGTATTTTTTTCATTCTAAAAGGAGTTTTAGTGTATAGGGATGATGCAATTTCATAGTTATGATGCAATAATGTGTCTATTTCGCATAGTGGAAGGTGCTTAAAGAAGGAGTGTCAGCGAAGTTGAGAATTGCATATGGGACAATACGCGTATTGGTCTCATGAACGATGAGAGAATCCCAAAAGATGAAAGTCTGAGGTCCATTTTGAAGGGAGATACGCTCGCTCGAAATTTACTTGCAGGGCAGGGAAAGTACAGTATGCTAATGAAAAACACTCATTTTGAATAGCGCGCCCTCTGGCTGACCACTTTCTCACCTCCCTCGCCTTTCCCCCCTCTTCCCTTCTCGGTCCACTTTGTATAGCATGTATAGCAAATGAGGGAGGGAAAGGCTGGTTCAAATCCTGAAGATGACCATCATTTTGCAGGATGTTTTGATTGTCATTAAAATACATGATATACATGTGATTATGCTTTACAATTGATTATGAAAAGATTCCAATGGATTTATCGCACAGTTGAACATTTGAACGAAAATAGAAGAACATAATGTAATACAAAGAGCAAAGTGAGGTTGACCTCTCATGACGTCATGAGAGATCATGAGGAGGCTCTTCATCCAATCGGTCGATACTATTTGCATACTTTCGATGCATTGCGATCAGCTCATTCTCTGGTAATCGCGCCCCAGTAGTTTTCGAGTAAAATTCCGAGTATTAGGCACGCTTTTTTTTACTAGGAATATACTCGATTTCTACTCGCAACGAGCCGCGATACTCGCACCCTACTAGGGCGATACTCGCCCCCTACTCGGAAAAGGGGAGGGACGAGGGGGTTCCTACTCGCTCCCTACTAGGAAGATTACTGTAATTCAATTCGTCTCTCGTGTTCTATCGAGGATTGTTGTTATTTCCGATTTATCGATTTTACTTCAAAATTACAATAACAATTCACGAACAAGAACTTCTACCGTATACATATTCAAATTTACATGAGAGAAGCAAATAAAAAAAAATTACAACAAGTGGAGTGGGGAATAACGAGAAACTGGGAGTAGCAAGATCCAACAACAAATTAAAAGGGAGAATCTATCAATATAATGACTGACTCAGTTTCTACCCGGAAAAAATGGAGTAGTCGTTGTCCTTCTCGTTGAGTCCGTGCGGATGGTGTGGCCCGGCGCTATCGTACTGGGAGTGTCTGTAATGGGCATGTTCCCTATTCAATGTTTGGTACTCCTTTATTATCTGATCCCGTCCCCCTCTCATTTCCAACTTCACTACTCAGTTGGTTCATCAACCATAGTTTTAGCCTAATCGGCACTGGTATAGAAGCCCGGACCAGTCTGTAAAAGGATCTCTATAGAGGCAAGGTAGCCGTCCGGCCCCCTCCAAGAAAGGAATGATCTGTCCAAGCACTGCCATAAAAGTTCAGATTGGGGTACTGATGAATGCATCAGGGGTATCCCCAGTCCGGTAAAACCTACTTTTATGCTATCATATCCCTTAAAATAAGAATATCTCTGGTCTTAATTTAAAAAATTACATGAAGGCATTCAATCTAACAGCATCAGCATATTATCTACCGGTGCCCCAATCTGGCTTCTAGGACAGTCTCTTTTCAAGTAACCAATGAAAGATGTAATTTTCTGAGAACGCTTTAGATTTTCTGAAGAATCACGGGAACAACGACGAAAAAACGGATTCAGAATTAATCGATTTAATCGTAAATAAATTATTTTCTAGGCTATTTTGCTCGTGAAATATAACAAGAAATGGGCATACAGACGATATTAAAAAGGGAACATACCGATCTGGTCGCAGATACGCTTGTTGGTGTGGAAGTCATGGGTCATCTTGGTGTAGTACTTCTCGATGATGACCTTGGAGGCCTTCTACACGGTCTTGGTACGGACGCGTCCCATGTTGAGTCCTCAATCTGATGAAAAAAGAATGTAATAAGGGGATAAAAAATCGACATAATCGTGAACTGGCCAATTTTTATTCAGCGTTTAAATAAGCTATCATTAAATGGCATAGTATTTAGTAACCCTTAAACGAGTAAGGCAAAATAAAACTAAGTGGAAGCAAAGTGAACTATCCTAAGTGCACAAATCACGTATTGTCAGATTTGAAGAAATTAGCACTTTCAACTGCAGCGTTTAGGGTAATTTATTAATCAGTTGTGACAAAAAACGCACACAAGAGAAACAAAATATCACGGGAAGAATGAATTTAACCAAAAAAAGCGAAATTAGAAAGTGAGTTGCGCAGGGAGTCGCAAACACTGTGGTTAGCAAGGATTGCTGCGTAAAGTTCAGTCTGGAAATTCTACAGTTTCCGCTTGATAGGGACGATTTTTCTGTGCAAGAGTCCCAACCGTTTAAATTTTACTTTGCTGATACTCCTTCTTTAAAACGTGTTTTTCTGTGAATTCACGACGATATGAGAAGATACATTACTAAAGATACGAAGATACATTCCCTATCCTCTGGATGTATGTCTTGGCTTACTCCCTCCTCTGCCCATAGATGGCGTTCTCGGTGGGTTGTCAAAGTAACATGAGCATTCATGGCCGGGTTTCTCGTAGGGTAACGCCTAGTGGGAACGGCAGCCGATGCGGGTGTTGGTGTGATCGAATGACTCCTTCCCTGAACTTTCCTAACCATTTTTATGTGTACTATGCTGACCAGACACGTTATTGTATCATAACTAAGAAATTACATCATTTCTATACAATATGACTCATTTGTGCATAAACAATCTACGGCCCCGTTAGCCCATTTTACGGCCCCTTTAGCCAATTTTTCGGCCCCGCCACTAATTTTTCGGCCCCGTCACGGCCCCGCCACGATTGCCTTTCTAGCGCACTTTACTCCACAGCTGAAGAATCATTTAGAAATTCACAGTGTTAGAAGAAACCCTAAGTAGCGAGGTCACGGATATGCTCGTTTCTGCGTTCACTACTACTCGTAAAAGAGTGATATGGCCAGACTTATAACATATTCGTAAGCATCATGAGCCATGCATTGCCAGGGCACATTAGTGGATAGCCAGGCACAGAAGACTTTCTTGAAAATTTTAAATATTTCGGAATCAAGTTTGGACGAGAATGTGCGGAGACATGTTTTATCGTCTCATTTTCGTGCCATTGTATCTGGGAATCTATATTATTCTGAAATACAGATGGTGCGAGGTGATTGTATTTCAATTTGGGGAATATTTCCCACGGCAAAATTCGTCTTTCAAAATAGAGATCATCAAATTTGAATGACGAAAATTTCCTTATTTGGCAAAATTATTGCTCGCAGCCGGCTTAAATGGTGGACCTATTACGTATATCTGAACAAGCAACCCTTTCTCTATTAACTTTTCACAAGAAATATTTCATAAGTCGCTAGTTCCTTTAGGGCTGTAATAAATTTTCTATAATATCATACAATTACTTATTTCAGCTGATCTTCACTCAAAATCAAATTCGTTAATTTTCCGGTTTTTATAGGAGCTTCACTAGGGGTGACTACATGGCTATGATGCTCATGTATGCACCTAACATATATTGTGAGGTTAGGCAACCTAAATTCCAGAGAAGCCAAATCAGTGTATTTAAGCTCGCGACAGGACTTTCGCAACAACCTAATCATTATCAAATGATTCATAAATTATTATATAACTGTGTTTTTTTTTCAGATGCATGCCTCTCTTGAACAATGGCGCTGAGAGACGGTGCACATCTCTTTGTGCTGCTAAGTTTTCGAAACCTAACAGAGAGCAATACCAGAAAGAACTGAGAGAAGTCCTCGGTGCTGAGTGAGACATTCTTCTGCTCCCTTCACGTCTACTGTTTGCTTCTTTTCATCCAACTGAATTCGGCTGAGTCGCGTAAGTATAGTAGACATCTTTTGTTGTTATATTCTTCATCACGACCTTTGCGGGACAAGCATTGAGTAGACATCTTTCGTTGTTATGTTCTTCATCACGACCTTTGCGGGACAAGCATTGATACATCAAAGGTAGTATGGCGTCATAGTTCTCATCCAAACTAGTGAATTGTAATATGTTGGTCGGAAAGTCTTTGTCGCTTTTTCAAAACTTAATTTCTTTGAGGAAACAACATCATGAGTTCAATAATACTTGTCATCATTATTGGCAATATGTGCCCAACCTTCCTTCAAATTATGAATCTCCTCCCTGTAGAACCCATCTGAGCGCGAGGCAAAGTATTGCTTGAGTGCCGCATCGAGATTTCCACGGGAATTGCAAGCCCTACCTCGAACGGCATGGGACAGGTCTCCGAAAAGCCAATAATCGATCGGAGCCATGCCAGGAGAATACGGGGGTGAGGGAAAATCATCCATCCCTATCCACCCAGTTCCTGCTTAACTTGATTGGAGACCTGGTGACGGGGGTCATTTTGTTGATTATACACTTTCTTGTCATTCAGCATTGAACGATCAACTTTTTTGTAAATTCAAATTATGTAGGTGTGTGACGTACTTAACCCCGGTGATTGACATGCCCTCAGGTAATAGCTCCGAGTAAATCACGCCACCCACTCCCCACAACATTGACAGCTTGTTTTTCTTGGGGAGCAGGTCAAGTTTGGGGACATCCTATGTAGTCTCTCCATCAGCAACCCGCTGGGCTCTCAGGTGTTTGTTACCGTAGAGGACCCACTTATTATTCCCCGTTATGAGCCGTTCCAACCATCGATCCCCGCCTCGGAGAATGAGGAGAGTATTGGAATCATCGACTCTACGGTCACGGCTGACTTGCCTCAGATCATGGGATATGAATCGACCGATACATTTCCTCATTCCAATAGATCTCAAGCCTTCTTTGACAGTGCTATGGTGGGCTCGAAGTGTGAAGACCATTTAACGGTCAGTTTGAACTGGGTCTCTTTATACCCCTTTCTTCAACGTTTCCAAATGCAACTCACCAGGTCTTCTAGATCGACCTGATTATTGAGGAAAAAATCGTCTTCTTCTAAGAGATGGAATCAATTCCTTGTGGTGTTGTAGAGGGGACATGTGTGTCATAAGATTCTTCGGTAGGGTTCTCCGAATCCTTCATCGTGGTGTGGAATCGACAGAGGTAAAGCAGAACATGGCGGATGAGTATGTTACTACGAACATACATCGTTACTCTTCTAGAGCATGACTGAAGGGAAGGGAATGGGGAGCTGTTAACTATAAAGATCCTTCACTGATTGTTATTCACTAGGAGCGAGGGAACGCCAAAGTGCACTTGCGACGGGCAGTGTTAAGACAAAACCAGTGACAAAGACTTTCCGACCAACCGGATACATCAAGACACTTGGACCTAAATTATGAAATCTAAATTGAAGGGATCAGATGGATGAATTCGCTTACTCTTCATCTCCCTCACTCTAGCTCGAACATCCTCTAGGATGTTCGAGATAAAGTCAAGGAGATGAAGGTGACCCATATTAAAAAGTATAGCAATAGAAGAAATAGTTTTTTTCAACTTTAAAGAAGGAGTAACACGGAAAATTAGTTTAACTAGCCACCATATGTGTGCAATAGAAGCCGGTAGCCCGAACATGAATAACTTTATCCGACGTTTCACAGACAGCTCTGAGACTATCTACATACGCGCAAAGTTCATTGACAGCGTTTGGCTATGTTTCACTCGCTCTACGTAATTTGCCCCTCTTTTGAGATAAATGTGCTACAGTTTCCCATTGCGAGAGCTATATCTTCGTGATGGGACACCTAGCATTCATTCGTGTTACTCTGTCTTTAAAATACGTTGAATAAATTTCAATTTAATCACTACTATTTAGCTCAAGAGACTGCATGCAACGATGCAGGGGCGCAACACCTAATGTTGGACAATAATGCATGGTGCCTGACTAGAATATTTCGAAACGAAGGCATTGGATTTTTCGTGAGTAAATGCAAATATCTAATAATTCGAAGCGAAATTGGGGGGAGGCGGACAATTCCGGAACTTAGAACCTCTCGATTGAGGCTTGAAGTAGAAACTTGGGAGTTGTTTTTTTGTTTGGTACTTTCTTGCAAGTTAATCATGATTTGCCATTAAATCATATAGATGTTGGGTTAAACGAAACTCACTATCACATTCTTCGACGATGTAAACAATTATTTGAGTGTATTGTAACTCCAATTAAACGACTCCCAAAGTGCTATGCCCAGTGCGGCGCTCCGTTGCACTCTTATACAGTAGCGGACAAAAGTTTAGCCCCAAAATTCGAAATGCAATAACTTCTTTCAAAATTGAGCTAGAGACTTACGGTTTGGACCATTCGATAGGTGAATGTCAGGAGAAGATTGTGATATGGTGCATGATCTGAAACACATTTTTCGCGGGTTTCTGAATTTAATTTTTGGCATTAAAATTTTCATGTATTTTTTGAAACTCAGCCGTAAATTGATGTTACCTCATACGAACCTTTGATGGAAGTATTACAATTGATGTTTACAATCAACTATCTGACTTGCCCATTGCACATCAGAAGGAGCTAATATATCGATTTTTCGAGACCTCCGAAATATGTTTGGATGGCTATATCGTCGGTCCCAGTTGAGTGATAGGGCTCATATTTTGCAGGTGCTATACACTAGTAATGAAGATACACTGTGCCAAGTTTGATAATGATCAGACAACAAATTTCAAAAATCGAAAAATTTTGGACCCCACTTTTCACTGATGTGAAATCGACCTTTAACGCTGTAGAACAAATCCGTTTTTTTGCAACTTTAAGCAGAAACTATTAATAAATGAGTGTGCAAAATCGCATATTGAGACGACTCTTCCAGCACATTTTACAGCCACATAGCCATCGAGGGTCAAAATGGCGAAAGTCGTCCGAAATTGCCCGAAGCGAAAGGCAACCTCGCCTAACGGGAGAGTTTCTTTAGAAATGGGTCCAGTTCAATGAGGAATGTGCATATCTAGGACTTGAGAAGCTGATAAGTGCTTTTTATGCAAATTGGATAAGATTCAATTTGACCCTGTACCGTGTTTGACGGCTCATGACTATCTGACTCTCGATGGCTATTAGTCCGTAAAATGTGCTGGAAGAGTCGTCTCACTTTGCGATTTTGCACACTTATTTATTAATAGTTTCTGCTTGAAGTTGCAAAAAAGCGGATTTTTTTCGATGGCTTTAAAGGTCGATTCCACATCAGTGAAAAGTGGGGTCCAAAAATTTTCGATTATTGAAATTTGTTGTCTGATCACTATCAAACTTGGCATAGTGTATCTTCATTACTAGTGTATAGTACCTGCAAAATATGACCCCTATCACAAAACTGGGACCGAAGATATAGCCATCCAAACATATTTCGGAGGTCTCGAAAAATCGACATATTAGCTCTTTCTGATGTGCAATGGGCAAGTCAGATAGTTGATTGTAAACATCAATTGTAATACTTCCATCAAAGGTTCGTGTGAGGTAACATCAATTTACGGCTGAGTTTCAAACAATACATGAAAATGTTAATGCCAAAAATTAAATTCAGAAACCCGCGAAAAATGTGTTTCAGATCATTCACCATATGGCTATCTTCTCCTGACATTCATCTATTGAATAGTCCAAACCATAAGTCTCTAGCTCAATTTTGAAAGTTATAGCAATTCGAATTGTGGGGCTAAACTTTTGTCCGCTACTGTATGTTTCAATTGTTTCGCCCCCCCCCCCCTCCCGGGTGAGCGGTGGTAGGAACCAATCGGCCTGTTTAATCTGTCAGAAATCTGCGAGAAAGGCGTAAAAAGTTCGCGAACTTCTGATTCTCTCCTGTTCGTGTGCTCTCTCTTTTTCTCTAACCAGGTCGTTGAAAAGTTCACGAACTTTTCGACGAACTATGTTCGAAATTCGTGCTTTTCTTTTGTTTTACTTATTTTTAGGGATTATTTTTGCGTTTAGCTTATGAATACTTTGAAGGACAACCTTCCCTTAGCTGGAATAGCTTCAGAATACAGCGTAGTGAAAGTAAACACGGTTGGAGTAATTTTTTCGATTATGGGTCACCACTTTAACCACCCTGTAATGTCAAGCTATTCCATCAGAGAGAAGGTTGTCCTTATAATCAGTCATAAGTTAAAAGCAAAAATAATTGATAAAAATAAGTAAAACAAAAGAATAGTACGAATTTCGAACGAATTTATGCCGGTTTTTAACGAACTTTTCAAGGACCTGCTTGAAAAGTTAGAGAAAGAAGAGAGAGCACGTTTTCGAGAGAGGGAAAAGGAAGTAAACAATCACTGCTTCCTTTTCCCTCTCTCAAGAACGCGTGCTCTCTCGCGTTTCTCTAACTTTTCACGCAGCTCCTTGAAAAGTTCGTTAAAAACCGGCATAAATTCGTTCGAAATTCGTACTTTTCTTTTGTTTTACTTATTTTTATCAATTATTTTTGCTTTTAACCTATGACTTATTATAAGGACAACCTTCCCTCTGATGGAATAGCTTGACATTACAGGGTGGTTAAAGTGGTGACCCATAATCGAAAAAATTACTCCAACCGTGTTTACTTTCACTACGCTGTATTCTGAAGCTATTCCAGCTAAGGGAAGGTTGTCCTTCAAAGTATTCATAAGCTAAACGCAAAAATAATCCCTAAAAATAAGTAAAACAAAAGAAAAGCACGAATTTCGAACATAGTTCGTCGAAAAGTTCGTGAACTTTTCAACGACCTGGTTAGAGAAAAAGAGAGAGCACACGAACAGGAGAGAATCAGAAGTTCGCGAACTTTTTGCGCAACTTTTTACGCAACTTTTCTCGCATCTTTTTGACAGATTAAACAGGTCGAATATTCTCATGTCTTCCCAACATTTCTAAAAGATTTTTTGAACGATGCTCATGGACTCTTCAAATTTTAATATACATCTTTTATATCCAGACGGCTAAACGTGGTACGTTTGGACAATCTAATCAGGCTCTCTTAAATATATGAGAGGAATCGCGAGAGAATCGACTACTCAGCGGCAGTGAAAATCAAAATCAACCACTCCCTCTACAAATTTAGTACAAATTTGGTAAAGTATTTCAAATGATGCTCTTTCAAACTGCATCGTCAGAATTTTGATAACTGCCGTCATCTTCGATATTCAGAAGGCCAAACATGCTACTATCATTTTTCGGAAGTCAAATCGGGCTCATTTAATTAATCATAACATCGTTAACATTAAAGATAGAAGACCGTTCTTTGCTTAGAATGAAAGAGGAGATCCAGGGTAACAACTTTCATGTTGACCATTTCATTCCAAGATCACGCTCCTGTGCGGGGCGGTCGGTCGGACTAAAAATGTCGAAATTTTTCAAATCGGAAAAACCCATAAAAGTTATTACGCGGAAGTTATAGTCCCTATATGTGACCAACTTTTCGCCAAAAATCAGACAAATCGTGAAGATGAAAAAAAGAGGTCGCACTTTTTACAATTCTAGCTATGACGCGGGACCCTACGACTATTTTGGCCGAAATTACAGTTTTGCGCATTTCAACAGATTCCTCGCGTTAAATATCATGTTTGCATGTGCCCTCTTTCTTTGACACATTTCAAGGGATGTTCCTACACTACTTGGAACCGATTTAGTGCAATAGCACCCATCCCATAGGTTGTTGAGGGTAAAAATATTGATTTTCAAATTTGAGGTCATACTGTAGTTTTTGGCCATTTACAGTGTTACAGCAATTGGGGAAACAACTTGAAATGTTGTTTTGGATGATTATGGATGTATTTGAGCCCGATAGCAGTCAATTAAACCTTTGGAAGTTTCTCTGTCTGGAACCCATTTTGGGACCACCCTGCTAAAGTGAGCCCTCTTTTTTTTCATCATCACGATTTGTCTGATTTTTGGCGAAAAGTTAGTCACCTATAGTGACTAGAACTTCCGCATAATAACTTGTGGGTTTTTTCCGATTTGAAAAATTTCGACATTTCCGACCGACCGCCCCGCACAGGAGCGTGCACTTGGAATGACATGGTCAACATGAAAGTTGTAGCCCTGGATCTCCTCTTTCATTCGAAGCAAAGAACGGTCTTCTATCTTTAATGTTAACGATGTTATGATTAATTAAATGAGCCCGATTTGACTTCCGAAAAGTGATAGTAGCATGTTTGGCCTTCTGAATCTCGAAGATGACGATAGTTATCAAAATTCTGACGATGCAGTTTGAAAGAGCATCATTTGAAATACTTTGTCCCAAATTTGTAGAGGGAGTGGTTGATTATGAATTTCACTGCCGCCTACCCCCCTAAAATGGTCGATTCTCTCGCGATTCCTCTCATATATCTATAATTAATTTAGCTATCTTTAGTTAACGTACCACGTTTTGTCTTTTGACGTTTCATCTCAAAGATGATGGTGATTCCGAAGCAGTTTTGAAGAGCAATTCTATCCCAGTTTGTTTAATTTTAATTATTGACAAGTTTATTTCAACAATTGACAATTCAGAGCGCAGTACAATTATGCAGAGATGCGAACTCGACACTACCGGTGCTGTCTACGGACGAGGTTTCCTTCTCCACTTTCATATTTTTTCATATGATTTCTCAGTCTCTACAATTCTACGCTAAGCTGCGTGACGGGTTTTGGCTGGATGCGTATTGCCAAAGAGGTATATACTCGTTGGTAACGATACAGTATTCATGCACAGTTGGAAAGTGTTACAGTGCACAATTAATAGATTACTGTCATTCAGGCGTATGGCAGTGGAGAGATAACACAACCCTCGACCTTAGCACCTTCGACCAAAGTGAAGAAAGAAATAAGCACATTTGTGTTGCAGGGGTTGTTCCGTCTTGTGCTAACTCGACCGAGAGGCTAGCAATGTCGTCCAATGGTTCAATCATCTGGGTCCCTTCTAGGATGCTGATGCACACCACATTCGGCTTGCAGGGGTACAAATGCACTTTCATTCGCATTATTACTTTCTATTTTAAACACCACCAGATTTCTATTCCAGAGCCCCCCTCGTCCCGAAATCCCCGAGTGAGCCGGCTAGGTATGCTCTAACACAGTGCATTACTGTTTTCCCCACACTCATAGATAATATTTCCCGGGGGGTCGCTCCCGGAATGGGCTATCTGGGCGCTTCCAACGGCAGGTGCTCTAGTAGTGGTTATATTCGTTCTCGGAGTACTCGCTCGTCGATATCTCTTTTCGAAAAAGGAGGTAAGACTATTTACATCCATAATCAAGGTAAATGCAATTTTTTTCAGATAATCGAAGGAAAAAATAGGCTGAAGACTCAAGAAGGATTGTACTTTGTGTACAATGCAGAAGAGACGGAAGTTTTTCTAGTGGATGCGAGTGAAGATAAAAGTGCGCGATACATGACAGTCGAAGACATCGGCAATGAAAGGGTCGGTTTTTAATAGAAATTTCATTTGACCGCTCGAGAGTGTGGAACATGATGAGACCGTGGTATCGTTTCTCGAGATTTTTGCGTGTTCATCTTTAATAATGATGTAATGCTCGGAAGGGATGTACGTCATTTCGATCTATAAAACACATGATTTCAGGTCGTTCTACGGTGTTTAAAGCGTTTTGTCTATCCTCGTTCCTACTGCAACATACTCATCGTTTGGCACGCAATGACCGTCGATGCGGAATTGTGGATCAAGAAGATGCATGAAGACCAGTCTATTTCTTTGCAATCTACAGACGGCAGATGGTTGTCTGTTCAAGATGAAATTCCCTGCGTAAGCAATGTGCTGGAATCTAAAGAGAAGTTCATACTGGAACAAATTTAAAATTATATCGATAAAGTTTTCCAACACAAAGTTCATTGTTTATAGTGTTCTTAGAAAGGAAAACAACCGCTACTATTTTCACTCAAAAAATCGAGTCGGATCAAGATTATCGGCAGCACTTCCAAGGATACAAATAATGCAAAAATAAGGAATTCTAGCCTCATTTCATAATGAACGTCGTGCGAAATTACTGCATCAGCGTACTATTTTTAGTTATCACCCAGAAGGTTAGAGAAGAGCCTGTGCAGAGCCGATATGGTAATCATATATTATTTTCCATAAGATACGTTAGGATTAGGCGCTCCACGCAAGGCGGGCTTTTCCACCCCCGAGCCAGTACAGCGTTCATTCTGTCCTGAGGTTATCAACGACCTATACATGAGGCCACAGCGCGTGTTGGAATGCGGACGCAATTATATTTGCACTAGTGGTGTTGATGATAATGTGAGGATTATGTGGTCTAACATGATGTCAGGAGCTGTTTTTCTGCTTTTTAGCATCGACTTTCAATTCGACTCGAGTACTAGCTTCGGTCAGTTTTTACAGCATTCTCTCAATCACAGGAAAAGTTAGCTCACTCCAGCGTTTTCAAAAACATCTGCAACCAACTGTTGGAGGAAGAGGGAATTCGCTCCCTGGATTTCCCCAGCAATGCAGAAGCTCCCGGCCCAACGCTTACGAACGGTCCATCAATCAAATCTTGGCTATTCCATCATTAGGAAAGCGGCCAGAATCAATAACATCGATGATATCATGATAAGGAAGGCCTGCCAAGCGATAGATACAACATGCACGGGAAAAAGCATACTCAAAGCAATGCTGAATCTCTACTCCTCAAGCAAGAGGCTACTCGTTCCTGAGCTGGTCACGGTAGCTCTCTCCCAAGATGTAACTAAGACTGTGGCCCGCAGTATATTCGAGGCCCTTTACGAGTCCGTTATTATTCCTTCCCAATGTATTGATGCCGTCGCAGAAGTCGTCGTATTTCCCAAGCTAGTTACACTTCAATCTGATAATTCTTCTGAAAGAAACCCCAAATACAAAGCCATAATTGATATTTTTGGTCAGTACTGGCCATGTTCGACTCTCGTGCAAAACGGACTGATGTATAGTGCATTTATCGATTAGACTGAAGGCAGAAGAAGGATGTCCCAGTGGTCTCCTAGTGCTTCCAGCAGGATTTTCTGATATTCCTCTCTGTTGGGCTTCGAGAACTTGTGAGCACAGAGATTTTTGCAAAGACTTTCCTTGTTGTCATTCAAGAGAGGAAGACACCTTAAAATACATCCGTTTTATATTCGCCTGACATCAGAGCTACAGTCAGAGCGTATCCCGTGTCTACTGTAGATTTGCTTTTCAAATAACTTAAAAAAAACGCTATATTGACAGAGATCCATTACCGTATACCAATCACTAATTAAGAAAGTGCGACTCAAGCTGTCTCGGAGTTACGCACGAAAATTTTGACGTGGTTAATTGAGGTTTTGGTTAGCAAATAACTTGTGTTAAATGACAAATTATTCAAATTTTTTGAGTACGCATAAGAACAGGGAAATTAGCGTGCACTCATGCTTACGTATTTAGACATTCCTGCTCGTTCTTCATCATAATGTAGCTTCCCAATGCGGGACGAACCTTCAAATATTATTGCTCAGTCTAAAACGAAATATTTTTTAAAAATATAATCAATACTATATTATTCAGGTTACGTTTGTCAGTTTCCGCTCATCTCCGAAAGCGTAGCACCTCCCGTCGCATTGGGCGTCCTCTTTAGAACTGAGCCAGTTACAGTAAACAATTAAGCACCTGGTAAAAAACGCTCATAATTAAATTTTAAAAAAACCCTCCCACGCACTCCAATCTTGCCATTCCTTGATCACCCACCGGTTTCTCATTGAGAATCAACTGCAATAAACACGTTCGGATACGGTTTTGGGCAATAGATTTAACAGATCAAATAGCACGTGAATGAGAAAAATCACCGCTGCTATTTTCGTTCCGAACATGTCCGCAGGAGTCGGTTTAAGATCAATAGCTGATCTTCCAACGGTGAAGAAGATGGCGATGAAAAGGAAGCTTAGCTTCATTTCACTATGAATTTCGCTTAATTCGCTGTGATTTTATGGATACCATCATGCAAATGCTGACCCTGCATGATAGTTGCATTACACACATGTGAAAATATATGTTTGCATTATTCCTTGAAATTATGATATAGAAATCACAAGGTATTTTTAACGATTTATCATAAAAATATCAAAAACGGAGTTATGAAGAAGCAGTTCGTAACTTCAACATAAAGTTACACAAAGGAGCTCAAACCACCGTGGGCGAAGCAGCTGAAATTATTTTGTCATACATTGTAGTATTGAGCTATTATATAAGCACTTCTTTGCCCACCAGATGGCCCATATCGCCTCTATCTCACCCATTTCTGCGCACAATTCTCAGGTTTTCGGTCACACAACTCATCTCTGATCTGAAGGGTTGAGAAATGGTAGGATAGGAAGGGGGTGGGGTGGGCCAACTATCCAAGAAGTGCGTTAAGATCTAAAAACCGATTACCTATTCCGCTCCACTTCGCTCCGTTGCTGGCATCACGGGAAGGCTTCTTCCTGCAATATATTATTATTTATTATCATTTTTGTACATTTTTTTTAAATATATTTTATTAGTCACCGTCTATTTGTGTTCACATAATTCCAATTAATCCTTGAGGTGTTCTGCAAGAAGTGTACTCCATTCTCTTCCCTTCTCGCCGATATGGAGAAAAATGAAGAATCGTTTCTCGTGTTATATCATGATTTTTCGTATTTTCGATCACTATTTGAATTAGATTCCCTGTAGCACAACTCTTGCATGCCGCAGCGACTACTTAGGAATTTTGTGAACAAAACTTTCCGAAGTTCCAGCTGTAGTACTCACCTGCAGCATCCCTCGAAGCACTCGCCGTCCTTGTCCTCCTGCTCACAGTGAGGGTGCGACTGGCACTCGCGCTGCAAAAGATGGTGTTGTTGTTGCAAAAACACATTAGTGTTGATGTAAATTAGAGTTGATCACTATTGTGTTCTTGTGAAAGTCTACCGGGCAGTCTTTTTTTAAATTTTAAACACGAGCCTCGATTGGCGAGTGCATTGAATGGAAATACCGTGTTAACGGTTCTCAAATTCGACCAACCGTCCAATTGCTCTGGCGGTTAGTATAATTAACAAAAACACAATATCTTTCAATTTGCAGAAAAGCCTGAAAGCAATGAAACTCGACAAGGAACATCTACCACGGTTAAAGTATATTTCCAACTATGGTTCCGGACTTGGGCGTAATTGGGCATATTTAGAATCATTTTGGGATGTTTCATGTATAATATATAGTATGCATATATAGCGCACATGAAACATATCTGAAAATGATTCAAAAGATGCCCAATTACGCCCAATTCCGGAATCCTAGTCTCAACTTCAACTTACTGTGCAATTGCTGGAGCCCTTCTGCGGGTCGTCCACGCAGCACCCGTTTACTGAGCACATCTAGAACATTTTTTTTAGATTACTGATCTACAACGATTAGCCATTGTGCAAGTACAGATCAACAAATGTAGGAAATAAATATTTTCAATTTTTCTTCTATAATAAATAATATTCCCACCCAAAATGTGGAGTAGTGTTATCTATTCTCACACTTATTTGTTTGACTATTGAATGACGATACTATCGCATCATTTCTCTAACTCCACTAAATACGTTATTCTTGCATCACTTTGATCTCAGACCTTCGCCCTTCTGTTTATCTGTCCTATGCCATGTACTCGGGTTTCACTTTCTGCGCACAATGATGAATGTTCAATGATTCCGCTTACGAAATGAATTTTCCTCAATTACATTGTTCCAATATTCTTCTTAGATTTCGACATACGACACAGCGGTCACTGCAGTCTATGCGTTCTTTCACTAATCAAGCAGTCGGGAGGGTGTGTAGGAGGGTTCCGGAATTGGACGTAATTGGGCATATTTTGAATCATTGTCGGATATGTTTCATGTATAATATATAGTATACATATATAGCGCACATGGAACATATCTGAAAATGATTCGAAATATGCTCAATTATGCCCAATTCCGGAACCCTAGCGCGTAGTATGAAGAATTCATAACTCATGCAGAGCGCCGCAACGACTAATTATGCATTTTGTGTATAAACCGCGGCGGTATCCGAATTTCGAATCGTTTCTCGATCTCTAATTCTCACCTGATCAGCTCCATTTATTTTTCTGCAGAAGTCGGACGTCTGACACTCGGTGCAGCCCAGAACACGATCGCACGCTAAATGATTTTAAATTAATTAATAAATAATTTAAAACTTAATTTAATAATTTTACAATAATATATATGCAAAGATATTTATCTCAGAGAAATTACTCGAGAACTCGACAGCAGGCTGAATTATGTTATGTGTAATTTAAATCATGTTCAAAATACAGTCCATAGAGTTATCGAATGTGTTAGATTGTAAGAACGCGCTAATGACGGATATTAAAGGCCAGAAGTGTGACCGCTCAACGCTTGCCTACTAGGTTACATTCTAAGAAATTGAAAAATGCTCACGCTCCGACTGAGTGACTGTCCCTGTTCCAAACGGATTAGGACAGTCGTATCGGAAGTTCTTGATTGATTCGGTGAGAAAGATGATGGAAAAGAGCAGGATGACACGAAACATCTGAAGCAGTAACATGATTGGATAAGTGAAATTTGAAGTGGAGCCATAGATATTGGAAGGCTAACACTCTCATCGGGTGACACATGTTCAAATGTATATCTATGAGAATGATTGATTCGGTGGGCAAAATGACCGAGAAGAGCAGGATGACACGGAGTGTGTTACAAGTTGTGTCACGAATCTGCCTTAATGTTTTTGCCAGGTCACCTAAAAAGAATTTCCATAACTGTGATCAGTAAGTTGAAACACATAACGAAGTGCTATCGATTGCGCGCGAAAGGTCAGGTGCGACAACAAAGGAGGGCGAAATGGATAGTGTGAGAGTGAAATGAGTGATATGGGAAAGGGGAAGTGTGTGATGTCGATCTGGTTTGCTGAAGAGTGAAAGGTTGGGCGAACACTCGGAAACATTCCCCGAATTTTCTCGATACTTCCATAGTACACCGGAATGTCTGTCCTGTTCGAGTATCGAGAGCTTACTTTGAAGTACTTCCACATAGCCTACATAAGAAGGATGCCAATTCAAGGGATGAGAGAGGTCGCATTTTCAATAGCCATGCTGGCATGTAAATGTCAATAAAAACAGAAAAGAAATAACCCTATACGGCTTTGAACGAATGCGGAAATTACTCATTGTTCCTCAATAGTGTTCGATAAACGGGAAAAACATATCTCCGTCTCTTAATTTCCCTTTCCTCTGACCCATAACTTTTCTGATAGCCATTGACGATCTATTTCAAAGTGTTCTGTGGAAGCATACATCAGCACTCACTGTTGACACGAAATGGCGGAAATTGCAACCCATCTTTTTAATTTTATTTTAATGGACGCTTGTTCAGAGTATGGATTCATACGTCGGTGATAAAGATTAAAGATTAAAGATTATGGATATTCGGCGCGCGCTCTCCTCGTTTCACATGCTCTCTCGCTGTGTATGACCGGCGAGAGAAATGATGAGGACGTTTGCAGCCTTGTCATCACTCGTTTACTGCAAAATCATTTGCAGTCGCTGAACCTTTTCCTCTACAAACATCGCAATTTCAAATCCGCGCGCCAAAGACGCATGTATCCGTCGAATTTTCAGTTCGACAATCACTGATGGACTATTCGATTTATTCATGAATTCGACAATGTGGAAAACTAAGGCAAATATGTACGGATGGCTAAACTAGTCCTCAAGGGTGGTAAGGCTATCCGCGGTGCACACTAGAGTTCGAGAAACGATACCACTGCCTTTCATTATAGGCACCCTCTCAGGCACTAGGTCGGTTGATAACCAAAAAAATGAACCCTTCTGCAGAACTTTCACAGAAGCATTTTTTTGACACTTTGGGAACCTACTGTGAAAGTTCTACCGAAGGGTCCATTTTTTTGGTTACAATCCAGTAGGTTACCATCCGAGTAGGTTACCATTACTATCATCGTTTTATCTTCAGAGATGCTCCGTGTCATCCTGCTCTTCTCCATTTTTTTGCTCACCGAGCGTGGTATCATTGCTCGAACTCTAGTACACGCCACATACGGGCAGGCCGAAGATGGTTCATTCCGTCTTCGAGAGGGGAGAAGACGTGTCGATTTATCCGGAATCTGTCTACAATTCTCACATTTAGATAGACATGTGTGATCTAATCATCAATAAACAGCTGCATGTGAATTCGAATGCACTACTAGTTTGCTGTTGTACTTCAACAAGAAATTCCCGGCAATCACTGGTGCGATGGTCTCAAACAAGCATCGTTACTACAGTTATCTTATTCGAAAATTGGTGCTGCATTTTCAGTTATGTCTCAGAGGCTCTACATAGCTAATCAGCGTTTAGTGCACATGAAACATTTTCAACCATACAGCAAAAATTTTCCAATAAGATAGCCCTAACCATTACCTGAACAATATCGCCTATTGTGAAACATGATTGAATTGATTTCAACAAAATTATTATGGTGAATTTATTTTTTCAACTGATAATTACATTTTCCAAAATATTGAATTCTTTCAAATCGGCTGAAAATTCAGTGTTGACAATATCGTGAATCCACTTTCCCACTAATCAGAAGCTGTACATTTCTCTCACAGGGACCATTGTTAGCTTGAACTATGCTATTTGTCATCGATATCTGACTGATGAGAGATCTTCCAAATGAAAATAGTCAGCCACGTCATTGGCTTTTATCTTTAATAGCTTTTTTGTTGGTTCTTTGTATTTTTCACGCCGGGTATATCCCATAACAGTAACGCCTCCCCCCGCGCGCATTCAATAGTCTATCTATCTTCATTCCCTATCATCTCTACATTTTCCCAACATGTGAGAGTGTTTACGAATTGAGGATAGTCAGACTATTGCTCCATTCCAATTGTTGCTCACACGTAGTTGGCAGATGTTTTCCCTATCTGCACCGTTCTACGCTCTGTGTTCGTCGATTCGACAAATTTCGTTGGCCTCTGGCTGATTTTTTTTCGTTCCGAAAAAAAATTGTTGATACCTGATTTTTGATCGCCCCAAAAATGTCGGAGAATCCTCCAAATATGTGTATTTGCTAATCCACCCTTTCCCTGATTGTATATGCCTACCAGGCAGATAGTAAGCGTGATTGGTTAGTGCTACCTTTCCCTGGGTGTTACTTGGGAAAATAGTAAATCCTGCGAACGTAACCTAAGGAACGGTCATAACAACCTACCACGTGGTGGGGAACCGCCTCTCATTTGACGGATTCATTGTGTTTTGAATAATTCGGGTCACCGTCTCTTCATTTTACACACTCTCTCGACCGGTGAAATGGCGAGATAATGTATAGAATGAAGAGACCGTGGTTTCATTTCTCGTACTCTAATTCTGTGTGTTTTGAATAATGAGAATGGCTGGTCGTGTTCTCTTCATTTACACCATCCGAGCAATGGTCTGACTCTCTTCAGTTTTCACGCTCTCTCGTCTCTCTGACCGGCGAGAGAGCGTGCAAACTGAAGAGAGTCAGACCATTGCTCCACCATCCATAGATCGGTAGAACGGGGAGAGAGAACGAAGACAGCGATTCAAATTCGAAAGTATTGTTACACTTTTCCGGATGCGCCAGGCAATGTTTTCTCATCATATGATTCCCGTAGTCATGTTACTTCCTTAGTGTCACAGATACTAGAGTGTTTAGTGGCGGCGACATTAGAGTTCGAGAAACGATACCATGCTCTCTTCGTTCTATGTTCTTTCTCGCAGGTCTCGCAGGCCATCCTTAGTCATGTTAGTTCCTCCATGGCGGATACACTAGACTGCTGTCTGGCAATGATCAACTCTTTCTGCGGCGAAATTAAGTTCACTCCATTTCGCAACATTTTCAGTGCGAGTTGCAATATGTAGCCTTAGTGAACGAGTACTGAGCTGAAGCTGAGAGTTCATCAACGTTGAAATGTAGCCGTAATTTACTTTTCGACAGTTCCGGTTCTGGTCGTAAAACGAATGTTGATTAGGTGGTAAAACGCCTTGTTATTGGGGGGGGGGGGGGGGGGGTGAATTGCATCGCGGAATGCGTGTAGGTAAACATGTGTGCGATTAATTTCTGCAGAAAGGATATCACAGTTCTAGAAACGATACCATACTCCCGTTATTCTGAGCACTCTCCCACCACATTCGAGGGGTTTAGAGAGTACATGGAATGAATGGATCGTGGTATCGTTTTCGGAATCTAATATCTAGGGAACGACGATTAAATATGCCGGTTTCATTTTGCGATTTTGCACACTTGTAGCATGAAATAACGTAACCAGCGAATGTTTGTCTGCCACGCCATATTGAACCGGAACCGTCGAAATTGAACCGGAACCGGAACCGTCCACAAATACCTTTCATATATGCGTAGATACGTCTATTTCATCATGTCCCTCTGCAGGTCTCACTACAAATATCGCTTCTAATCAACAATATCAAACTCAAATTAATTCAAAGAATTTACTGATTGACAGCATGATGCCCCGCGACTTTCGCACGTGTATCTTCGTTCTCATGACCGCGCTGAACGTCGTCTTGTGGTTCCTGCTCATGTACACGGTGAGTTTGTTTGGCACTAGGTCGGATGGAAACTATGACGTCATACCGCCTGTAATATCTGAAAGGCGAGATGATTTCATAGTTAACTCCGGCCTGCATCTTTACAACAATTTTTGCTGAGAACTACATTCATCATGAGATTATGATGTCATTTTCTATACTTTCAAATAATTCAGAACTACAAGCACGCTTCGGAGTTGGCGGAGGAAAGCAACCGAGCTGTTGAAGGTGAGGGTGTCCAATTCCGAGGGAAATTAGGCAGTTCGCTCATGAACTTACTTTCTTCATAACGGTAAAGGTGCAGCCAAGCGATTCTACAGTCGCAAAGGGACAACTACGCTAGGTCGCATTATTCGACGATCAGAACAGTATATTTAAGTATACTAACTAAATATACATACACTATATTGCATTGTGAACTCTGTTGACCCTACTACGACGACGCATTTTTTTCAAACCATAAAACATGTGAAATGCTGCGATTCAGTGTGTCAACAATCTTTGCTCCGCTACTCTCATTATTTTGCAACAATGATCGTACATCGTAACACGATTGATGACAAATAGGCACGATGATCTGACTCTCTTCAGTATGCACGCTCTGTCGCTTGTCAGAGGGACGAGAGAGCGTGCAAACTGAAGAGAGTCAGACGATTGCTCAAATAGGCACATATGATCTGGTCGGACAGAGAGAGCATGAAAAGATGAGAGCGCGATGTGCCGACCCGGGCAACATTGCGTAACAAGATTGTTTTCAGAATCAACACTGCACGCAATCGACGTCAACCATGCAGGTGAATTCGTGCAAAGATTGCATGTGAACATGATGTAATATTGTCGTAGCATTCCTAATAATACGTTCCCGAGAAATTTGCTTTACATTTCAGGAGATATGCGCACATTTTGAACTAACTGATCCGTGCAACATTTAATCACCGTGCTAAAGATCAATTAATCTTGTAAACAGAGAATTTTAGTTGTATGACATGAACAATCTAAACCTTAGATACATCATGTTAAATGATCTATCACTTTAGACCGAGAGACGGTATTTGATACTTGCCGACTGAAACTTACCGAGACGTGGAACGATGAGCTACGAGCGATTCTGAACACTTCCTATGACCCGATGGCGTGAGTTTGTTTTGGCACTAGATTTGCAAAGCTTTACTAAGCATGCCTTCGCAACGAGAACACTAGTGATGCCAAAACGGCGCGCGCTCTCCTCGTTTCACACGCTCTCTCGCCGGTCAGACAGAGCGAGAGAGCGTGTGAAACGAGGAGAGCGCGCGCCGATTTGGCATCACTAGAGAACACATAATGCATGTCTTCATCGTGTGTGCTCTCTCGCCAATCAAATAGTCTAGATAATACGCAATATGATGAGAGGCATGTCTTGTGTAGCCAGTCGGATTTCTGTTTCAAAATCTGCGTATGCCTTTCCTCGGGTGAGAAAGTGTTTGAAAGCGTGTGAATTAAGATGGAGAAGAAATAGCAAATGAATAATTCAGATCTTGCAATCGGTCATATCAACCTCTTACAACACTGACTGCTCAAGGCACAGTTAGGCTTACTACGATGTCGAATGGTCAATTTCCTAATTAGTCAGTCGAAAATGGAACTGTACTCGGCATAAAATGTTTGTTGTGCAATTATGTATTTGGAAGAAACACTCAACATCATTGGAGAAACCGGATAGTATAATGATGTTTGTAATGTACGCTTTCCATACAGTTCTTTACGATGTGAACAAAAAAATTTTTTTTTAGAAATCGACCAATGCGAGGCTCGATGTCTCGAGTTTCAAACAGACCACTCATATGCAGCTCAACCATGGATAAATCTGATGAAAGACTATGCATTCAAGGTAAACGATGTAGATCTCTCAACTTGATCCGGGCTTGATAAAAAATAACTTAATTTCTAAGTATTGCGCACTTTTCAGTGCGATATAGTCGAAGCTCGATGTCTCATGAACGGAACTACAGTTTACAACTTTCTCCACACCCATATCGTACCGAAACGGTAAGGAATTAGACTTTGAAATTCGATGCTTCGTCTCTTCATTCTACACAGTATCCCGTCCCGTCAAATGGCGAGAGATTGTATCGAATGAAGCAACCATGTTATAGTTTCTGGAATTCTATGCGAAATGTAGTAGATTTGGATAAAATTTGAGGTTTTCAGGACAGTCAAACCGTATCGAAAGATCATGAAATCTGCCCCATCAATCTACGTAATTGTAATTGATTCGCTCGGAGCTTCACATGCCCGGAGGTAATATTGGTCAACAAAATAAACCACAAATAATAACAACAACATACTATTGAACCAAAAAATACTAACATCGAATTGTAAATTTATTTCTGAATTACGAATTTAAAAAAAATCGATAATATTGAACAAAATATGGTAAAGAAATGTAGTTCAATCGTAGAGAAAATATCGGTAACACCAAAGACGATAATACCGGAATATTAAGAGTCTTCCCAAAGACGATCAAATACCTACAAGAGGAGTTCGGCGCCGTAGACTTGAAATTCATGAATAAGGTAAGAAAACTCGCTGCGCCAAATCCTGTCTTTGCCATTCACTTATATGATAAAAACTGTCTCAGGTTGGAGAAAACAGCCGACCGAACGGACTTGCTTTCATGACAGGTTTGACATTGATATTTTAAAAAAAATGTGATCCTTGTTCGTCAGGCAAATCAGTCACCGATATGAAGCGCAATCTTTTGGGGCTGCCAACCGTCTACCGGTAACTAAAATTCTTGAAATGTATCCAATTTTTGAATACGCTACATTTAAAAAAATCAAAATATTAGTAACGAATGACTACCCAAAAAAATAGACTCTTTGAACTTTTTTTTGTGATATAGAAGCGACAAGATGTGGAGATTTAAGAAAAGCGTAAAATCGTCCCTAATGCTCAGTGACTGGACTATGGAGGAGTCCTGCGAAATGCATCAGGACGGAAGAGGCTTTATCTTGCAAGAGTTCGAGAAGGTAAGAAAATGCAGGCGCCATAAAAACAATCTTAATATCCCCATAACCTGTGTTTATTGATCGCAAAGAGCTTGATTATTCACTTGGCGCATTATTGATCGAAATAACAATGAAGAAACAAACATAACAGCAAAAATTACTGCAGCTCGGGTACACGACTCTAGTGGCGGAGGACTGGCACGACGGCTTGTTCAACTGGCCAGGCTGTGTTGGATTCAAGAAGCAACCTGCGACACATTACATGAGGTTTAGCCTAAAAACTCACCAAAAAAACAATTCACAAAAGCTTTCTTGAAGAGTATCAACAATTTTGCAAATGTGTGAACTATTTTAATTTTTTTTGTGTACTATTCGCATCTCAGGCCCTTCCAGCTGCGCTACGGCAAAGAGAAGCCGACACAGCTACTTCAACATCAAGGTACTCGTGAATCGCGGGTAGGCGGGCCAGTAGCACTCGGTAGGCGGCGACACCACCATTAGCCGCCTACCACTGACTACTAGCCCGGCTACCCGCGATTCACCTATAGGGATGGCTTCGCAAGAAATGAGGAATCGTCTGACTCTCTCCAAACCACACGCTCTCTCAGAGGAGCGAGAGAGTGTATGATTTTGAGAGAGCGAGACCATTGATCCAAGAAATGGCTCTCTTCATTCTGCCTGATATATGGACTGTTGAGGGAAGAGTAAACAATAGTGATGACAAATCGGCGTGCGCTCTCCTCGTTTCACACGCTCTCTCGCTCTGTCTGACCAGCGAGAGAGCGTGTGAAACGAAGAGAGCGCGCGCCGATTTGGCATCACTAGTACACAAATTGGAGATACACATTTCTTGCCGAACGATTCATGTTCAAGTATGAAATGGAAAGCGATATTTGCATGTTTAAGGATCATCCAACTGCTTCGAGCCGCACCTCTTTCTAAATGACTTCGTGGAGAAATTTATCCGAGCTTATCCTCGTACGTTTATGCGTTTTTTTTTCCATTTTTGCATTACTATTCCGATCGCTGTAATTCTTCCCCTTCAATTCTGGGTTCTCAAGTGTGTGGCGAGCGGTTGAGTGCGATTTCGTCTCTCCGTCTCCGGTTCCATCCGCCCGGATTCCCTCTCCCAGACGCGTTGGCACGCGGGAGTTGTACGCCGCGACGATGGGTCGCCACTTCTACATCGGCACCATCAACGCCAGGACGCTCGGCCCAAGGGAGAAGCAGTCGGAGATGGAACTCGCCCTCGACAAGATCAAGTGGGACGTGGTTGCAGTGCAGGAAGCCAGGATTGTGGGTTGTGCCTCGTTCAATCTTACATCCTCAGGCACTGTAGTCTGCCACTCGGGCGGGCCCACTGCTTCCCATGGCGTGGCATTTTTGCTTCGACCGCAACTCGCGCGCGGAGCTGTGTTCAATGGCCTCTCCCCTCGTTTGGCCACTCTGCTCCTTCCCGACCTACGGCTCTTCCTGGTCTGCGCTTACGCCCCTACGTCTTCCTACGATGACGACGCGTATGAAGACTTCCTAGACCAGGTTGAGACCGCCCTGCGGAGTGCCCCAAAAGGCCATTTGCCAGTTCTGGTCGGTGACTTCAACTGTCGAGTGGCGAGGGAACCTGGCAATGAAAGATTTGTCGGTAACTTTGCCTCTCCCACACCGAACTCACGCGGACGCTGCTTCACTGAGCTCTGCGTGAGGAACAGACTGCGCATCCTGAACACGTTCCCCAAGAGACGGCACGGTCGAATCTGGACCTGGCGATCCCCAAACGGCTCCGCATTCCACCAAATTGACTACGTTGCAGCGCCCGCCACAGCGAGAGTAGTCAACTGTGGAGTCGTTGGTCGGTTTGAGTTTGACTCCGACCATCGCCTTGTTCGGATGTGCCTCTCCTTCCCTGGCAAGGCGAGGCAGAAAAGATGCAGTGAGCGGCTAGATTTCGATCGAACCGCTTTTACTGTCAACGCAAACCTTCTCGCGTCACTGCCCCTTGCCCGCCCCAGTTCTGCCACCGACGACTATACTACGGTAAAGGCTTTCACGGAGACCGCGGCAACGAACTGCTGGAGGAAGCGCCAATCCCCTTCTTGGATCTCGAGTGGAACGCGGAAGCTCCTAGCGATGCGCCATGAATTGCAATCCAACTCCCAACAAGCTGTCGCCTACTCAGCTGCCTGCAAAGCTGCCCGGACGAGTTTCGTCGATGACATCAGGAAGCGAAAGGAGGCGCAAGCACGGCAAGCAGCAACCATGGGAAGGAGCATCGTGAAGAGCATGCTGAGTCTGCAAACCTCAAAGAAGCGCCTTCTAGTTCCCGACCCTGTAACTGGTGCTCTCTCTCAAGCAGCTACCAAGACAGTGGTCCAGAGCTTCTTTGACGGTCTCTACACCCCTGCAGTTCCGTGTCCACTCCCAGTCCCTCCTCAGCCTCTGGATCCCCTTCCTCCCTTCCTACCCGATGAGGTCAGCAAAGCGATGTATCAACTCAAGTGTGGTCACTCACCCGGTTCGGATGGCATTCTCCCTGATATGCTATACCACTCTCGAAACCACCTTGCTCCCGTTGTCGCTGATCTACTCAACTATCTGGTAGATGGAGAGGCTGTTCCAAGCGACCTGACCGAAGCAATTGTCACTCTTCTGCACAAGAAAGGAGACCCTACCAACATTGGGAACTTCCGTCCCATCTCCCTCCCTACCGTTTCCCTGAAGACAATGACCAAAGTCGTTCTTCAGAGACACGAAACTGTGCTTGAAGAAACAGAGTCCTCGACCCAAACCGGCTTCCGGCGCGGCTACAGTACTCTCGACAACCTGGATGCCATCAAGCAGGTCGCTGAACGAACCTCCGAGTACGGTATCCCAATCTACTTGGCGTTCGTCGACTTCAAGAAGACGTTCGACTGTGTGGAGTGGAATGCCTGCTGGCAAGCCCTCTTTTCGTTCGGAGCCCATCCCTCCATCGTCCACGTGTTGCGCCGTCTCTACGAGTCCTCCTATACACTCATTCGAGTTAATGAGGAGCTCGTTCCCGTGACTGTGCGTCGAGGAGTCCGCCAAGGGGATACCCTCCCCTCGTCGTGGGTGTGAAGTATAGGTTCTGAGATCTAGCGAGAAGGAGAGGCTGAGAGTCACCCAGAGGAAGATGGAAAGAAAGATGCTTGGAGTCACGCTGAGGGATAGATGGAGGAATGACCGCGCGAGAGGGATTACCAAGCTGAGAGACTGGAATGAGGAAGGATTGAAACGGAAAGCGCGCTGGGCCCTCAAGATCAGAAGAATGGGAGTGGAACAGTGGAGCCGTGCGACAACTGTCTGGACTCCATTCAATAGGACTCGTCCCCCCGGAAAGCCTCGCGCGCGATGGAGAGACGACCTATCCCGAGCTATTGGCAGCCATTGGTGGAGTGCAACTTATGAAGACTACCGACCTATCATCTTCTGAGCGTTTCCGCCTGATAAGATAAATTGATTGATTGATTGACTTGCTTACTATCATTCAAGACTTGTGAGCGATTGAGTGAGGAGTAGAGTTCTCTTATTGGAATCTTATTGAAATGAATTGCATCATTTTCCTATATGTTTCACGTGCACTAGATATATGATCTATATAGTGCACATGAAACATATATGAAAATTAAGCAATTCATTCCAATAAGATTCCAATAAGAGAACTCTAGTGAGGAGATTGAGCGACTGTGACTGTCAATGTCGACCAATAGATCAAACAAATCATTTCATATTTCAGGATTCACCCCAAAGATGGCGTTCACGTGGGCATCGTACCTCTCACATGATGATTCTGACGCGGCTTTTCACGCGGATAGCCAGTACAAGGACTTCTTCGAGAGGAATAGAGATGAGGTCACATTTGAGTTTCCTTGTTAGACACGAGTAGTAGTACGATAGGTGGTGCTATCCGGTGATGTCGACTGTAACATTGACATTTACATTCCCTTTCATAATCTCTGCTTACCTAATGTGGTGCCTTGCTCTATTGAATTGCATTGAATTGAGCAAATGAACAAAATTAAATTGAGAAATTTCAGTTCGACAACTCCTTCGTGTTCCTAATGGGCGATCACGGCATGCGCTACGGAAAGGTGAGCTAGCTTTTCGGTAAATCATTGCTAACGGCAGTAACTCGCCAGTCGACTGCTACCCCCGCACTAAAAAACTCACCGTGCGTTAGATTAATCTACTACATTTTACCTTTGCAGTGATCTTGATATCAAAAGTTGTTGTATGAATACCATAAGTCCATGTATGATAGATGCGCATTAACCGAAGATCTTTTCGGAAATGTATTTCTGAGCTGTTACAGGTTCGCTACACCGAATTTGGCAAGAAGGACATGAACAATCCATTCGTGTCAATTTCGATTCCTAGGAATTTAAGGTAATTCAGTAAAAAGCGTGAATGTATCGCACTCTCCTTTGTTATTATATTCCGCTTTTTTGAGAAATATCCTATTTTACAGATCTTCGGAAGCGTATCTGAATCTCAAGCACAATTCGGATGAACTACTTACTTTTTTCGACTTGTTTGAGACTCTGGTTGACATCAAGGCTAGTATTGATTGATATTTTGTACTAATTAGAACGATGTCTAATTTTCAAAATATTGATTTTCCCTTCAGGAAACGTTTGCCGTGAAGCAGCAACAACAGTCAACGAAAGACTTCAAAGAGACAACTACCAGATTAGGCACCAAGATATGCGATTTTGAATTTTGCCCGGACACAAGCACCAGTTTTGCAGTCACAGATAAAGTTGATGCATCACTCAAAAATACAGATTACTTTGTAATGTATTTTTGCTTCACTCGCCCGTCTGACTGAGTATACATCCCGCATCGAATAATTTTCAAAAAAAATTACAAATATCGAATTTTCAAAAAAAAAATATCGCATTCTGACAAAAAATACTTTTTCAGGGTTCCTCCCTGCTCCGTCCTCTTCCCTCCTTCGAGAGATCCTGTCGATCCCTGCCCATTCCTCCCTCGTTCTGCATCTGCGAGCAGGATAGGGACATAATTGAGTAAATTTTAGTTGATTAATCGATAAAATCAGAATTTTAATTTATGATTACATTTGTTCTGAAATTTTCCTTCCTATAAGCACCTACATATAAGCACTTTGGAGGGCAGGGGTAGCCCTTTAGCTCGAAATCGCTTGTAGTGGCTCACATTTTACCTCTTCATCGAATAATAATTAATTGAAGGTTGACTCCTGAGTTCGACGGCATCGGTCATGCAGTGGCGAAAGCAGCGAATGAAGTGCTAGTAGAGGAGAAGGTTAGCATTAAAAAAATATTTTTAAAAACATTATTTTAAAAATCAAATTTAAGGTTCCCGACATCTGCGCTGTGCTCAGACCCTCGAGGGTGAGCACTTTTACCTTTATCAACGAAGTGTCTTTTAGCACTATCTATCGCGAAAACATTGCTCTAGAATTCAATCATGCAAATTTGAACTTCGGATGAAGCACAACCCACATTTTTTTAGACTTTTTACTTTTATGGGGTAATTGCCTCTCGAATTGCAGATAATAGAGGTGCAACACATCAAGGGATCACGTCTCTACGATGCGATTGTTGAGATAGCGCCGGGCGGAGGACACTTCCAGGTTTCTATTTTTGCTTGAATAAATTAACATATTCTTGCCTGAGGCCCCGATTAGATTGAGAAACAAAACATACACATGAGCACATGTGATATACTTATCGAGATTTAAGGAGTAAATTTCGTAATTGGGACATTTCATTCTACATTTTCCGACAGTTGAAACTATGACAGAATGTGGAAAATAGAGAGGCTATTATCCAAATTATGAACAATAGGCGTTGGTTCGCGACGTGGGAGTGGACGGGCATCGCTCATTCGTCTCCGTTGCCCCTGACATCATGAGACTGAACGCGTACAAGAGCCAGGCGCACTGCTGGAAGTACAGCGACAACAGGTAAATTGTTTATGATAACACAGCTAGACAAGGAACAAGGACAATGGGCCACTCTAGTAGACCTTTATGTGACGTAATGCATTATATACAATACAGCGCCCATACGTAAAATAATATATTTGATCAATAGCACAGTGAGAACAGGTTGGTTTTCACGGATTTTTGTTTTCATTTCAGTGAAAAAGTCATCGAAGTTGCCTTAGGTTCACGCATGCAATTTTGAATACCAGGTGGAGTAAAAAAATCTAAAGAAACTGCGATCATCTACCGGCGCGTTCAGTAGGATGTTCACATCTTAGGCAAGATTATGAGAATTATTATTCTATTTGAATTTAATTTTTTTTTATTTTTCAGGCACCTCTGCTACTGTAAGGATCTACTGTTGTCCAAGAATCAACGTTGAAAAACGCATCCACGTTGTCCAAGAATGGTGTTTATCATATTACATATTAGACCACTTTGTTTTTAAACTCAATTATAATTTTCGAAAACGTTTTGTTTCACCCTTAGCTATGAAATTTCCAGTTCTAATGATACATCCCCGTCCAAGATATTGACAAATTATATTCCCTAATTTCAAATTTATAGAACGAGAGATAACTTAATCTCAAAATTTAAAAATTTAACTACGTGTACGACTAGGTCCCGATAGACCGAATTTCAAATTGTATATGTGAAAGCTTTTAATAAATACTATCTGTGTTCACTCTCCAATCTCTGGTTGAGATTATTCAAGAAATAAACTCATTCCCTTCAACAGATTGGATGAGAAGTATATCAATATGCCGCCTATAATATGTCAAGGAGATATATTAAATTTGCAATGTAGAAGGTGTATGAGAAGAACGGTGGAGATTTTCATTAAATATACCCAGTTTCTCAGTTATAAAGTCGAAATGTGAAGGATTAGATTGCAGGCGCTTCTTCTTCCTAACAGCCTTCCTCAGGAAATTGACAGCTAACCCCCATGCGTCACTCAGACCACCCATGACGTCAATTGGCCAGAGAGTTCCTGCTTTCGGCGCTATTTTTACCCTCCTTTCCCTCTGGCAGCAGCTGGTTAGCCCTCTAGAGACTCGTCTGCAAGATGCTGCTAAGCCACAACCTAGGGTAAGTGAATCAAGATATAATCATGACGTCATTCTGCAGACCACCCATGACGTCAGATGGTCAGAGTGTTTCCTCTTTTTCTTCTATTTTTACGCTCCTTTCCCAGTCACTGCAGCTGCATGGTCCTATATAGACAGATGTCAGGTCCTCTATAGACTCGTATTTTAGATGCTACTCAGCCACAATCGATTGCAAGTGATTCTCCGTATAATCATGACGCCATTCTGCAGACTACCCATGACGTCATCTTGTCAGAGTTCCTTGTCCCCAACCATTTTTTCCTGGAGAGACAAAGATATAAGCAGACTCCATTTCCTTGCTCATATGAGGTGAGCAATCAAATGGCTATATTCAGAGTCTTATCGCAATCATATTTCAACGCATGTGCATTTTGCCAGCTGGGGTGGTATTCTTCTTCCAATTTCGGCCGAAAAATTTTGCCGGCCAAAAATTTCGGCGAGGCGCCCAAAATTTTTAATTGGCCTGTTCATTGTTAAACCTCTATCTCCTCTCGATCGGTCGAGTGATTCATCAAAGCACATTACAAGTTGTCATCATTCATTTCGAACTGAAAGTTGCCAACCGCCTCAGTGGTTCAATGGTAGTGAGATTAGACGTTGCCCCGGAGGTTGTTGGTTCGTTCCCCGACCGCATGAATTTTTTTTGCTATTTTTCATATTTCATCTTTAGTATTGTGTTTTTGTTTTGGTTACGTTTATTCATGTTTCCAATGATACACATGCGAAGTGAGCGATGTATTACTTCAAAAATATACTGACAATTTTAAATAATTTCTAATTTCAAGGAAATGTGCATTGACAAAGTGCGTGAATATTTGTAATTTGGATTTTATACGCTTCCTACCAGAGAGTGTTTTGGAAATATGGAAATATTATATTCCCGATTTACATTGGTTTAAAAATATTGCAAAATCCAAAAAAAGTGACTAGTAGATGCATGATGGAAGAAGCATGTGTGTGCAACCCACTTGTTTTTTTCTAGATGGTCTATATGGTCTATATGGTTTATATGGTCTAGAGAGTTCTCAAGGTGAACGCCGTAATTCTCAATTATCATCCTGCTTGTTCATAGATACAAATATTACTGACAATGACAGCCATTATAGTATCATATTTATGTGCAAACTTGGGACTTTCTGCGATATGGAAAAGGATTCTAAAAAGTTAAAAAATTCTAGCCGAATTCACTCCGAAATTAGTCCGAATTCAATCCGAAAATTCATCAAATTCCTTTGTTCTAGCCCAATTATTTTCGGCCATCAAAGTTGATCGCCGAAAATTTCAACGTAAAATTCGGAAATCAATCAATCAATTTTGGATTTCGGCCTGGCCGAATTATTTTTGGCCGCCGCTCCGCAGGTGAGCAGTGAGCCGAAAATGATTTGGGCGAGCCGAAATTATTTTCGGCTCGGCCGAAATTGGAAGAAGAATACCACCCCTGGTTAAGAGAGCGAAATCATCGAGTGACTGATATCAGGTGGCTATTTACTTCATTCCCGCCGAATACAAGCGGTTTTCTTCGCATGTCGCGTCATTCCTCAGTCATTGACGCCTTGGGACGGAAATAGCTTTGCTTTCGCTACTTCCCGCCTTTTACCTAATTGCCGTACTATATTTGGCTTGCAACATGATCAGATTAGCGTGCATGATGTAGGGATGTTTTATAAATCATATATTTTGGTAAACCGCCGCTCTGATCGTCATGATATTGGGGTGTCCGGAAAGTTCGTATAATTTTTTGTTTTTATTTTTTATTCAATGCTTTACAATTCTCAGTGAACAATGCATGCCTCATTCTTTCTCACTACCTCCCTCCAGCGATTGGGCAGGGTCTCGATTCCTCTCTTCCAGAATGCGGGTTTCTTCGAGACCGCCCAGTTCACGAAAGCCCTCACAACTTCATCTCGATTCTTGAACTTCTTTCCTTTGAAGAAGTCAGAGAGAGAGCGGAGGCAGTGGTAGTCGCAGGGGGAGAGATCCGGGGAATACGGTGTATGGGGAAGCCTCTCGATCTTCCCCATACGTCCATTTTCTTCTGGGTCATCTTCGCTCGATGTGGACGAGCATTGTCCATCAGAAGAAGAATTTTGCCCTGGTTCAGGAGTCTGGGAGGGACTCTGATCGCGACATCTTCCAGTTGTTCAGAGAAGAGGTCGGCATTGATGCTGGTGCCAGGGGCGAGGATCTCCCAGTAGATGGAACCGAGCACTGAGAAGAAGAAGCAGAGGAGTTCCTTCTTTCCGTGCTCTTCCTTCTTCGGGACAGGCGTGGGTTTCTCATCTGCATCCACCCATTGCAGTCTCCTCACAGGGTTATCGTACGTGATCCACTTCTCATCTGTAGCGATGATGGAATTGACCCATCGAAGATTGGATCTACGATGGAGTAATTCCCGACAGACTTGAACACGATTTTTCAGCTGTTCGGGGGAGAGGTCATGGGGAATCACTTGTGGGAGTTTCGGCTTCTTCCCAGATCGATGGAGGATATCGGACACCGTTGATCTAGGAGTACCAGTATCCTTCTTCAACTCACGCACACTGGCCATGGGCTTGCGCTTCAGTGTGCGGAGAACGAGAGGCTGATCGAGGGAGGGAGGGCGTCCAGAGCGGGGTTGATTATCGAGACCAAACTCCCCTTTCTTGAAGCGGGAGAACCACTTATAGCAGAAGGGTATGGAGGGGGCGTCAGCTCCTTCCGACTGGGCCCAGAGTGGGCCTCCTTCACGGATCGGCCAAGACGGTAGTAATGAAGTAAAACTGCTCGGAGGTAGAGACAGCAACTAGGAGACTGATTAAATCCTCTCACTACTCAACGTCAGTATGATGTAATATATTGTTGACAAACAGATTGCGCAATCACTGCATTTGATCGCGAACTGACTTTTTTCCGAAGCATTATACGAACTTTCCGGACACCCCAATATCACACGGAAGAGCAATGATCTGACTTTCTTCAGTTTGCACGCTCTCTCACCGGTCAGAGATACGAGAGAGCGCGCAAACTGAAGAGAGTCAGACGATTGCTCACACGGAATGAAGAACGTAATTGATTGTCAAGAACGCCCTATTAGCAGGGTTCTCTTATTGGAAAATTTGTGTATCATTGTCAGATATGTTTCTCGTGCACTATACATATGACCTATATAGTGCACACGAAACATATCTGATACACAAATTTTCCAATTAGAGAACCATACCTATTAGTGATGTATACATCTATAGCTTAGAAGGCACTTCTGACTTTGAGTTACACGCTCATTAATTTCCGCAACTGTTAGAATATTTCTCCTCCCCTCTACTTGTTCGACGATGAAATCATTTTCCAGGTCCGAAATGGCGGCAGCTGACAAAAACAATCTCACTCTCTCAGTAGCACGATAGCATTATCTTCTTTCGGTCAGGCATAGCGAGGAAGCATGTTAGGGATATCTAGTTAATTCGAGTCCTGCTTTACTGCAAGCCGGGCACTAAGTCGGATGATCACCGTCGGATGACAATCAAAAATGGACCCTTCTGTAGAACTTTAACAGTAGGTTCCCAAAGTCTGTGAAAGTACTATAGCAAGGTCCATTTTGGTTATCATCCCGTAGGTTACCATCCGACGGTGATCATCCGATCCAGTATCGCAAGCCGTCTGAAGAAACGGCGCGTGTACACAACGTTGCACAATTCCCGCTAAAGAGTCTTTACTATCCCTGAAGTGTGTATAGGTTGAGCGGTATCAGTAGCCCTGAAATGACACTATTTGTCTTAAATGATTTTCCCAGCTACTCGAAATGTTTTCCCTCTCTTTTCCGGTGCTCAAACAACGCGAATAAACGTGCAGAACGTATAGAGCATTTCTTCACCTTTCCAACCAATTCTACAGCATCAGCCAATTGTTGGGCTTTCCATTTATCTCTAACTGGTAACACAAGGCGAAATGACGAGTAAAATTGAGACAGAGGAGAGAAGTGGGAGAGAGAGAGACAGAGAGAGAGACAGACAGACAGAGGGAGAGACAGAGGGAGAGAGAGAGAGAGAGAGAGAGAGAGAGAGAGAGAGAGAGAGAGAGAGAGAGAGAGAGAGTCAGGGCCCTTTTGTTTGGATGCAGCGACATTTCACAACAGCCTGCTGCCAATTTCCGCGCAATCGCCGTCCTCTCCGTATGACGTCATGACGTCACTCCCCAAGCCCTTACAATGACGTCACTCGGCCACTGTTCGTCCCTGCGCTACTCCCGAGAGTGTAATCGATTCGAGAGCGCTAGCGCGCTTTATGCCTGGCCCCCAGTCCTCGAGACATTAGAGGAGAGAGAGAGAGAGAGGGAGGGCTGGGGCAAGGGGAAGAGGAAGCTAGATGGCAGAGGAAGAAGGAGAGGGTGTGGGACTGCTAGAGGGCTGAGAAAGAGATAGAAGAGATGGAGGGGTGGAGAGGGGAGAGGGGCGAGAGGTGGGGGGGGGGGGGGGGGGAGAGAGAGGGAAGAGGTAGAGGGGGTGGAGGAGGCACGCGGCCAAGACACACATAAACAAGATGCATTGCGTGTTTTTGCATTTTTAAGCCGTTTTCTCATCTTAAATACCTGTTTTGGACTCTTTCCTGCCCATATTCTCATCTAGCCGTTGTGTTTCAGAGATTGTTAGAGAGAAATACGAGAAATTTAAGGAAATTGGGTGTAAACAAGGCTGCTTAAGCGCATCTTTTGTCTATTCTCTCATTTATTTGGCGTTAATTTCCCTTGTAATCGTTGAATATTTGTGAGAGCGAGACTTGTGAAATCGCCTTTCCTGGCAGAGTCATGATTTGTGCTATTTTTCGAGGATATGAGCTGAAATAGTTGCGAAATGGCTGGAGAAATAGATGAAAAGATATTTCATTCTCCGAGTGGTTTTGGATGCATTTCATGGTTATAGAGCATTGGTCGTCCTCTTTTCATGTTGCACATTATCTCTCAGAAAGCAGGATAGCACACACATGGAGAGTGCAAGATGATTGCGTTGATTATGCCACCTTGCGTTGTCCTTATTCCTCTCAATTTCTTCAAATTGTTCTCAGATCACCTACATGATATTTCCATAATGCCTTCCCAATCTTGATAAAATTGGGGAAATTCGAATCTCGAGCCTGTCATCATCCTTTTGCACCAAATACCCTGCACATTCCGCATTTCCGGCTTTTAATGTTGTCTCTAACAGCTCGTCTCTCGAATCCGAGTGTACTATTGTCCTCTCTCTGTCTCTCTCCTACTGCCTGACAAGAACACACACAAACTAATGTATGATAGTTCTAGAGGCGAAGTCTTTCAGTCTATTCACACACTTTCGGCGTTTCGAAACATGTTTTAGAAATGTTTATAATGAAGAGACGGTGACCCAAATTGCGAATATTGTTTTCCGCGTCTCTAAATTCCGTGCTCTCTCTCGTCTTCCTTTTTGTATTCCTCGTTTTGACTGGCAAGAACTTGGGACACAAAAACTAATATAGTTCTAGAAACGAACCCGTCATTCTATCAGCAAGCTACAATATGTCGAAACAGTGTGTAGAATGAACAGAGTATGACCAGAATTTATGAAAGCCCCCACCGATAGGTTCCTCCTCTCTCAATTCCTCGTACTCTCTCGCCTTCTCTCTCTCCGTTCTAGCTGGCAAGAACTTGGAACACGAAAACTAATATTGTTCGAAAATATTTGAATTTTATATTCAACGTGTCGAGATAGTGTGTAGAATGAAGAGATGGTGATCTGAATTTCTAAAAGCACCTCTGACAGGTTCCGCGTCTCTCAATTCCTCTTACTCGCTCGTCGTCTCTCTCTGTTCACGCTGGCGAGAAAAACGTGATCATTAATCAAGAAGGCTGACAGCGTGAAGGTGGTATTTCCGATTTTGGCTAGTCTAGTCATGCATCTAGTCTTGGCTATTTAGAGAGTTTACGTCGGAAAATGAACACAATTAGAGAAAATGACGTGTAAACTTCTTCTAACTTTTAAAAATAATAAGTACTGCTTTCAGATGGTCGTTGAAGAGGCGTAACTTGAACGGAAACACGGTGAGCATGTGTTTGTATTTTAAACGTTAATGTGTATTATTTATATGAGGCCGTATGCCTAAGAATCGAGCAGATCTGAAGAGGTTTGGCATAGCAAAATTTTTCCATTTTCTGATTCCATGTGTTTTGAGGTTGTCAAAGGTGTTGAAGACGATGGGGATATTCATTTTGCAGGAGGAGGCCCTATTGGCTTCAGAAGACGTTGCGTTGAGATCAGAGTTATTTACAAATCTCGCACACCAATTGTGCTAAACTACAGAAAATTTTCCCTGGTGCAGAATAAGATGGAGAACACAACTGTCTAATTTATTTATCATAATTTTCAAAAATAATTTTTTAATGAGCTTAAAGTAGAAACTTTGAGCGGAGTAGAGATATGGTATCAAGAAATACATAGATCTGGCCGGCTTGGTGAGAGGTGTCCAAATCTACATTTATAGCAAATTTCCGCATAGACATTTTGAGAAAACATTAATAAAGTGAAGAACTTTGACAGTAAAAGAGGCAATACTCCCCTCTCGAGCGCTGCCTTCCCCCTGGTTGAGGAGAGAGATCATGTGAAATAGAGAGAGAGGTGTGGAGGGAGAGGCTGATGGGAAGAGCGTCAACAAGCGCTTTTCTCATAGAAATGCTTCACTCTATTAATGTTTTCTCAAAATGTCTATGCGGAAATTGGCTATAAATTTAGATTTGACTCGTCTCACCAAGCCGTTCAGATCCATGTATTTCTTGATACTCTATTCCTACACAGCGAAAAGTTTCATTTTTTAGCTCACTAAACAAATTATTTTTGAAAATTATGATAAATGAATTATACAGGCGTGTTCTCCATCTTATTCTGCACCGGGAATAAAATTCTGTTATTTTTTTTAATTTTAGCACCATTGGTGTGCAAGATTTGTAAAGAAATCTGATATCAACACAACGTCGTCTGTAGCCAACGGGACCTCCTCGTGCAAAATGAATATCCCCATCGTCTTCAGCACCTTTGATAACATCAAATCACATGAAATCAGAAAATTGAAAAAAAATTTGCCGTGCCAGCCTCTGTTCGATTCTTAGGCAAACGACCTCATATTCGTTTGAACAACCTATTGAGCGGCGTTTCTAGGAGAAAGCGTTTCTAGGAGAAAGAGAAAGGGCACATTAAAAAAGGGGAGCAAGGGCACATGCGCGTATCATGTTTCCTGTCTGTTCCCGGTGTGCTAGCATCCTTTGCATATTGTGACAGAGTTTGTCACTGTGTCAGCCGGCTGGCAACTAGGGTGGCTGAAATGGATGACGGTTAACCGTCTTGTTTACTCTCTCATACGGGTCATCCGTGAGGGAAGAGAGAGAGAGGCGAGAGAGTCTCTCTCTCCACACTAAATAGAGAGAGTAGGACTGCCAGAGGGGACGGTTAACCTTCTCATCCGTCTCTGTCTGCCGAGGTCCTCTAAATAGCGACCCGTTGATCCATTTCAGCCACCCTACTGGCAACCAATGCGAGGCCATTTATACCGTGCATGCGTAATTACGCGAAATAAAACATTTCCTCTTCTCATCGACTTTTCCGCGCCATTAGTAGAGAGCGCAATTCGAATAATTGTCTCTTCTGCCTACACACTCTTTACAGAGTGATGCGATAGTGAGAAATGCAGAGACCATCCGAATTTTGAACTCTAATGCACGATGGTTTGCTGAGAAACCTTTCAACAGCTTCCGCTATTTATCATTTCCGGCTTGAAACATGCATGTCAATAGAGGTGAGTGCATCCGATTTCTGATTCCGAATAAGTCGCGGATTTCTCTGATTTGAGCGTATCCTTCCGATTATCCCATGTTTGGAGATCGAGGATTGTAGAAACATAAATCACACGATACATCAACTTATGTGGTCGCAAGCAATTTGAGAGAGTTCATTTTCTTATACTCATTGCACATCTTTTTTTTCGGGACTAGTCCCCCTTGTAAGGCGATACTCATTACATTGCAACAAAGCAGTCGGCCTCATCGAACTACATCACCTAGCGTAGTCATTTACGACTGTAAAATCGCTTGATGTGGCTGCACCTTTACCTTTTTTCTTGCAACAAATGCTTCCCTCTTGCCTGTCAGGAAAGCTCTATCGACGCAGAATAAAGGCAGTATTTTCTTGCAAAGCGATATCGAATCGTCATGATGCGCAAATGCGTAATTTGGAGAGCGAGCAAATCATGTGTTGCTAATATCTTGCGCATTTAGTAATTCCCTCTATAATCGCAGTATTTACCTTGTGATTTTCGACGTCGACCTTGTGACAACGTGATACGCATTTTCTCTCTCTCCCCCCTCTGTCTCTCCCTCTGTCTGTCTGTCTCTCTGTCTCTCTGTCTCTCTCTGTCTCTCTCTCTCTCTCTCCCTCTCTCTCTCTCTCTCTGTCTCTCTCTCTCTCTCTGTCTCTCTGTCTCTCTCTCTCTCTCTGTCTCTCTCTCTCTCTCCCTCTCTCTCTCTCTCTCTCTGTCTCTCTCTCTCTCTCTCCCTCTCTCTCTCTCTCTCTGTCTCTCTGTCTCTCTCTGTCTCTCTCTCTCTCTCTCTCTCTCTCTCTCTCTCTCTCTCTCCTCTCTCTCTCTCTCTCTCGTGTGCAAATGCACAATTTAGAAGCCGAGCTAATCATCTGTTGCTCATATCATGCGCATCATAGTAATTGCCACCTATTCAGTATTTAGCTTGTGATGTGTATCTCTGGACGCCGACTTGTGACAGCATGATATGATTTTGCTCTGTATGCCCTGCTCTCTCTCTCTGGTCCACCAATAAGCCTTTCTGAAGTGCCTTATCAAATAATTTTATACATTTTCCGAACACCCTGCTACTTTTAGAGCATATTAACTGCAGAACCATGGCACTTGCTATCATCATCAGTGCTAAATCCGTTGGCAACGGCTGGGGCACAAATGCTTGCAGCGGCTGTGAATGGTTCGCGAACACGGTATGTGGCAATTTTGGAAATTCACAACTTTTTATATCACGAAATTTGGCGATTTTTGAGTTATAACGACGCCTGGCATAGGCTTGCGTGAATCACAATTATCACGTAATCCAAAAATCAAGGAAATGAAATGTACATACAGATGAATAAAAATTCGTGACCGTATGATAACCACATGATTTCCTGAACTTTTATTGATTGATTTATTGATTGTAGGCAGACTCGACGTTCCGGCAGATCCTCCTGCTGGGAAGCGTGATCACAATGGCCGCATTGATCGGCCACCACTTTTTCCTCTGGTCTGAGGTGGGCGAAATGCTTCTTCTATTCAAATTGCGGGGTACATGCAAAAAATGAGCACATAGGGTGGCGAGATACAGATGTGTCCGTGATAGAGGTAAATCGGCCTTCTTTTTTGACGTTGCTGAAATGGGCGAACCTGATTATATTCTTCACTGCTTAAAAACCAGATGTGATGTAATATTCGATTACCGTCACAGTCTTCTTGTAGGGTCTCAGATCCTTCGCTCTGCTGCTCCTGTTCTCCATGGTCGCACTCACTGTTGCGGTCATCGGAAGCAGGAAATCAGATCGGGTGAGTCTAATACAGCACCATTTTCTGCGATAAATTATTATAAGGAAGATAAGGTGAATGTAATGCCAAATATTTCAGAAGTCCTCCATAATCTCCCTCCTCGTCCTCTGCACCATTCCCTTCTTCACCTCCCTCAATCTCGCCCTGATCTCCACTGATAAGTTCCCCTCCATGTTCTATCCCTCCGCCATGGTTGCCTGCTCGTTGATAGTGCCATACCTGGTGATTTGGGGCAAAGTCATCGCTAGTTGCAGCAGCAATCAGCATGTACATGTAAATACTGAATACGATTCGTCTCCGTGAATCTCACAATCTCATTATATTTGTGTGCCATATTTGCAAACAAATCGCTTGTTAGTCGTGATTAGTTGTTCTGTAATAGGTTATAATAGTCCAAATCATAAACTAAATATTTGCTGTGAACTTCAAAATTCTATATATTTTCCGATTCCTCATGTATCACCAAACTAGTGTTACTATTCATATCCCCAATCAATTATAGTATACCAACATTTGTCATATATTTTCTTCGTGCAATTTTCAAATATTTGAATAAAATATTTGTTTGATTTGTATTCAGTATTCCAACGAAAGCCGTTGAAATCGGATGGATACTTGCAAAACCGTTCGCTTCGGTAATGGGAATTCCAGCCATCATATGCATTGTGCAGTGTTTATATTATTTATTATTTTAATTTTCAAGGAATTTTGGTGAACAAATATTTTTGCAGGGAAATGTATGCTATGATGATGCTTGTTTCGCTGAGTCGATTACGAAAATTGGACAATCAACATCCAAATTTCAGCAATCCGTAAGCACTTATATTTGTTTCTCGTTAGTGACTTATTATCTCATTATCTGTTTGCAAATTAGCCATTGCCTTACAATAAATGGCTTTCTGCATTATATGTGTGTTCTCCCCTCTGCCAGAGGGCGAACACAAATCTCACGCAGAATGCATAAAGCCATTTTTTAGGATGTCATGCATATTGTATATTTGCAAATTGCAGAGAGCCAAAGGAGAGCCCGGAGGATTGCCGCTGCTGGTCGAGAATGGCGGTGAGGAGCAATGGTCTGACTCTCTTCAGTTTGCACGGTATCTCGACGGTCAGAGAGACGAGAGAGCGTGCAAACTGAAGAGAGTCAGACGATTAATTAGATTAATTAGAGTAATTGAGTAATTAGATTACGTAATTAGGTGAGTAATTAGATTACGAGCAATACAATATCACAAGCTCGAAATATCAAAAGATAGAATTATACATGCGTATTGTAGTCCAATCCCAAGTGTATTTCTAAAAACATGTATTTAGATGCAGGCATCATGCAAATTTGTTCGTAATACCAATACACACTATAAAAAACCTTCTCTCAGACTATCTTTCAAACCGCATACGTCATTACTTTGACTATCGGCGTTGCCTATGCCAGCCTTCAGGATCCCCCTGTAAGGCCTCAGGGGAAAGGGGTATGTTGCTACACGTTTATATTAATCTCTTTATATTAATTGTTTTCTTTTTCATCACAGTCATTATCTGTAGTGCATAGTTAGAACGATAATGAGCGCATTTTCTGCGAATAACACAATAACAATAACAATAAAATACAGTAAATAACAATAGCAAAATAAACAACGTGTGCTTGCTTTCAGAAGGACGAGGGGCCAATTATTATGTACTTCATCTGTCTCTCCATAGTCGCTATGAAATCTGTCGAGGTGCCTTCTTTCAAATATCAATTGATTTTTTTAAAATTCGGTCTATTTTCTGCAAGAAATTTTTATAAACGAGAGAGAGATAGTTCATGCGAAAAGGTGGCAGCTCAAATTCCGAACCTTTCTTTTTCGATTTAATTAAACTATTTTCACAGACCTGGCTACTCATCTCCACCGTATGCATCCTCATATCAACTGCAATTCTCTCCGCAATCAGTTTTATTGTCGAGCTTCCTGTTTACATCGCAGGTACTTGTCTGATTTTTAGATAGTTTTTAAAGTCAAAATAAGCATTTTGTTTTTCTTTATTAAATAGCCAAGAAAGAGTATCTTGATCAATTAGCTCCGAGCCGGGCTATCACCTTATGGCTGGCGGCACCCTGCTTCACCATGGGAGGCGTACGAATATACATGGTAAATTTAGTGAAATATTGCTGATGGAAATCAATTTGTTCTTCTTAAAATGGCTCACAAAAATGAAGGAAATCCTTTCTTGCAGAACGCCGCAACGACTTATTTCGAATGTTCTATACAAAATTTTCATGTAGAGAGTCATTTCTTGCTTATTTCATCTTCAGGCCGAGCAGCGAGGCTATGCAGCTGACAGGGAAGCTGGGGTCACATCAAGATGGGCTTCTATTCCTCGGGAATCGATGAATCCTCCACCCTGGCAACCTCGTGTGGTACCTCGGGTTGTGGTACCTCCACCACCACCTGCACCCAGATCCAGGGGATTCACGAATAGATGGGATGCAGTGCCCCGCTTTGCGACTGTTCCGCCTCCGTGGGCTCGTGATACTGCTCATTCTAGAGTCCCTCTTGCGCCACCAACACATGAAGCCCCCGCTAAGACCGTATGCTCGACAAGTTATAATAGTGTTGATAGAACACCTGTTGGGACAGCGGTTCCCGTAGTTAGGAGACCTTGCTCAACCAATTACAGTAGTGTTGCCAGAGTTCCTGCAGGGGCGGAGGCTCCTGCAGCAGGAAATGCCGCTTGCTCAACCAATTACAATAGAAATATCCGCAGACCTAGCATTCCTAGGCACACAATTGTCAATATGGAGGAGTATAAGCCTACTCATGCGACGTTGAATGAGCCTGACTAGTCTAAATATATTAGAACAGCTTTGAACTGAAGGGTTTCGTGAAATCACAGTCAAATTATTGCATTGCCAAGTTCAAGATCATGTTCTTTCCATATTTTATGATCTACTTTTCGAGTTTCATTATCATATCGTGAGTATGCACATCGGTGAATAAAACATTTTTCAAATCCACACTTCGAAAATTGATTCCAAGCCGTTAAATTCGGTGCTATACCTGAGCAGTATTTGAAATTTCGCGCGACTATAGTTAACATTTGATCTAGTGACACGTAATCTGTTCTGGCGGACGCCTTTAATTTACCGTCTTTCTCTGATGTATTGAACGATATAACAATAAAGATTTCGGAGCATGAATGTGTATCCATTGTGATAAGCACCGTTCGAATCGGTAAATATACTTCTATTGAATTATTGCGTTCGAAGTATCCGTTATGCCAAATCATGGTCCTATTAATCGACTGAAGTATTTTGTAAATACGAAAACAATTTCGATATTCAGATCAATGGCCAGCGGTATGATGATGATGGCGGCTGTGAGCGCCAGCCGTAGCAATAGGCATTACGGAGGACGGTATAGGTCAGATAATTTGTCTCTTGAAAAAATATGTTGTACAATCAAACAGGGATATATCAGTGAGTACAACAATCTGAAAAAATGGGATCTGAAATCTATTAGACTAACTTCAGATCAACCTCAGGGAGCGTCCGTACTTTCTGTGATCTGCTCACCCCTGCTGTGAGTAAATAGGCCGAACTCATATTAGCGCTCCGCTGCTTATTGTATATGATACAGTTTGCCTAAAAATTGAGCCGATTCGGAGAGTTCTGGTCCACCTTCTCGATTCTTAGTACCAGTTTTAGGCATCCAAATAATTGTAAGCGACTGGTGAGAGCCTGCTTAAAACGTTGTAAAAGGCTCGTGAGGCCTCGGGCGATCCGAAAAAGTTGGAATGGGGCGAAGCCTTCGCCCCATTCCAACTTTTTCGGATCGCCCGAGGCCTCACGAGCCTTTCACAACGCTCACGCTGCGGGGAATGAGAGCAGGTTAGTGTTGTAAGGAACACTTTATTCGAAATTGGACGGTAAAAGCGATTATTGCATCATATTGCATAATGATGATGTAATACCAAATTTGGAAAGAGCTCACTCTAAGGAGTCGATTGGTCAAGGTCCGGGGTTTGGGCGACCACTTTGAAGCGAGATTGGGACGAAAAACTATTATTGCATCATATTGCATAATGATGATGTAATACCAAATTTTGAAAGAGCTCACCCTGAGGTGTCTAATGGTCAAGGTCCGGGGTCTGGATGATGAGTTTGAAGCGAATTATAGCCAAAGAATGACATATTGCGAAATATCGATTGCGTCATATTACATAGTGATGATGTAAGATATGGAAAAGATTGCGGTGGGCAAGGCGGTCACAATGGTACCTGTGCGGGGTCTGGGCGATGTCTTTGAGCTGAGTTATTCACGAAAAACGAGCGACAGACAGACAGACAGACCCACAGACAGACAGACGTTTTGTCTTTTTTCTACATAGTAATTGCAGGAGGCAGTTATGTTGATTATTCTGTTATCTGTTCTGCAACTCGGTCTGACTGTATTCGTGACGGCCGTGATCGCCAAGCGCAAATACGTTGAGGTATTTTTCAAAATATCCCATACCAAATTCAGGCTTCAGAAAACGAATCATAATTTGGTATTTTGAGTGCTGCAAAAATCCAACTTAAATACATTGATGTTCCTCTTGAATCTATGAGCAAAAATCGCACTAAAACTAACGTTTGTTTTGACTTTTTTTTATTTTGTTTGTTTTTAATTTTTACAGAGCTGGTTCCTTTCACAATACTACTCTGTATTATGGCTACTATAGTAGGCCGACCAGAAGGCGCAGCGCTCTTTCAGTCGGCTTGTTTCGCAATTGGCTTGGTGCTCATACCGCCTATCATTGCAATGTGCTGGAGAGCCGGCAAGGTAAACATTTAAAATCGAATTTAATCCGTATTCTTTCTTTCATCATCATGGAAATGCGTGATCAGATATACGGATAGCTACAGGATATTATCGATGATAATCAATGAGTTGTAGGCTGGTGCACTGGCTAAGGATGCTGAAGAGCGTGCTACAAAGTCAGAAGCACGCGCGAAGGAAGCTGAAACACATGCTAAGCAAGCTGATATACGTGCTAGAGATGCTGATGAAAGAGCTAAAGAGGCCGATACGCGCGCTAAGGAGGCAACTGCCTTAGCAAGAAGAGTTCTTAGGACAAATGCTTCTAATCAGCATGGAAGAGTAAACTATCCTAGACAAGTTGATAATTCAGCGTTGCCAAACATTGATAACATCCCGATATACAGCAATCCGAGATCGGAGACTGATAGTCCGCCCCGGTATTCGAGTCTTTCGAATGATTCTCCTCCCCGGTATTCCAGCCGAACTCAGTCAGAATCTGAAGTGCCTACCTGTCGAACTCAGTAAACATAGGAATACTTACTAGGCAATAGGTTTTCACTTTTTTTTGGTGATTTTGAAATATTTTCCTGCCTGATTCAGATACATTCATTAGCCCATGACTATTTTGGGCACCTTAAACATGCCTGACAAAACAAAATTCCTCAAAATTCCTTAACAAAATTCCTCAAAAAACATAGACCACTATTTAATCACAGGGAGATTCAATTTTCACTACCTCAGATGTCACTAGCTCTCTCTTTATAATCAAGCATATTTCATTTTACTATGTTGCTTGTTGCAGTCATATAATCACGATAAACAATTCGGCGTCCATTATGTTGTCTCGAGCATCTCTAACCGTTCCAATCGGTGAATATATTTCTATGCAATTTTCAAAGTAACCATGGTTTATTCTGAACAGAATTCAATCATGGTGCAAGTATCCGACTGAGGGTAACTGTCGAAGTCAACCTTATTTGCATACTATATAGTAGAGATGGCTATTCGAGCTTTGCGGGCCCGCAGTGCTTTCCCTATCCCTCCCCTCTGATTGCCGGTCAGAGGGGAGTGAGAGGGAGCAATTACGGGCCCCTATACCTTGAGCTCGCATTGCGGGCCCGCAATTCCGCAATCGTTTAGCTATCCCTACTATCTAGCTCGATGACCTACGAGACAGAGTGCGAAATTAGAAGAGTAAGGCCGTTACTCCCGAACTATCGTCGAAAAAATAACACAATTTAAATACGCAGAATGATGGCCAATGGGATGATGACGTTGATGCTGACGACGAGCAGTAACAATCGGCAGCACCACCGATCGAATAGGTGAGAAATTTATTAGGTTGGCGGGAAAGTCTTTGTGTATTTTTCAAAACTTTATTTCTTTAGGAAGGGAAAAGCATACCTTCAATTATGCCTGTCCTCATTATTGAAAAAATGTGCCCAACGTACCTGCCATGTATGGATCCCTTCCCTTTAGAACACGCCTGGACGCGAATGAAAGTATTGCATGATAGCATACTAGAGACCCACGGTAACTGAACGACCTATCTCGAAGAGCATAGGCCATGTCTGCGAAAAGCCAGTAATCTGACGGGGCCATGTCAGGAGAATACGGGGGGTGAGGGAGAACCATCCATCCCTATCCAGCAAGTTCCTACTTGACTAGATTGGAGACCTGATGACGGGGGTCATATTGTTGATTGTACACTTTATTGTCCTTGAGCCTTGGACGATCGACTTCCAAATTCAAATTCTGTAGGTATGTAACGTACTTGGCCCCGGTGATTGTCATATCATCAGGGAGTAGCTCCGAGTAGATCACGCCATCCACACCCCACCATGTTTTTCTTGGGGTGCAGGTCAAGTTTGGGGGCACCCTGTCGAGTCTCTCCTTCTCCAAACCGCTGGAATCTCATGTGGTTGTTATCGTAGGGGACCCACTTCTGATTCCCCCCCTATGAGCCGTTCCGGACATCGATCCCCACCTCGGAGAATGAGGAGAGTAATGTAAACATCGACTCGACGGTCATGGCTGGCTTGGATCAGATCATTGGGTATGAATCGACCGATAAATTTCCTCATTCCAAGAGATCTCAAGCCTTCTCTGCCAGTGCTATGGTGGTCTCTAAGTGCAATACTAATTTCACGAGCACTTTGAAATGGGTCCGTTTCAATTGCTTTCTTCAAAGGCTCAAAATGCAACTAGCGCGGTCTCCCAGAGCGATCCCATTCATTGAGGGAAAAGTCGTATTCTTCGAAGCGAAGGAACCAATTCCTTATGGTGTTGTGGAGGGGACATGTGTGTCATAAACATTCTTCAGGAGGGTCTTCGAATCCTACATCGTGGTGTAGTTTAGAGAGAGGTAAAGCAGAACATGTCGGAAGTGGGAGGCATCAGGAACATACATCGTTGCTCTACCAGAGCTTGACTGAAGGACAGGGAATGGGGAGTTGTTTACTATAAAGGCCCATCACTGACTGTTATACACTAGGAACGAGAGAACGCCAAAGTGCACTTGCGAAGAGCAGTGTTAAAACAAATCCATACACAAAGACTTTCCCGCCAACCTGATAGATTGCCAGTGCATGAAAACGACTATCATGTGTATCAATAATATAATATACCTATACCTATCTATACCTATATATAAAGCGCAGTGTCTGTCCGTGTGACCGGATTGCGAAACAGTTGCGAAACGATTAAATGTGGAGGGAGAGAGATCGCGCGTCAACAAGTTGCGAAACCTACTCCGCTTGGACGGGGCCCCCGCCGAAGGCGGGGGGGGGGGGGCAGCCGGACTAGTTATATATAATAAAATTTCGGTAAAATCAAGAGAGAGTGAGCGATCGAGAGAGAATGAGTTGTCGAGAGAGAGATCGAGAGAAAGAGTGATAGAGAGAGATCTGTCTTGTAGGAAGCATGTGGTGGCCGAATGCGTGTGCGAAGGCGATAGGAGTACCTCTATGAAATCTGTGCAATCCATTTTTGTATTAAATACAATTAAGCTCAACAAACTCCAGAGCAACCGCAGAGAGCGATCACTCCGGATGTTGTGCGTGCACCTGCCTTGCAAGTTTTTTTTTTAATTCAAGATACTATCATACGTGACTTTTCATGACTAATATTGGGGCCAAAACGCCCAATATCATGAACTCTATGCGTGATCAGGCTTTAGAGTAGCGTTCGATATTCGAGGCGTGCGTTCTCTGTTCATTTCCCCCACTCTCAACCGGTTGATCCGCGAGCGATTGTGCTGATGATAACTCTTGCAGAACGCCGCAGCGACTAATTTCAAATTTTATGCACAAAAACGACAACGAAAAAATTATGAATTATAGATTGGTACTCTCGTTGTTATCGCCGGTGCTTCAGGATGCATTATACGAGCAGCAGCCGAAAAGATGATCGTTGGACAGGTATGGATTGGAGTTCGCAAATCGGGTCATATCGACCGGTCGAGATCACCTAGCTTTAGCGTCTCTTGACGACTGTAAAATCGACTCTCGATGCTACATTTTTATATTTTGGGCTAAACTTGGTTAAAAAGGAGTTGATGGCTGACAATTTGAATTTTAAGATTGGTCGGAGACAAGGTAGCGCCCCAACGATTGAGGTACCGAATGAGCTCAAATGATTTTCAGATAAAATATATTTAAGATATTTTACACGAAAGCTTTCGAGAGTATGCACCATTTTCAGGTTGCATTTATGATGATTATTATGTTATTCATTATGTTACTTGGGCTGTCTATGTTCGTGACTGCTGTGATCGCCAGTAGCAAATACGTCGAGGTATTTATTATTATTTTTTGTTTTTTTTATTTTTTTTGTATTTATTTTTTTTGATACATTCCATAACAGTTTGCCTGAAATTCCGATCAAATATTTACGTTGGTTGAAAACATATCATCATAATATGGTCTTGAAAGTGCGCACTGAAATTTTTGCAGCGCTGGCAGATTTTACGCACAACAATATTGCGACTCTCATGCTCGGCAGACCAGAAAAGCTCGGCTCCCTTTCAATCTGCGTGTTTCGCCATTGCCATGGTGCTCATACCTCCAATCATCGCAATGTGCTGGAGAGCCGGCAATGTAAGAAGCATTAGGTCATTTCGAGCCGTACTAAGAGGGCCTAAAAATTTCATTCAAAACTGACTGTATTATGTGGTATAATCACCATTATGCAAATACATGATCCAAATTATAGATAACGATCAAACGTTTTCCGTAATTTGGCTATACTTATCAATTAGTTGTAGGCGGATACACGCGCTAAAGAGGCGGATGAACGGGCTATGAAGGCTGAAACCCAAGCTAAGGAGGCTGATCTCCGTGCGCTAGAGGCCGATACTCGAGCCAAAGAGGCCGATTCACGTGCTAAGGAGGCCACTGCACTAGCAAGAAGAGTTGTTGCGACACGCGGCTCTAATGAACCTGGAAGTTCTAACTATCCCAGACGAGCTAACAATTCAGAGATGCCAAATATTGAAAATATCCCCACACAGTGCAATCCGAGAGCTGATAGAGAGACAATTATCGATATGCCCGATCTTCCTCCCCGCTATTCAAGTATTTCATCTGATTTGCCGCCTCGATATTATAGCCGAGCTCACTCAGAATCGGAAGTTCCTACCTGTCGAACTCAGTAAACATTGGAATACTTACTAGGCAATAGGGATGACGCAACGCAAGCACAATCGCAAGTTTCGAATCGAATAATTCAATTTCAATTCGATTGCGCAATCAGAGTCGTCGAAGTTAAACTCATTGCGCAATGAGACTCGACTCATTTGCATTGCGCATCGATTACGTATCGAACCCATTATTCGATTCGGAGAGAAAGGCGAGCGGTCTCAGTGACGATTCGCCTATGTTTCACGTACCCAATATAATTCCGCTCGATATAAGTTTCGTTAAATTGTTGTTCAAATATGTTTCACGTCTGAAGAGTGATCTCAGAAAAGTAATTTGACAGTTTGCATTGATTGCGCAATGAGAGTCGAACAATGGTTCATTGCGTATCGATTGCGTATCGAAAATCACGTAATTGCGCAATAAGAGTCATTTTGATCGAGTTTCGCGAACCGTTGCGCATTGCGAACTTTCAACCCTACTAGGCAATAGGTTTTCAATTTTTGGGTGATTTTCAAATATTTTCCTGTATGATTCACATTGAATGGTTCATTAGCCCGAGATCAATTTAGTGCACCTGAAACATGCCTAATAATATTAACAAAATTCCTTTAAAAATATAGTAATCACAGGGAGATTCAATTTTCACTACTTCTCATTTCATTACCTCTCCCTTTTATCATAACACATATTTTTGATTTGCTTTGTTGTTTGTTGCTATCATCAAATCAGATAAACAATTTGTCTTCAATTATATGTCTCGAGTATCTCTAACCGTTTGAATCGGTTTAAATATTTCTACATATTTGTTTATTATTATCCGACGGAGAGTAGCCTTCTGACTCTCTCTCTTATTTACGTGTTCTCTCGCTCTATCTAACCCGCAGACAGAGTGCAAGGGTGAGGCCATTCGTCCATATCTATTGTCATATACTTAAGGCATTTAAATTATATTAAAATAGAACTGGAGAGGGCAGAGAATGGCAACAGGAATGATGATGTTGATGCTGACCACGAGCACCAGCAGTAACAGCCGGAATTACCAACCACGTGACAGGTGAGGAATTTAGAGACCGTATATGGAAAAAATGGTTCGCATAAAATGCAAACGACAATGTGCCAATACGGCAATTTGCAATAATTACGAATCGATCTAGTAATCGCTAACGTTAGAACATGTGAGATAGTTTTGATTTACTCGATAATAACGTTTTACCTTGAACAAGAGAGAGTATTGTGAGAAGAGAATGATTAGGCACAATGAAATATTAAATGTGTAATGTTGTAAATACAACGATCATGATTAAAGGCGACTGTAATACCACTTAACGTGAATGCACCTTATTTTATCCGTTAAATTCAGAACAACCCCAGGGAACAACCACTCCGGATATGGCGGATGCACCTGTGCTGTGAGTTCGATTAATCATAATCACAACAAATATTGGGACTCCGCTAAATTCTTGCTGACAGATTATAATATATTACAACACAATTTAGCGCTTCTTTTTTTCTCTGAAAACTAAGGGAAACATCTTCCCAAACATGATGACTAATTGCTAATTTTGTGTTCAAAAATATACGAATTCAGATTGGTGTGCTCGTCGCTTTCTCCGGTGCTTCAGGATTCCTAACACGATTAGCACTCGACAAATTCCAACAATCTTCATCTCCAGCTGAAGGATATGTGAGAAATTATTGTTGTTTTTTTAATTGATACATTTTTTTGATATTTTGCTCTACCATTTTGACGAATGCACAATAGTTTCCGACACAATATATGCATTTTCAGATAGTGATGATGATGGTCATTCCATTAATCCTGATACTACTTTCGATGGCTATTTTCGTTGCCGCCGTGATCGCTGAGAGTAAATACGTAGAGGTATCGTTTTTAAAATTCAACAACAAACTTCGGCTCAAAATTGGAAATAGTAGGCACTCGCCACAGTTGAGCATGGGCACAACGCGAATACGTTGATAGTGGTTGATACTCTCTCATGTATTTCGTAAAGTTCATTTTTCGCTGATATATTTGCAGTAGAGTGTGTCACGAAATCGACAGGGTACGGTACCGAACTTCACTAAAATTGTTTCAGAGCTGGTTGCTTTCGCGCACAACACTGCTCTGTATTGCGGCTCTCATAATCGGTCGGCCAGAAAGCTCAATACCCGTTCAATCGGCGTGTTTCGCTATTGGTATGGTGCTCGTACCGCCTATCATCGCAATGTGCTCGAGAACCGCCAATGTAAGTTATACGAAATTCACCCCTACTATCTACCGCTCATCCGATCTAGGAGTGTATGAGATGTAGAGAGGAAGGCTTGAATTACGAATTATAGTATGCAACAATATGGCACTTCGCACTATGGATCATTCAATCCCAACTGAGGTGTAAATTGTGATATCATTTTTAAAATTATTGGTCCGATATACGGAGAACCAACAAATTAATCGCGATGATAATCAATGACTTGAAGGCTGAAGAACGTGCTAAGAAAGCTGAAACGTTAGCTATGGAAGCTGAGAATCGTGCAAAGGTGGCTAAAGAATCTGATGACCGAGCTAAAGAGGCCACCCGAACAAGACACGTTGTTGAATATGCCTGTAATGAACCTGATGTTCATACTATCCAAGAAGGGCTAACAATGCAGAGCTACCAAATATTGAGAACATCCCAATAGAAAACTATCCGAGACTGAACGGGCATACAGTGATTGAAATGTCCGATCTTCCGCCCCGGTATTCGAGTATTTCCAGTGATTTACCGCCTCGATATACCAGTCTAACTCAGAGATCATCAGAAGATACTGATTAGCATAGTTCGTATTTCGGCGAATCGTCCCTTCATTTTCCCTGACACGCGAAGAGACAATTATCCGAAATATTATATTTTTAGATACAATTGTGTCTACCTCTCATTTCATATTCCACTTTATTTCAATTTACAATGTTGTTTGTTGCTATCATCACGATAAATCTTTCAACTTCCATTATGTAGTCTCAAGTATGCCTAACCGTTGAATCGGTGATTATGTATCTCTTATGAACCGAAGTACCGGTGATATCAAAAAGTATAATCAACATTTAAAAAAAGTTATTTGCAGATAAATGGCTGCAGCTGGGATGTAATGATGTCGGGATCTCGACGGAACCAGTTGAAGAATTGGTTAGATTTATTATAGAACGATATATCTTGCAATAAATTATCATCTTATGTTAGCCCGATGCTTTTTTCGAATACATATCGTACGTAATGGAAATTTATTATGTGTATTTCACATTTTATGAATGAAATCTCAATCGAACTCGGTTTATATGAACAATGAATGTTTAATAATCGATAATAATATACATAATTCGATTCAGATATGTGTTCACAGCCAAATCTCTGCACTCTCTTCCGCAAATACTCGTCCTATGAAATCTTCCTCATTTTCTACCACAATCTCATCATCTTCTCTGAGCTTGAAGATGATGTGTTCGAGAAGGAAGACAATGATGAAGAATAAGAGGATGATGAGGTTGTGGTAGCAAACGATAAAGATTTCATAGGACGAGTATTTGCGGAAAAGAGTGCAGAGATTTGGCTGTGAACAAATATCTGAATCGAATTATGTACAGTAGCGCCGGAAAGTATTCATACGATTTGATTTTTTCATATAACTTTTTCTGCAGTGGACTTAGCTAGTTAGATGTAGCGCTATATATCAAACCCCATCGAAGAATACGATGTGAGTATTGCGTCATCGCGTGCACCATAACGGATTGCGTAGTGATGACGCAATGGAATTTCACTTTTTCAAACAGGCGTTATTCTTATACAGAATTTTTCCAGCTTGCTAAACTTTCTGACGTTGGAGATAGGACCGAGCTCTATCCAGAATAAAAATTTGAAGTTGCTGCTCGGTCGCACATTGGCTGCACCCTTGCTGCAAAATCGATGTCAAAAATTAAGATATCGGCTCCTAGTCAAGCTAGAGACTGTTTCAAGGCATCAAAATGATCGTCATCATGAGTCCAGGTTATCCTGAGAATATGAAAACAATATCTCAATATTTGCCCTCAGGGCATGAAAAAATCACTTTTTCACATGACCACTTTTTGGAGATTCATAACTTTTCGGGAAATCTGTATAAAAAATTGATTTTTGTTTAGGCATGTTCAAAATATCGTATATATATGATTCCCAACTTTTTAGAGTGTTTGGATATCTTTCCAACCAGCGGCGTGAGGTTTTCGGAGGTGCCCCGCGGTCCTGAATGCACGACTCTTCGGAAACAAGTTTGTGGGAAATTTAAGGAAATCAATTGTTATTGTGTGTGCATGTCCAACATGTTCTGAATAACCGATTCCCAACTTTTAGAAATGTTTTAAAAACTTTGGGCACATCTGTAGGGAAAGTGCTGACGAAAATAGCGGGTCGGGGACTCGAATGTTCCTCCGAAAACCGCACGCCGCGGGTTGGAAAGATATCCAAACACTCTAAAAAGTTGGGAATCATATATATAAGATATTTTGAACATGCCAAAGCAAAAATCAGATTTTTATACAGTTTTCCCGAAAAGTTATGGACCTCCAAAAAGTGGTCATGTGAAAAAGTGATTTTTTCATGCCCCGAGGGCAAATATTGAGATATTGTTTTCATATTCTCAGGATAATCTGGACTCATGATGACGATCATTTTTATGCCTTGAAACAGTCTCTAGCTTGACTAGGAGCCGATATCTTAATTTTTGACATCGATTTTGCAGCAAGGGTGCAGCCAATGTGCGACCGAGCAGCAACTTCAAATTTTTATTCTGGATAGAGCTCGGTCCTATCTCCAACGTCAGAAAGTTTAGCAAGCTGGAAAAAATCTGTATAAGAATAACGCCTGTTTGAAAAAGTGAAATTCGATTGCGTCATTACTGCGCAATCCATTATGGTGCACGTGATGACGCAATACTCGCATCGTATTCTTCGATGGGTTTGGTATAGAGCGCTACAACATCTAACTAGCTAAGTCAACTGCAGAAAAAGTTATATGGAAAAAGCAAATCGTATGAATACTTTCCGGCGCTACTTTATATTATTATCGATTATTAAATATTCATTGTTCATATAAACCGATTTCGATTAAGATTTCATTCATAAAATGTGAAATACACATAATCTCAGCGAAAACAGAAAGGAAATCGATCGCACGGGCGAAAAGGGAAGGTAGATCAAAAGTCGAGGATGACTGCCAGAGGGTCAGACAGCCTCAAACGGGGGTAAATGAGAATCTAATTTCGCAATTTCGACATCTTTAGTACACGATTTACCTATGCATTCAGCATACCATTCGATTCGTCTTTTCGAGCTCTATCGACAAAAAAGTTATATGTTATCGAATTGTGGTGAAAATCAATAATTTTAATCGATACACGAAATTGTGAATAACCTTATCACTGTTTAGTTGCTACCAGCTTATTCTCCATGAAATTTGGCGCAGAATGGTTTTTAACTCGAGTCAGCAGACACTCTGTGGACCGAGCAATGAGGCCCAAAAAATGGCAATTTTTGGACGACGTCGACTTTGAATGCGTCCCACATCGTCGAGGATGAAAATGTGCAACAAACCTTCTATATTCTGTTGAGGGACCATATGGGCTATCCGAAAATGCTCACAGATGCAGGGGTAAACAAATGTACCAGGCTCTCAATAATTCTATTCGATTCTTACGCGACACGCGTGTTATGATGCTCATACAAAATGGATTTACTTTAACAAGGTCATTGAAAAAAATCCAACCCTGACTCTATCCTCTTTTTGAGAGGTTTTTCGTTATATTTAGAACTCTACAGAGGGCGAAAGATAAAGTGCTAAAAATAAATCAATAAGTTAAAAAAGAGTTCTGAAATAACCAGTTATCAAATGATACATCATATTTTTGTATTTTCAGCGCCGATTGATTTCGATCACATTACTGCTAGGCACTTTCGCCTCCTTCATCGGGAATCCCAACGGAACACCTGCTCAAGCGGCTTGCTTTGCGATACACACGGCGCTCATTCCGCCTGTTTTTGCAGTGTGCTGGAAGTACATTCGAGTAAGCAAATATAGCACTATATCGAAATAGTACTATGACGTCATGATATATTTGGCATGATGTCATCGTTCTCATCCGACCTAGTGCCGAGTAAGCAATTAGATGCATAAAAGTTTCTATTTCCATCAGTTTGCAGTAATAAACCGAAGTTGAACAACCCAAATTGGAACATTTAAAGTTTTCCAGTAAATACAAAACTAAAAAGAGAAGCTAAAAAAAACTTCAGGAGTACACACGTGCGCAGAAAGATGCGAGACTGATTCCGACCTACTCGATCAACGATAAAGACCTTATCAACACTCCTGGGCGAGTAAATTCAGAAGCATCGTCTCCCGCTCTTCAGAATATCTCATCGAACTCGAATAATGACCACAAAATAGGACACAATTGGAGACGTGAGAGACACACCATGATAGATATGCCCGATCTCCCGCCTCGATACTCAAGTCTTTCGACTGTTTTACCGCCGAGATATTCAAGTCTTACTCAGTGAGCTGGATAGGGCTAGATTCCAATAACTAGTAAATTTCGTGTAACTTTTCCTACCTCTACCTCTATAAGATTTTTGTTCCGATATGCACTAGGGTTGATAAAGCATTCAAATCTATTCTGTGTTCATTTGATGAATAACCGTTCAATTCGGTTAATATACTTCATGCACTACAATGTTTGATCGGTTCAATTTCTGTGATTGCAAACTAATCATTATATATAATTTAAATAAATTATAGGAAGATGATTATGGTCGGAGTAAGTCATCACGGAACGAAAACTTGGAACGGGTAAGAACAATGGTTTGCTATTCGGGTAACCGTTTATTTTTGATCAATTCGTAATTAGTATAATGCTAGTGGCACACTGCACGAATTTTATTAACACGATTCTAAATAGTCTATAAACATTCCCTTGAATGACATCATTAAATAAGTGTTAAAATTTCAGGGGAATTTCCGATAACGATGATGTTAAGTGCGATCGGATCTGTGGCTATTCGGTAATTACGAAAAGAATAGTATTTGCAATAAATTCAAAATATTAGCACATGTAAATTTAATGCGAATAACAATTAAAATGACGAACAGCCAAATCACATTAATTTATTTTAAGGCAAAGACGCCCTTCATCCAAGAATTTCTTATTCTTTCGCTCGCCTTTCTGGCTGTTGCAACCTCAATAGTCTTTGAAGGAGCATTGCAAATCGATTCCAACGCTGTAGAACAGGTAAATATTTCAAAGCATCATTTTTATTACATTATTCAAAACAATGCGAGAGAAAAATCGATATGTTGAGGAAGAGCATATATGTATATATACATGTAATTTCATTAGCAATAATTCAAAAAGCCCATTTTCCAGAATATTCCCCAGCGAGGAGTAGGATGGAAGGAACGAGCCGAAATGGCAAAAGAACAGTGCAAACTGGACCCGAAATCATGTTCAAGTACCGTAAAAAGAGACGTGAGTTAAGCGGGAAAAAATACGAATTTTGTTGGCTAATGCAGATTTGATTCTTTTAATTTATCGAGCTCTATCATCGGTCTTCTCCGATTTCTCCCAACCAGTTTGTGACCAGTTAGAAGGGGCGGAGTTTCGACCAACGATTGGTCGACCAGTCCCCTGACCAATTTGTTGGGATCGCGCCACCAACTGAGCACTGGCTAATCACTGGTTGACATAAACCAGAGTGATATCGACGAGAGAGTGTGCATAATGAATATAGTAATTTGCATGCCAACCTATCCATAATGTGGGCGAATTTGCAGCTTGAAATGTTTTTACCCCTGGCGTATTCGGCATGATTATCTGCGTGATGAGTGTGATGTATTAGGTTGTAACATAAGTTTTGTCGCATTTCGGAGGTTCACAATATTTCCATGAAGGATACTTCTCAAACATTATCAATGCCTGACCTCCTAGTATATGTTTGGGGTGTTCATGCACATTCAAACCATAGGGTAGAGCTGAACTGCGCACGCTGGCTATGCGAAAAATATTAATATGAACTGATTTAAATTTGGTGCAGATTTTATTAATTCGTTTGATCGGGTGCTAGTTCGCAGAGATGAATAATGAACCAAACTTCTACAGCATGGTGATATACCCCGTCAATGCTCTTTCAAAATATACGCCAGATATGGCGCTATGTTGAGCGGAACCAAAGATATACTTCACTGAGTGTAAGGTTAGCCGCTGATTCGTAGCCAACTTGACCAACTCTTCTGAATCCAGAATTGCAACAACAGTGACTAACATAAGTGCGTTCAATTACCACTCATGGAGGTATAATTTATCATTAAACAAGTGAGAGAAAGAACACTCCACTTGTGGGAAATTTGAATTTTTATTAATTCAATTCGCGCACAATTTTACCAAAATTTGCAAGTTTAGGTGTTTCGAATTAAAGATTGTCATTCAAAAGCTATTTTTTTCCAAACTTATCCCAAGTAGATACTAGTAAGGGAAGGGTTGATGGTTCGGATGGACACAATAAATCAGATATTGAACATGTGTGCGAGGTAGGAATATGAACAGTGCCGATTTCAGTAGTTTAATTTACATACCATCGTTCTGAATGGAGCCACTTATCTCAACAGAACCCAATCTACCCCAAACTTTGTCTGCACACTGACCACTTTGGGTGAACAATATTCCACCACTATTTGGATCTGGATATCTACTGAGAAGAAAATTCGGCTTGCGAAAGTTTTCGCGACCGTCACCAACCATCCACATTATACAAACTCGTCTACATTTCTAGAACGATTTTCGTTTGTCATTGTCCGTGAGTGGTTCAAAATTATGCACATATGTAGTACTTTACGCAAATCACACAAAATCGGCATAATTTATCCTTTTCAAGAAGAGCTGATGCGTGAAAATGATTTCTAATCCTTATCTCAGCACAACTTTGTCTGACTAATGTGCCTCCTCAACTGCCTTGACAGGACTGAAGTAAAGCGCGTAAGAAAGAGTACGAAGGCCCTCACTGATGATGAATAACGAAATTGAGATTAAATTAATTCGAAGAATTTCTGAGGTTAAAATGCATAAGAGATTGGACGCGACAAAACTTATGTTACAACCTGATACAACACGGAATACGTCGAGGTATGCTAAAATAAAACTAAAAAAGCGCAAGGCATTTTATTTAAAATAATAGTGATGTATTGTCGAGTAACCTTTCGGCGCGCAAACGTATATGATGCGCAGCTATTTGATGTAATCTAAAAAACAACAAACATTTCTCCTTTGAGCTTACAAATTTACCAAAAAAAATTTGAGTTTACCAATCATTTTGCTTTCCCCGCCATCGCCAAACCAGTGAATTGTTAAGTAATCATATTTTCAGAACTGGGTTTTCGTGACGACAGCGATGATATATTTCGCCGCGTTTGTTATTTACATTCTTCCTCGCCAAATTGGCTTTCCAACCATTCGGGCGCCTTGCAGAGCCATATTCATTGTGCTTACTATACCTTTCATGATCATAATCTACAGAAAATGTCATGTAAGTGAAAAATTGGTAAAAATGTTAACATAAATGTAAAATTGTCATCTGATATTTTTCTGAAAATGCACGGAGTACTGTGCAATCATAAATTCAAGATATCAGGTTGGTCGGAAAGTCTTTGTCACTGGTTTTGTCTTAACACTGCTCGTGGCAAGTGCACTTTGGCATTCCCTCGCTCCTAGCGAATAACAATCAGCGAAGGTTCTTTATAGTTAAGAACTCCCCATTCCCTTACCTTCAGTCATGCTTTAGTAGAGTATCGATGTATGTTCGTAGTACCATCCACATCCACCATGTTCTGCTTTACCTCTGTATATCCTGCGTCACGATGATGGATTCAGAGAACCCTACTGAAGATTCTTATGACACACATGCCCCATCTACAACACCATAAGGAATTGCTTCCATCTCTTAGAAGAAGACGCATTTTCCCTCAATGATCAGGTCGATCTAGAAGACCTGGCGAGTTCGATTTGGAAACGTTGAAGAAAGGGGCGGAAACAGACCCATTTCAAACTGTCCGTGAAATGGTCATCACACTTCGAGCCCACCATAGCACTGTCAAAGAAAGCTTGAGATCTCTTGGAATGAGGAAATTTATTGGTTAATTCATATCCCATGATCTGAGCCAAGCCAGCCGTGACCGTCTAGTCGATGATTCCATTACTCTAGTAATTCTCCGAGGCGGGGATCGACGGTTGGAACGGCTCATAACGGGGAATTATAAGTGGGTCCTCTACGATAACAACCACATGAGAGCCCAGCGGGTTGCAGAAGGAGAGACTCCATAGGATGTCCCCAAACTTGACCTGCTCCCCAAGAAAAACAAGCTTTCAATGCCCCCCCCCGTATTCTCCTGACATAGCTGTAACCAATTACTGGCTTTTCGCAGACCTGGCCAATGCCGTTCGAAGTAGGGCCATCAATTCCCGATTCTGCACTCAAGCAATACTTTGCATCGCGCTCAGAAAGGTTCTACAGGGAGGAGATTCATAAGTTGAAGGAACGTTGGGCACATATTTCCAATAATGATGACAAGTAATATTGAACTCGTGCTATCGTTTCCTCAAAGAAATTAAGTTTTGAAAAAGTGGCAAAGACTTTCCGACCAACCTAATATTAGATTGATTGATCAATTTCAGAATGACGTGAAACCGCCGATGCGCGTTGACTCCTTCTGCGATTTGCAAAATATACATAATCCAAGGCGTTCCGAGGCTTCTACAGATCATTCGGCTCACGTAGATTCTAGCTCAAATACGAATAGAAGTACCAATCACATTTCCCCTTACAATCTTTTCCCAGCTGAACGTCTATATGAACCGCAACTTCCACCTAGGTATTCTAGTCTTAGTTCTTCACGCAATACCGGCCAAACAATGGTCAATATGCCAGATAATCCGCTTCGGTATTCAAGTTTCTCATCAGATTGCCCTCCTAGGTATTCAAGCGTTACCCACTGAGAAATAGGAGGCCGGATGGTCACAGGGTTTTTTTTTATTTCTCTCTAATGAAAGATTCATTGATAACCATGATATTGTCAAATTCCCGGTAGATGAATGAATTTAATCTTACAATTGAATATTAATTTTGCCTAATCCGTAACTTACGGTGCGATACTTTTCCAAACTATTTTACATTCTTAGATCTTCAAAATTTAAATTAAATTTTTTTTTCAGACGACAGCAGTCGTTCTCATGGCATCGCGGAGTCGGAATGCATGCTATAGAGACCAGCCCTTTCAGGAAATTCCTGGGCGAGTGTTTGATTATGCTTTGAATTGTATACCAGGATTTGTTTTCGTTTTTCGAGTGACGATTAGGGTGGCTGAAATGGATCAACGGGTCGCTATTTAGAGGGCCTCGGCAGCACAGAGACGGATGAGACGGTTAACATTCCCCTCTGGCAATCCTACCCTCTCTATTCACTGTGGGGAGAGAGAGGGAGGGAGAGAGAGGGAAATACACATAGACACATAGAAAATACTCTGGTTTCTTCCAACCGGTAGGTGGGGAAACTATACTGGATACCAACTAGTCAGGCAGTCACGGGGTCAGGGCTCGGGTTACCAACTGGTCAGACCACTGGTAACCGCTGGTTAACCAGTGCTCTGACCAGTTGGTAACCCGAGCCCTGACCAGTGAGTGGGGAGTAGCCCACCTAGTGGTTGGAAGAAGTCATAGTTGATCACGAACCCTTGCAGGGAATGTTTCCTCAAATTTTACTAATATTTAATTTGAAATTAGATAGGAAAGCGTAAATTAGCCAACTTTCAGGGACGCAGCATCCTTTGGCAATAACGTCGATTGCTGCACGTTTCCGGTGAGAAAACTTTCGTGACACACAGATAACTAATATTTCTCGTACGGCAATATTCCACGTAGATTAGCTAACGTAACATGACAATTTGGAAACACTTTTTTTTAAAACGAATCTGGTTAAACTAAAAAAAGTTATTGAGATGGAATCTCCTTGTTTTCAAGCTCTTCTCATTATTGTACTCGTATTCTCGGCGGGCGCTACAGGAGTGATATCTGAGAAAATTTGGCGTTACGACAAGCACAATTTTAAAGAGGTAATTTTAAAGAGGTGGAAGTTGGTCTACCAATATGGTTTTCAGAGAATGTATCCTGCGTATTTTTTGTTATTTGTACTGACGATTTGCGTATCTATAATTATTTTCAAGACACTAGTAGTCAAGGTAAAAATTGTAGAAATGGATCAGATAATAAGAATGTTTTTTTAGAAGTGGGTTTATGTACCAACGATGGTGGTTTATATCTTCTCATTTCTGTGCCTCTCAAATAGTTTAAATCTGTGTCTGCCGATCTTTTTGGTACTCACCATACCCTGTATCGGAATATGCATGCATCTCAGAAAGGTAAACCAAAACAATCATTACGAGAGAGAGATAGAGAGTGTGTGTGAAATGAAGAGACGTTGACCAAAATTGTGGACTCTATTTTAAAGGCATCTGATGAAGAAGACATTGCTGATGCCAGGTCTCAGCAGGAAGCTACTTTGCAGGAGAGGGTTCGTAATTCGGTCACAGTCTCTTGTTTTACACAAAATAGGCAGTTAGTCGTTGCGGCGTTCTGCAAGAGTTTCAACTTTAAGCCAACGATTGCTGCAGTAGAACAACAGCGTGCAGCGGCTGCAGCTCAGCGGCAAGTCATGTTGCAGGTAAAATTTCGTTTAAAGCAGTAATGACAGCAAAAAAGCTCGAGTCGGACGAATGAAAGGCCGTTCTCTCACTTCATCGTGCGCTCTCGCTCGTTGCCTGTGCGGCAGCGTCAACTTTGAATGTCTAAAAACAACCATAATTCGGTCCCTAACAGAGCTATAAAAGTTGAAAAATGTGTTATTGTTTAGGTTTGTCTCTAGATTATGTTTTCGGTTTGTGCTTTAATTCGGTCATTGTCACTTTTTGTACACAAAATTGGCAGCTAGTTGTTGCGTCCATTTGCAAGAGTTTCAACTTTCAGAAAACGATTGCTGCAGTAGAACGACGGCGAGCAGCGGCTGCAGCTCATCGTGAGTGTCAAGCTGCAGCATCTGCAGCAAGTCTTGCTGCTGCAGCAGTTGCAGCGAAACCTGCAGCATCTGCTTGTGTCAAAGCATCATGTAGTGATCCTAAAAGTGTTCGCGTTCCACTTCACACGGCTATTGATATGCCTGAGCCTGAACCAAATCATGCAACACTCCTTGAGCCGGACTAAAAATCGTTGGAAATCTTCGGCAAAAATGTAATTTGTGCTGATATAATTTGTGCTGATGAGAAGGGTACTTTTTTTGGTTATCATCCGGTGGGTTCTCATCCGACCTAGTGCCATACGTATAGCAGCGCATAGGAAACATTTCACACATCGCGTACTACGTTAATTGTGATTATTCCGATGTATGTTTGTAAATGAAGATGTTCTTACAATCGAAGACTTTTTTTGCCGAATCCGTTTGCAACGGTGAAATACTTTCGTAGGAATCTCGCCAGATTCCTAATACGCTTTGCAGCAAGTAAAAAATGGTTTAATTATTTATTCCAGATTCTAATGGCGGCGACGTTTATGCTTATGAACATGGCTCGGGGAGACGATAATGATGAATGGTAAGTTTATCTACTATAGATGGCATCAACAACAAATGAAATTTGTGTACATATAATTTCAAATTAATCGCTGCGGCGCTCTGTAAGAGTTGCGCTATGTTTGACATTCAATGCTGCACATAGGTCAAACTTTTCAGCCATGCCGATTTCGTGAATTGTTGCTGCGTCGTTCCGGTTAGTTTTTTTTTAAAATTTGTATTTAGTAAATAAATTTATAACTTATTTATAAATATCTCTAACATTAAGTCAAGGCATCGGATCTGTCACGTCATCTTTGTGCTCTTGCTCGTTCTGGTCGCGGGATATGCAGCTCATCATGCCAATGGAATTGAGCTCACTGACTTCCAGCGATCACACCATGTAGGGGAGATTTTTTTAAAAACACTTTATGTTAAAAATAACCGCAAATATCATTTTGGATGATTGTGCGGGATACACATATACAAATTTAGCAGCTATTTTGAACAACGCATGCTTAGCATACTATTAAAAAAATTAAATCTATCCTGAAAAATTTCAGAAAGTTTGGTGTTTCATCCTAACAGTCGTCTGCTGCATACATGTAATCATAATACTCATCATTGGGAAAGTAGATACGGTACGAATAATAATAACAATAACAATGATAAATATTTTCAAAACATTATTCCGAGTAGAATTCGAGAAACGACATCACACTCTCTTCATTCTACACACTCTCTCACCCTTCGACCAGTTTAGAGAGTGTGTAGAATGAAGAGAGTGTGGTATCGTTTCTCGAACTAATTCTTAGAGAAAAAACCTATGAATACACCTACGACATGATTTCCTTCCAGCAATTCCAGTCGATACTATTCGCTATTACCACGGTGATTTACGTCCCTGTAATGATCGTTACGCTGTTCAAGTTTGGAGATTCGTCCGTTCAATCGATTTGTCGAGCTATATGGTACGCTCTATCGCCGCCTCTAATCGTCATCACCGTCAAACTCATTTATGTATGTGTTTTTGAGAACATTTTTCATCATTGAATTTGAAGCCGATGCGCGAATATGTATATTATGCAGACACTGTATATACATAGGGACCACAAGGGGTACAGCCGAAATGAAGCTATGCCGCCCTAACTATGCTCAAACTGCCCGCTCGGAACCAAATAAGATCATGCTTTTGGCCGTTTGTTGATATCTTTTCTCAGAATCACACTAGACGTCATAAAGTACGAGAAAAGGTGTCAACGGAGAGCGGTAGGAAAATGAGACGAGGGAGAGAGGGGGCGGAGCCTATTCCGACCCTTCCCCAGTCAAATCGCCAAAAATTTGAGCTTCGCCCTTTCCCGGGTGCGCCTTACCCTTGCGAGGTAAGGCGAGAGAGCGAAGCGGCCGCACTCTTCTTTAGAGCGCGCGCTCTCTACTCAGGCCGGGTCAGAAAAAGGCGAGAGGAGAGGGAGGGGAGGGAGAGAGGAAGAGGGCGATCTTTTAGCACAAGCACCGACTGGTTTACTTAGAAACACAGACAGGGAAATCAATATTTTTTCGATTTCTTTTCACCATCTTGTTTGAATGGTTGCTGGCTATCATAATTTCACTATTCAAACCTTGTATCATAATTTCTCTGCTCACGCATAGCAAAAATCCGGGAAAAACGATGGATCGCGTTACAAAGTTCGATTTTTCAACGCGACTTCTGCAAAAACTGTTTTTTGAATAGTAAAATATCGAAAGCACCCTGGGAGAGCTTTCGAATTCTTTTTTGATCAAGTAATTTGGTTAAGAATGAACGCTGTGTTTGTTCTATCTTGCTTTCGAGGGGGAATCATGTCAGAAGGAAGTGGGCGGAGCTTGTGGTGCCTATATATACACAGCAAGGTTGGCAATACGAGGGGAGATTACGAGCGAGCTCGTTATCCTCCCCTACTCTTATTTCGCAATCCGAGAAAGGGGGAGGTTACAAGCCCGTTATCCTCCCCTCGCATTGCCAACTCTAATGCACAGTGCATATCTACAGCTCAATTGATGGTTTCTCTCTATCCCAATCATTCCTGGTTCTCATTGCAGGTTTTAGGCAAGGATGTCACCGATGGCAAGAACGGCAGTATTAACGTTCAGTGTCAGGATTTGACTCCTTCACCAGCAACAGATTATGCACAGCAGCAGCGCTCACTTGCAGCATCATCATCATCTACGGCTCCTGCAGCGGCCAATGCTTCCCGAAATAATTTTAAGCGTCTCTGCATTCCTATTCACGAACATATTCCCTATCAAACATCTGCAGCGCCTGATCGGTCCAATAACCCGCCTAGCAGTCAGACACGTCCCCACATTCCACTTCACATTGCTTTGCATGAGTATCAAACAGTTAATGCATCAGCAATTGGTCGCTTCGATCCTTCCCGTAGTACCCAAAACCGCCGCTTCATTCCCGCTCATGTACGCGTTGATATGCCGGCGCACTCGGCAGCCCATATAAATCATAATCCGATTTTTCGTAATGAGATGACTGAACTCCCTCCTCGTTATTCTAGTCTGAGTGTATCGCGAAATGAGCCACCGCGGTATTCAAATATTTCGGATTGCCCTCCTAGGTACTCCAGTCTCAATCACTGACTGTTTTATTACAGAGAAGTGCTTAAAATGCAATACTGGCACGTCAGTAGACTCTCTGTATATTATACTTCCCATGAAAACCTTGAGCAGTGGGATTTTCCAGCAAATTTCACGGGCTACGTTACTTATTTACGACGATTCCTGAAATGCGTTTACATTCGAACTCTCGAACCCCTTGTTTCCAAATCCTTTTGCAACGGTGTAACACTTTGATTGAACATTCTAACAATGCAACTCTTAATTAGTCGAACTAGCTGAGATTGTCACATGCTTATCACGTTATGAATAAATTGCTAATGTTATTTTATATTCGATACTGATCAATCCGTTCTCAACGGTATTATACCTCTAAATTCATGTGGCCACAATCTTTTACTGGTCCGAGCATTAACTACTTCTTATATTTCTAAATTTAAGATAAAATGGCAGCTATGATGGCTCTGACGGGTGGTCAACGACGCAGTGTAGCTGAGGAAGCCACACATGATGGGTACGTCGAGAGTTAGGAAGCCTCGGCAGAAATTTAACAAAAACCCATTTGCACGAAAAAAGCACGAAATTACATTTGTAACATTTTCTTACTGATTTTTCCATATCTTATTTCAGAAAATTCGCAGACGTGGAGCGTAACCCTGAACATGACTGCTTCGCAGAACTGGCGAGTGAAATATTGCTCTTCCAATTTCAGTAAATGTTATAACATTTTATAAATAAATATGTTTTTAAAAATAAAAAATTATAAATAAATAAATAAATATAACATTTTATAAATAAATATGTTTTTAAAAATAAAAAATTTATAAATAAATAAATAAATATAACATTTTATAAATAAATATTTATAAATAAATATGTTTGTTTGAATTGTAGATGGACGCAAATATGTAGGATTGTTATAATGTGTAATTGTATAAAAATATAAATAATTATGTATATACTTTTAGGCGAATTCTCCCTGCTCTCAAGCCACTATTATTTTTCTCCTGGCATTGTTTGCAGGAGCAGTAGGAGTAATATCAAAAGATACTCCGAAACTGGACAAAAAGGTTCAAGAGGTATTGCCAACATATGGAAGCTCAAATTTAGGCATTTGAATATATCCATTTACAGAATCTGGCTGTCTTAACATTTTTATTGCTCATATACACTGTCTGGGAAACGATAATGATAGTCAAGATGAAACACTTTGTAATGAGAACCAGGTGTAACCAGGTTTGTAATGAGAATTGACTGAATGACGCATTTTTCTTCTCAGGGCACTGTGTATATCCCTACAGTACTGCTGTATACTGTAGCTATAATTATTACCCTAACCCCAATGGATTCACCATCTCTTCAAGCTGCCAGTCGAGCGATCACTTTGGTGCTGTCGCCTCCCGTTCTCGCCATATGCACGAAATTCCGTGCATTCTCACATCATCCAATCGTACATCGAATGGTGCGTTTTACAATTAATGAAAGCTATATATGACTAAATATTTAGTTTTTTTCCTGTAATAACTACTATAAATGCCATTCTCGCCGCGGACAACGAGATCTCAACTTTATTTTATATTTTAACATATTCAGGCGGAGTCTCCGCGCTGTCAGGCTCTCCTGATTATTGCTCTTATCGTTTTGGCTGGAGGAATAACAACGCTTGTAACAGTGATTCAGACCGAGGTAAAACATATGAAAGGTCCAAAAGCAATATGAGGCTGCTTGCCTAAGAATCGTGCAGATCCGACAGGTTCCTGGACAACAAAAACAACTCGATTTCCTGTGACGATGTGTTTTTTGGGGTAATTAAAGGTGCTGAAAACGGTGGGCCCATTCATTTTGCTCGCAGAGTCTTCGTTGGCTCCAGACGGCGTCGTCACGTCGAAAACAGGTCTTCGCGTATTTCGCCCTTCCGGAATGTGTTAAAATTACGAGAATGAGGTTTCTGGGGTAGAATATCATGCTGATGACGCCTGTCCATTTCATTTTTCACGAATTTTTAAAATAATTTTTAAAAATTCAACTTTTCGGAGACGCAATTTCGGGACGAGTGAGTCACATGGTTGGAACCGGCGTGACGAATAGATTCAGAATCTCAGATTTCATCGATTTTGTCCATACGACTTTCGAGATTGGAGTGAAAATGTGAGCTGAGAACAGTGGTAAACGGGTCGGCATTCCACTTTCCCCCTCTTCCCTAGGGAGGAAGAGGCGAGAGAGTGTGGTGGTGCGAGAGATCCCAGAGGGAACGAGAAGAGAGAAGAGCGCCGATTTCGCACGATTTCTTCTCACATTTTCACTCCAATCTCGAAAGTCGTATAGGCAAAATCGATGAAATTTGAGATTCTGAATCTACTCGTCACGCCGGTTCCAACCATATAACTCACTCGTCCCGAAATAGCGTCTCCGAAAAGTTGAATTTTTAAAAATTATTTTAAAAATTCGTGAAAAATGAAGTGGACATGCGTAATCAGCATGAAATTCTACCCCAGAAACCTCATTCTCGTAATTTGAGCACTTTCCGGATGGGCGAAATACGTGAAAACCTGTTTTCGACGTGACGCTGTCTGGAGCCAACGAAGACTCTGGGAGCAAAATGAATGGGCCCACCGTTTTCAGCACCTTCAATTACCCCAAAACACATAGTTACAAGAAATCGAGTGTTTGTTGCTGTCCAGGTCCTTGCTCGATTCTTTGGCAAACGGCCTCATATGTGATATATTATATCATATGATATATTCTGATAAAAAAAACGAAATTTATGGAAAGAAATTCAGAAAATCGCCCCGGTCGTGGTCCTGTTGCTAATTGCGAGCACATACGTAACAATCGTTATCGTTTTGGCAAGACTTGTTGAGGTATTATTTCTTTAAAGTTCTGTATAAGAATTGATCTTGATTTACTACTGTATGATAAACACAATTTCAGGTCTGGATTGTTGTGTTCACTTTCCTGGTGTTAGCTACAGCTCTAACCTTTTCTCTAATCCCGATCGATATATCCTTCATTCAATGGCAAGCTCGATCTATAAGCGGTGTATTGGCAGCGCCATTTCTGGCCATGTGCGCTGAGTACATCGAGGTTAATTACTCCAAATTTTATATATTTTCGCACACCAATCATGCTTTTTCTATTTAAATTTTAGCATAATTCACTAAGATTGATCAACCCAAATTAAGGCTATGAGGGAGGACTCTGAAGTCAGCAGCTACAGCGGCTCTCCCGAACCGTATCAAGGCAGTTTCCCTGATGCTTCTGCTAGAATCGTAGCACAGAATAATGATTCTTCTACTCGAATTGGACCATTCCCATGCGGCTGCAGCTGCTGCTGTCGAGCAGCATCGGTGATACCTGCAGGCCCTGCAGCAGCTGCAGCACACATTAGTCTCAGCGTCTATTGATTTCAAGGATGTCTACTCCGTTGATGAGTATAGTGATGAGGAGAGGGACAGCAGTCCAAGATACATATTTTTTGAGATGCCCGATTAGCGATTTGGCAAAGGTCGTTCATTGTTAACATATTGATGACAATTCGCATGGCGCAAATTGATAAAGAGTTCGAAATTAATTAACGCTTGATGTGAAATGAACCGTTAGATTCGGTTAAAATATTTTAAACTATTCGAATACGTATATATTTTAAGTTAATGGATTTGCAGATCAATGATCGGCGTCGGCTACGGGCACAATCATGTCGGCATTCTAACAACGTAAGGATTAGAGATGATAGCGATAGACCATAACGAATGGATCAACCTTAATAGTGGATGAATTTCTACTCACTTAAAACGCGTTCTCTGTAAGAACGAGAGAGGGGTGGCACAAAGCTTCAAAATAGTCGGATCGAGCTACAATTTTAACTAAGCCTAAGCCTAAGCCTAAGCCTAAGCCTAGCCTATGGGTAGCGTACACTTCCACATAAATTTCAGGTCGCTAGCTCGACTTTTTGACCTACCGATCTCGAAAAATGAAACTCATTATACAGCCACATGTTGTATACCATTCGAAAGAGCATCGAAAGTTATGCCTAACTCGCACTTCTCATCAAGTTATATGCAATTACACGTGAGTTACAAGCGGAAAAGTAACATTTTTAAAGGTTTTCGATTTTTTCACTTCAAAGATTTCATTTCTACCTTCCAATTTTGAGCGTGCTGGATTCTCCATGCAATTCTGCATTTCTAGAATTTTTCAATTACAAAATATCGGTCACCGAAGTTGCGGTTTATCGTGTTTTGTGACCTACTTTCACTACGAAAGTTCGAATCCGCTCCGATGCATGACTTTTTGCCAACTTTTTTTCGACCCCATTTCTCTCCCAACATTTGTATTAGCCAATTATTCACGATAAAATCATGGAAGACATTTGCTGCGAAGGAGAATCGACCCTATGACGATGATGGATTCTTTTCCTGCCCCCTAATCACGTGCAGTGAGAGCTTCAAAACAGTGGACGATTAGGAAGCGTACGTTCTTGAGTGAAATCATAGCGCCCCCCCCTTGAAAATGACCATGAAGGGCAAGCCACTCCATATGTTCAAGAATCTACTGGAAGGAATCGCTCGGAGTAGAATGCAGATTCCCGAAGTGATGTCGTTGTTAGGGAGCTGGAATTCTCGGAGGTGGAAAAAGGAGAGGCTCTCAGGAGGAAGAAGTCATCTTCAAGGCATAAGGAGAGTGCAAAAGATTATATTTGTGAACTCTTTGACGTGAGGATTCGAAGAACTTGAACGAACCACTCCCCCGAAGCTCCGAGAAGAGAATGTTCTCGGCGAGAAAGGACGATTGAACAAAACGGTTCAGTGTAGATGAAAGACTGAATAACCGCCAGATTGTTTCATTCTACAGTAGGATTGGGCGGAAAGAAGAGTAAAACGGGAAAGGGAGGGTGAGGGAAACGAGAAAGGGAGCGGATAGGAGACGTCTAGAAAATATGGAATTTTTATAAGAAATCAGTAATTTCTTATCTCATTTCTCCTCCACTTCTCATTTGCCTCACCCTTCCTTTCCCGTTTTGCACTTATTTCCGCCTAGTTCCTGCATTCGAAGTGTCCACCGGCGTGGCATACAATAATGCTCTTCACGCAAATCATTCATGCATCTAGATTGCCCGTCCAATCGCTTGCAATCATACTGTGGAATGAAACAATCTGGCGGATATTCAGTCTTTCATCTACACTGAACCGTTTTGTTCCATCGTCTTTCTCGCCGAGAACATTCTCTTCTCGGAGCTTCGGGGGAGTGGTTCGTTCCAGTACTTCGAATCCCCACGTCAAAGAGTTCACAAATATAATCTTTTGCACTCTCCTTATGCCTTGAAGATGACTTCTTCCTCCTGAGGGCCTCTCCCTTTTCCACCTTCGACTGTCGTCATCCGAGAATTCCAGCTCCCTAACAACGACATCACTTCGGGAATCTGCATTCTACTCCGAGCGATTCCTTCCAGTAGATCCTTGAACATATGGAGTGGCTTGCCCTTCATGGTCATGTTCAAGGGGGGGGGGGCGCTATGATTTCACTCAAGAACGTACGCTTCCTAATCATCCACTGTTTTGAAGCTCTCACTGCACGTGATTAGGGGGCAGGAAAAGAGTCCATCATCGTCAGAGGGTCGATTCTCCTTCGCAGCAAATGTCTTCCATGATTTTATAGTGAATAATTGGCAAAAACAAATGTTGGGAGAGAAATGGGGTCGAAAAAAAGTTGGCAAAAAGTCATGCATCGGAGCGGATTCGAACTTTCGTAGTGAAAGTAGGTCACAAAACACGATAAACCGCAACTTCGGTGACCGATATTTTGTAATTGAAAAATTCTAGAAATGCAGAATTGCATGGAGAGTCCAGCACGATCAAAATTGAAAGGTAGAAATGAAATCTTTGAAGTGAAAAAAATCGAAAACCTTTAAAAATGTTACTTTTCCGCTTGTAACTCACGTGTAATTGCATATAACTTGATGAGAAGTGAGAGTTAGGCATAACTTTCGATGCTCTTTCGAATGATATACAACATGTGGCTGTATAATGAGTTCCATTTTTCGAGATCGGTAGGTCAAAAAGTCGAGCTAGCGACCTGAAATTTATGTGGAAGTGTACCCTACCCATAGGCATTACCCAGTTAAAATTGTAGCTCGATCCGACTATTTTGAAGCTTTGTGCCGCCCGCTGGAGTGGGCTGGTCCGTTCTTACAGAGAATGCGTTTTAACACAACAAATTTGATCTTTTGGAATTATTTGTTTTCTGCTGTACGCCATTAAAATATTTAAGAGCAGACTACAGAGAACTGGCTACGGCTATTGGAGGAGGCGATTTACAACCCACAAATACGGTACTTGAACACACTAGGCCATATGGGAAATTTTCGTTGCACGGAAAACTTGCATATTTGTATCAATAAATGGAAAACATGAACATTTGAATAGCCATAATCCAATTCTAAAATTCAGAGGAAATCATCTTACAAGGAGGGGCTACTCATTCTTGCGCTTGTGCTTATTTCCGGATCTCTCGTGACCTTCGCTAAAGGAGTTCAGCCTATTGATAAGGAATCGGCTTTTTGCTCGGTATAGTTCTCGATTAATTGTATTAATTGTATTTTCACTTATTAATTATACAAAATTTGGCAATTGCATAGCCATTAATGTTAGCATTTTAGACAAACATGGCGATACTGTTGACGCTTGTCGGATTTACAACCTGTGTTACAATCGCAATCGGCAGTAATCGATATGTTGCGGTATGTTTGTTTATTAATTTTGTTTTTGTGAATATCAGTTAGAACTACGACTTAGGATACGTTAAGTCGTACGGTTGTAAAAAATACAATTCCCAGGAATGGCTGTACGCATGTACTGGACTCGTGTACATCGTTTCATTCCTGATCTCCTTTCTCTTCCCTGCTGATCTACCGGCAGTTCAGACCCCAGCTCGCGCCATAACCTTCGTTCTGACCCCGCCGATGTTTACGATGTGGTGGAAGAACACTAAGGTAATGGACTATTATTTTCAGAGTAAACACATACGACGTCATGTTCAGCATAAATTTGAGATCGTAAACTATACAATTATGGCATTGGACTATTACTTTGGAGGAGATAAACCAGCATGACGTCATGTTCGACTTACATTTCCAATCGTAAACAATGTACTTTGCAGATTCTTGCCTACGAGCGTGTAAAGGCGGCCAGACTGAGTGCTCAGGATCACCTGCATCTTCTATTATCAACTGTAGCTGCTGCAGCGGCTGCGGAGAGCTCGGATGCTGAGAGGTTGTTGTTCCATGAACAAATCAGCAAACCCCCCCGGAGTCTTATCTACGATACATTATGCATATGATTTAATCCAACCAGCATAATCTTCCCCTACCTTCGCTCATCGGTTCATAAAGTACCTGTAATAAAGAAAAAAGATTAAATATTAAAGGTCAGCAGCGCCTGCAGGAACAGCACCTGCTGCACGCCCTGCAAGTAATAGGGCCTGCTCGGTCTCGTCCAGTGATCAGAGCAGCGTCGATATACCGGAACACGTCACGCTGGATGTTCCTGATTGAAGTTTCTTCGAATTTTGGTGATAGTGTACTTTCTCGGGCTTTCAACCTGTGTTACAATCAAAATTGATAGAAATCAGCAGAGTTATATTTGTACACTTGCTCTTGTCGAGAAAGTCACGATTATATTTTTCGGATAAACATTTAAACTAACTGCCAATTCATTGTCATCGGAACCGTCCAATTCGGTGGTTGTACCTTATTCTAATATATTGTAAATGTAGATGATGTAATACAATTAGTTTCAGAGAGATGGTTAAAATCAATGAAGAGGTTAACCGGCGTTCGCTAACTATCGGGAGATATTCGGTAAGAACACTTAGTTTTTTTTCATATCTTGATTCCATATTTCCACGATACAATTTCTAATCCAAACAACAATAATCTTACACAAACCTACAACTATTCAGGGCTCTGTTTCGAATCGGGGTCCCATATGCAAATCGAAAATTATCATTATCCCAATGGGAAACCCACTTGCAGATGGGATTCGAAAACAGAGCCCTTTTCAGGGAGCGTCCCTGTGGTGTCAATTCCTCCTCGTTATTATTCTCTTAGCGATGACAGGAGCTGCAGTTTTAGTCGCAAAACTCATTCATCCTACCCCGATTCAGCGTGGAAGGTACAATGTTGTGAAGGCACTAGGTTGGGTGATAACCTACTGGATGATAACCAAACAATGTAATGTTCTGTAGAACTTTCACAGAATCATTTTTAACATTTGAGGAACCTAATACGAATGTTCTACAGAAGGGTCATTTTTTGCTTATCATCCAGTGCTTTATTATCCGCTGTGAATATCCGACCTAGTGCCGTTCCACATAAACAAACCATGCATTCAGGTTAACATCCTATTAGCTTTGATTCTACTCATCTGCTCTATTTTCGTATCAATTGTTAACGTTAAGAGTCAGATATATAAGGTACTTATTTGCATATTATCAAAACTTCTTGGCAACTTTGCTTACTATGTCTATGAACTTACATCCAAAACAGACTCATAACTTTCAGGATTGGCTGTTCATGGCAACCGGCGGGTTGTTCCTTGCTAGTTTCGTATTGCTCATGATTATATATGTCATCGAGGCGTACCCACAGATGACTGCGCAACCGAACAATTTCATATCAAAAGAAAAATTGGCGGCTAATAACGAGCTCAAATATCCGTTCCTTGTCACACTCTTCGTTGCGACTTCTGTCATGCTGACACCGCCCACCTGCGTGCTGTTCTTCAAGAGCACAATTGTGAGAGTCCTCTTATTGCGGTTTTTGTCTCTCTGTCATTTCCATGCAACTATTAGATCGAGATAACGTATTGCTATGCACATTTAAAAAAGAACGCAATGTCAGACCGACGACACCCCTGCTCGTCCAGCGCCCCCACAAGAAGAGATAATATTCTATCATGAGAGGCCTGCAGGCTGGCTGGCTGCAAGAACACCTGCTGCACCAGAACCTGTCCGTTCTACTCCAATTCATGATGTTGCTGCAGGTGATTACTATTTTGTGTAATAACATAGAACGCATGCTGATTAAAAACATTAATATTTCTGAAGTCCCAAGGCAGTATCGGAATTAGGTCGAATTAGGTCTTAGATGATGACGTGATAGTTCTCATCCGGCCTAGTGACCTGCAGCTGGTAATGCTGCGACTCCTTTGCAGCAGCATCTGCAGCGCATTTTCCTGCTCCAAGCAATGCATGCACACGAGTCGAGTGGTCCTGCTACCGGGAACAGTTCGAATTCGGACACTGCAAGCACTAAGTTACTGTTTTCATTTAATTTTTAAAAATATATCTGGAATTATTCAGCTCATTGCAAACTTTAAATTTAAATTACAGATGAGACCAATCAGGGCTAACAAGAAAGCAGATACGGCAGGCACCGTGGATTGTACAGTGCGTTATTGCGTGTTTTACTTTTAAACAATGTGATTGACAAATGCTTCATGTATTCACTTTTAAACAATGTGATTGACAAATGCTTCATGTATATCAAAAACGGATATCTTCTCCAATCTGCCCGGATGACAGTATATATGCACCAATTCCTTCATCATCAACTGAGGTATCGCAAACATTTCATTTTCTTGCCTGGGCATTGTGGCATTTGTTCAGGGTCAGGCTCCGTCTTTGGCCCTGGATGGAAAACCCCGATACGAGGTTGACATACACGACGAGACTCCTTCGAGCAATGCGGAAGAGCTATTGCCGATATATTCAAAAGAGGTAGTTTCTTTTAAGCGGTAAAATAAAGATGCTCAATTTCAATTGCGAAACTTGAAGAATCTATTAAAATCAACTCCTTTCCGTGCTGAAGAAAATTTGCCGATGCTCTCTAATGCGGTGGGGCATTCATTTTTCGGGAAAAAAACCGCAATTTACAAATTGTACGTTCAGAGCCCAGCAACTTTGAATGAGAATCGGAAAGTTGTCGGAGATTGTGCAATCTGCATGGAGCGACCGATTGATTCGTTGTTCGTTCATTGCGGCCATCCGACTTGCTGGGAATGTGGGGAGAGGATCAAGGTAAAATTAATAATAAGAATTTATCTACGGCCGAGGCGCGAAGAAACAGTAAGGTACATGAGTGATCAAATAGCAAGGAAATGAGAATTGACTCTCAGTAATTATTCAGTGTGAGAGAGTATGGCGATTAAGGGGTGGTTCAGTAATCGGCGCTTGAATACTCAGATGTTGGGGGAGAAAGGTCATGCCGATTTTTCTTAAAGTTTTTGAATGACTCTATGACTGGTTGTAGTATCTAATTTTTGACATTTTTGCCTCAAATTCTGTGGGTATGATCATAGCTTTGAAAGTGATGGTTAGGGTTCTCTTATTGGAAAATGTGTGCATCATTTTCAGATATGTTTTATGTATAGTGCCCGTTAAACATATCTGAAAAAGACACACAAATTTTCCAATAAGGGAACCCTAGTGATGATATGATGAAGCAATTGTGAAGTGTAATCTAAATGCAGGAATCTGGTAAGGGCTGTCCACAGTGTCGGCAACCTATCGAGAAAGTGCAACGGATGTTTCTATGAGCTGATTATTGTGGAAAGTTCGGCAAATGTTCCCTGTGAGATGTCCGATGCTCGCAAGTGTTGTTTGTTGGCACGCGTTTGATGAATTCCAGTCGAATAAAGCAGCTTTCGATTTCAAATTATTGTTTTCGAAATTCAAACCGTTGTAATCGGTGGATGTATCTAGCATTTTGTGAACACTTGTTGGAAACGGAGTACATTTCAGGAACAAATGGACGATCACTGCATAAGATGCTTCAAATATACGGCAAGTTGTTAATACTTTTTTGCATGTATGACATCGTTCAGCTAATGAAAAGGTGAATGAGTTTTAGAAATGGTATTTCAGGCCGAATCATCTCGATACCAGGCATTTTTCATTGTGCTACTGACGATATCGACCGGGGCGTCTGCCGTATTCATCAATGGCAGAGATGTCAAGGATAGTATTCAGGTACGCTAACTGAAAGAATATTTCATTCAGAGGATCTGAAACATTTGCAGACTCAAATCTATGCCGTGTCTCTACTTCTGCTATGCCTAACGATTTACGTAACCGGCACGGTGGCAATGGGCAAATCTGTTGAGGTTAGAATCGTTAACGTTCATACTATGATTTTCTTATTGGAAAATTTTTTGTATGACTTTCAGATATGTTTCATGTATACTATTGGCCATATATATAGTGCACGTGAAGCATATCTGAAAATGTTATAAAAAATGTTCAATGAAAGAGCTACAGTTCATCTATCTGCTCTTCGCACCTTCATTCTATAAACTATAGATATCGTTCGGCATTTCTTGGATAATTGCCCCCCCCTCGTCCTTCGTCCTACACACTCACTTCTGTGCCATTTCTTGATTTCCGGTAGCACAACTCCTTTGTGAGTGAGAAATTATAGGGAATGAGAGGGCGGTGGGCCAAATATCCAAGAAGTGCCGATCGTTCGATAGAAAGATTGGGAAAAAACAGGACAGTTGCCTGATTTATAATTCTAATTAGTACATATGCATTTCAGGACAAATACGATCACAGCAAACGCTATGATTTTTTTCGAATTCGTATTCAGATTGTGTCTAATTCCAGACTTGGCTGTGCATCTTCACCACAGCACTATTTGCATCAGCTGTCCTTATGGCCTCCACTATTGCCATTATCGCTAAAATGTAAGTACTGCTTCTGTAGATTGCGTTTTAGACGGACCTATTGATCAATTGATGGTAATGGAGCAAAAAAATTCCAGAACAAAAAATCAAAGAGTAAAGATTAATTTACAGAGTCGCCACACTCTACAAGCCGTATCCTTTTCCCTTCCTATTCGCACCTTCGATCGCGATTAGCGTCGCGTTGATGCCACCTGCAGCTACAATGTGGTGGAAGAACATGACGGTAAGCTGTCTCTTAAGATATTTTTACAGTACTTAGACACTAGGGATGGCTAGATGGCTTAGATGACACTAGACTAAATGATATATGGCGAAAAGATGGCTTCGTAAGGAATGTTCGTAAGGAAAGATGGCCTCATGCTATACTCATACTTTTACCGATCTGACTGGCGAGAGAGAATAATCATGGGGAGATCATTTCTTGCGAAGAAATTCTTATGACACCAAGAACTCCCTATCAATCACATGACTTTCAGACCAAAGGCCAAGTGGATGGAAGCTCAGCTGAAGTCATTACCAGACCACTAGAGGAGGCGCGGAATGCGTTACATGAGGTTAATTTTGAAAAATATAACTTTCTTTATTCGATAACCGAACAAGTCGAATGAAATTCGATCGAATATATGAATTTTAAGGTTCATCGGGAGGCGAAACCCCGAAAGACTTCTCGCAAGACTGTATTGAATACTGAAGAGAAGCTACGAAGAATGAAGACTCTGGCTGAAGAGTTGAAGTCGGAATTCAGTAGTGCTTCCAATTCAGCCCGAGGCAGCGACGTAAAAATCTACGAGGTTGTTTTGAAAATTGAGGCAAATTCATAAATATATTTTCAGAATTTCAATGAACTTATGGCAAATGCTCAGGCCAGTCCACACACAGCTACACACGCGTCTGCAAAGGTATACATATTAATTGTATTCATGCGTTTATGTATCAAATTTATAAACTTTTTATCCCATTGTTTAAAACCCCAGCGAATTTCATCAAATCTAAATATTTTAATGTTGCAACACATTAATATTACAGGCAAATACATCGGTATCAGTGCCCGCTACTGATGTCAATACACAATTTGATTAAAATAATAATTCAGACTCCAATCGCTTCATTCGCTATTGGCGAGTGCAAGATATGCATGGAACGACCAATCAATGCATTGCTGGTTCATTGTGGTCACCCGATTTGCGTCGAGTGCGGAGACAAAGTGAAGGTTTGGTAGTGCTGAATCTTAGAAATTCAAGCTGGGCTATCGGAGAAAATTGCAATATCATTTTGCGTTTATGCAGAGACAAACTAATTGTAAACTTTGGAGAAATTATAGTTCGTAAACCTTCAAAGATTGTGGTGATAATTGCTCATGCAGTAGTTTGGTGAGGGGGGAATGAGATTGAATTCGAAAGAATTTAGCTTTTTGATAGTATTGTTGCAGGAATCTGGCCAAGGTTGTCCTCAATGTCGTCAGCCGATCGAGAAAGTGCAGAGGATGTTCCTCTGACAATTCTTCAATTTAGATTATCAATTTGCGCATCACTCAACAATTTTCGTACCTTATGTACCAATTACATATTATGTTCCACTTTTGTTTGCACCGCGGTATAAATCTTTCACTTCGTATTTCCGTTTCTTCAGATCCGAACCGTTATCAATCGGCCAATGTATCTGATATGATAATTGTTTAAGAATGATGATTGCAGGTTGACCATGTTTTCCTACGCTGCGATGGTGCATCGGAGTAATTACGGTAGTGATCGTTACTACGGTCGATATAGTCGACCGGCCCCATCCAACTACCGTACTCCAACAAATTATTCGCAGAAGGCATTATCACATTTACACATTAAATAAATGATTCTCAATTCAGAAGCGTATTCTGATTGTATCAACTTTCCATATCACGTCTATTCTAGCAGCGAGTCTGCGAGTATTTATATCGTTGCCTTATCGACTAGTACTATTGTTACCCGCAGCTATCCTATTTTTCTATGATATGACAGCATCATTCTGCAGATTGATTGATGCAAATCAATGTGGAAAGGTGAATTCGGTTATACTTTGCAAGTCTTATCAAATTTTAGATAAAGTAATAATCAAATTTAGGGATCATTAAAGTGGTTTATATCCATGTCAATTGCAATCTTTCTCGTGGGAATTTCAATTGCAGCTGTGGCTTTTGCCCTTGAATTCCAAGATATGAAATACTCGATCGGAGGTATTTTTCTCCTTTTGACAACCGATATTTAGAATATTGCGATAATAATAATAATAATGCGTATTATTAGTAATAATAATACTATTTATTATTATTATAATAATTATATTATATTATGAATTATAATTGCAGGTTTTGGCCTAACCACAGCTGGGGGATTAATGTTCAACGTTTGCTTTGTAGTGCATCGTTGGAAGGTTGTCATTATTGGAATGTGCTTTCTAAATAATGACTTTTAGAAGGCATTGCATGAGCGGAGAACTAAGAGGAAACCGTGCATCAGAGAAGATGTTCTTTTCGTTACTGTTGTAAGACTTTTGGGAAATTTTTTTTTGGGGATTATATTTTCCTGAGATAAAACAATTACTACATGTAGGTTGCACTACTCTCTTCAGTATTCTTGTGCGTGGATTACTGCCGACCACTTTCGTGCATTCCAATCACAATATGTTTCCTCTTCTTCTATTTCTACAAGGCCTACGCTGATGAGTTGAGACGAGAACAGGTTTTTTTCGAATATTCCTTCATAGTGTAATCGTAACTTTTCCAGAAGGCAACCAATTGTTTCGGGACCTTTATTTGCATAATTTTCCAACTCATTATAATTATGGTCACCTTGCGAGCGGCTACTGGTGTCAATGTATTCATTCCTAAGTCCGGCATTGGCCCTCTAGCCATGGAGAGCCCTGAGTTTTGGTCTGGATTAACACCAAAATGGAGAAAGAATCTGCCTGAATTGGCTCCATTCGCAGCAATGTACTGTGTGCTCTACTTCGTCTACTACTGCATGGATTTTCTCGTAAATGTAGGTTGGAAGTATGGAGAACGTTTATCTTCAGTAATGAATGATTAATAGTATGTGTACTATCCCAAAACTAGGATAATAAGCAAATAGTGCTATTCCTATCAAGTTGAATTTCCTCCTATTGAGGATATACGATTTAAACGGGAAATACTACCTTTCAGATGGACAACTACTCAAACGGTGAACCAAACGTTCCCGAACAAAGAGTAGTAGAGGAAAGGCGGACTGCTACATCAACCTCGAAAGCTACTGCAACCTCAAGAGATAAAGGTGTAGTCTAGTGATGCCAAAACGGCCCGCGCTCTCCTCGTTTCACACGCTCTCTCGCTCTGTCTGACCGGCGAGAGAACGTGTGCAACGAGGAGAGCGCGCGCCGTTTTGGCGTCACTAGTGTAGTCAGGGCAAGATAAGCTATTGTTGTCACGAAACGACTACTCTAGCCTTTGGCTAAGAATCTCCGCTTATAGGACACGTTCCCATCCGAGCGATTCCATTAAATTTCGCACGGCGACCGAAGTCAATGACTACAAGAACTGCACAAACGAGTTCTTCGCGACCAGTAATGGTCCATTCGACTCAAGCTTCATTCGAATCAATAAGTGAGACCGAAGAAAGTATTGATAATCCGACGCATGTATCTCTCATGCAACCGGACTAGTTAATCGTGTTCATTTATATTGATGTTGTGAAAATTCTGATAAAGTCTGACGCCGAATAACTTCGTCTTTTCGCTCATAACATTTTGTAATTCAAAATTCATTCTATAACCTGAATTCATCCAAAACAAGTAGTATCGCTAGTGCAAATACAATTTTTATATACTGATTTATCAGATCAGACAAGCATAGAATTATGTAAACTAAAATCGACAAATAAGCATGCAATAGAATAGATCTGAAAATCTAAGATCTGACAATTTCTAAAGACGGACATATAACTTATGCGAAGATGGCCCATTTTTTTCCAACTCCCTCATTAATCAGGTAGGCAAATGTTATTCTTTTTCGGCAATTCGTTCCCATTTTCGACTTTCTCCGAGTAGCTTATTACTGGAATCTTTGCTGGGGTAACTGCAAAATATACAATGAATATCTTACATTTAAATTTTTTGCACACATAATTCGAAATTTGTCGTTCTACAAGTAATCGCCCTTACCTCCATTTACAACTTGCTCGGAGCAGCTTATATCGGGATTTATCTTTGTTAGGATTTCCACCGAATTCCTATCCTTCCCAATCTCCATTCCCCCTTCCTTTGCCCGAATAATTGCATGCCATGTCGCGAGTATAGCCTGACTGTCAGTCTGGAAAATACTGATGACTGTGCAAGACATCTTTGGGCTGCCTTGCATTCTGAGTCTATTCATTCTGCGATCTAGCGAGAGACATTATGAGGAATCAAGGCAATCTTTTCGATTCAAAAATAGCACCTTGAGAAATGCCGCGAGAGAGAAATACTTGAAGAGCATGATGGACACCATGTACGCGAATCAAGCCGTGTGGAAGAGCGCATGAATTAATTGATATTTATTTTTGTAATTTTTATTTCAAAGCGTGCAAATGGCGAATTTTGAGTTCAAAATGAGAAGATTGTGTACCTGATTGGTCTCCTCGATAGTTCGAACCGTGCAATCCACTGTGCTATTCCCAGTGCGGATTTCTTCTGCGGGCACTTGAACGAAAATGGAGAAGAAAGTGGCAGCAAAGAAGAAGAAAATAAGGAGAAAATAGGTCGAATTGGGCGTCTGAAATTGAATTTCACATCATCATCATCATCATTTTATCCAGGACGAAGGTTTACAATATGTGTCTTTACAGACAAAACAAAGAAAACGATTGGGGTCATTTATCTTCCACGTTGCATAATCTCCTCTCCACGTGGGGCGGGGTCTGGATGTGCTGTCCTCTCTCTCCAGAGATCTCGGTTCAGAGTGTGTCGCTCTGTCAAACTTCGCATTGCGAAATCTTGCCTGATTCCTTTCATCCAACTCATTTTGGGTCTCCCCACTAGTCGCCTTCCAGTCGGCTGATACTGGAGTATCCTTTGGTATGGATGATCTCTATCTCTTCTCTTGATGTGTCCGTACCATCGCAATCGTTTCTCCCTCACTTTCTCGACTATTGATGCGATACCGAGCCTTTCTCTGACTCTTTCATTACGAGCTCGATCTTTCATGCTGATCCGACAGGTCCATCTAGCCATTTTCATCTCAGCCACAGTCAGTGTATCCTCCAATCCAACTGTGAGTGCCCAGTTCTCACTTCCGTACATCATAGCCGGACGGATTATCGATCGATAGACTTTGCCTTTCAATCGAATCCGAACTATCTTATCGTGGAGGACACCACCACACGCCTTGTACTTGGCCCCAGCAGTTCTTATTCGGTTGCTCACATCTCTATCTGACCCTCCACTTTCATGTACCATTCATCCGAGATACCTAAACTCATTCACTTGCTGTATCACTTCTCCATCATCATCTTCCATTCTTACTTCTTCTCCACCAATCACATCTAGCTCCGATTTACGGGTGTTTAGTGTGAGCCCTCCAGCTTTCAACCTTCTTTGAATCTCCTTCACTTTTCTCTCTAATCGCATGACATCTGAGTCGATCAGGCATAAGTCATCAGCGTATGCAAGACAGTTCGGTGCCAACTCCATACAATCTCCGAGTACCGTCTTAAGTACGGTAATGAAGAGCAGGGGGCTCAATGCACTTCCCTGATGCACTCCGACTCGGACTGTTACTTCTCTCGTTGCACGGAATGGAGTTCGCACAATTGCCGTTGCCCCTTCGTACATCTCTGTAATCAGTGTCACATATGGTTCAGGCACTCCTTTCTCCGTCAAACTTCTCCAAATCTGTCTCCTTGGTGTCCGATCGTACGCCTTTTCGAGATCGAGAAACACGACGTATAGTTTCTGACAAAATTGAATGTTTCGTTCAACCATCTGACTCAGTAAGAACATTGGTTCTCATGTGGAAGAACGTGTGGAAGCTCACAAATCCAAATTGGGTCGGGTTCAATTCCATTATGACTCTCAGTCTTCTATCAACACATCGTTCAAGGATCTTCATCGTATGAGAGATCAGCTTGATTCCGCGATAGTTTCCACAGTCTCTTACATCGCCTTTCCCTTTATAGATTGTGACAATCTCACTCTTCCTCCAATCATCAGGCATTCTCTTTCCTCTGAGTATCCGGTTGAATAGTCTCGCTAACCACCAAACTCCCGTCTCTCTTACTGCCTTCCATGCATCTACTGGTATCTTGTCTGGGCCATATGCTTTTCTCCATGGGCATCTTCCGATAGCCCACTTATAAGCCCTCATCTTAGCTTCATGAATCACTTTACGGCATTCCCACTTCTTCTCATCATACTCTACTCTACTCTCAACACTCTTCAGTCGGAACCATTTCCGAAACGCCTCCTTCTTTTCCTTGGTTGCTTTTCGAACTCCATCGTCTGTCCAAAACCACGACTCTTTGTCTGTCTTACGCCTTCCTTTCGTTTTACCCAGGACTCTTCTGGCGCACGACAATATTCTTTCCTTAGTCTCGTTCCAGATTTCATCAATCTCCATCTCTTCATTCAGGGGATCCAACCCTAGTGCTCCTTTCACAATCATCTCCCTTTCAAAGGCCTCTCTATTATCCTTCTCCTTCAACTTCCACCATCTGATCTTTGGTTCCATTCTCTCTAACTGTTTCACCTTCTTTACACCCAATTCTCCCCTCAATTTCACGTCACAAACCACTGGTTTATGTTGTGGGGCCGTATCTTCTGATGGTATCACTTTCACATCCTTCACTATCCATCTATCTTCCTTCCTCATCAAGAGATAGTCAATTTGAGTATTCGCCCCACCGGAATAGTACGTGATCAAATGACTCTCTCTTTTCTCGAACATTGTGTTCAGCACAGCCAGGTGATGTTGCTGTGCGAATTCCAGCAACCTTACACCATCCACATTCTGTCTACCGTATCCTTTGCCTCCATGCACGGTACCATCTCCTAATATTTCCGCCTCTTTGCCCACATGTCCATTCCAGTCTCCTCCCAATATCACTGTCTTATCTTCTTTCATCGAGTCCATCACCTCACTCACTCTGGAATAAAATTCTTCCTTCATCCGCTTATCCAGTCCAGTTTGTGGTGCATATGCAGATATTATGCAAATGTTCTCCCCTGACACATCGAGTTTCACTCTCATCAACCTCTCGTTGAATCTTTCAACTTCAATCAGACACTCTGAGGATCTAGGGGATAACACTACAGCCACACCATTTTGCAATCCACCTCCTTCTGAGCACACGACTTGGTATCCATTTACCCATCTACTCTCATCTCCCCTTCATCTAATCTCTTGAACACATAGCACATCAATTTTTCTTCGCATCATCATGTCCACCAGCTCCATCAACCTTCCGGACAACGTTCCAATGTTGAGCGTTCCAATCCGAGCACATTAATTTCTTTTCAACTTCATGTGAGAGTGCAATACTGTCGATACAGTATCTCTCCGTTTCAGCACTCTTCGCTCTATTTTTCTCACTTCCCGTTCATAAGGTTAATCTTCCTTTGTTTACTACAAGGGCCTTTGTCTGTTTTCACGTACAATACGCAAACAACAAACAAACAAACAACCAAACAACAAATAAACAATTGCCCGCACGCAAATTCGGTTCCCTCACGAAACGGTCACCAACTGTGATCTTTGATCTGTGATCTCAGGCCGATCACCCTCCCCTCGTCCAATCCTCAGACCGTCTCCGGTTTCACACATAATCGTTCTCTGGTCACTGACCCTGATCTCTGATCTTTGATCTCTGATCTTTGATCTCTGATCACCGAGTACTTCACACAGAACACACCTCGTATCGTGCACCGAGTCCACATTGAAGAAACATGTTCCATAATGTTCCATAGTGGAACATTTTTTTCCATGTTTTTCCATTTTCGAAATTCTATATTAAAATGGATGAACTGATGGCTGTATTTGTGTGCGGAGCTTCAATACTTTATTTTTAATCGATTTGAGTGAAAAAAAGATGAGAAAATATTCATTAATTTATTATTTGAGCTATTTCAGCAAAAAATCCTATAATTGGCATTTTCCGATCGCTAAAAGTTTACTACAGAGCAGGTTACGGTACTCACTGGTCTTTCGTGAGTTGTTCTCTTTTATCTTTGCCTATTCCCGCATTCACTTTTTTCGGAGATTCTAATCAATAATTCACTGCTTTCTATTGATTATTTGCTGCAATTCCATGTCCTCATATCACCACCTGAGTATCCGCCTCTGTTAAATGCCCTGTTCGCTTTCAAAAACCGCGTCATTAAGCTAACTTCATTGTTTAATTGCAATTGCTCTGTTTTTGTGCTCATGTATTGGACGCCCATGCACGTTTCACTACCCACTACTCTTATTTAGCATGCGCCGTGTTCGCGTTTAGTCGATATTCACACTTTGACTATGGGAAAATCGATTTATAGTATGTTTTTGAGGCCACTTTTCTCGCGTGGTTTGCTTGCTTTTCGCCAAGTTGTTTCCCCTTATTGTTCGATTTTCGTGCTGTTTAAATTTACATATTCTAGGATGAACCGCACTCTTGGATTCCGTCGCCTCGCTGTCCGCGCCACCCAGCAGACGCGCGCCTCCTCTGGCAGTTCACGCCCGCCGACAGCACCATGACCGCCTGGAGAAAGGTACGCCTCCTTGACGTTACACTATTAGTCCATTCCATCCCTGGTCAATCAACGTATTTATTGATTTCGCTTGGTTATGTATAATAGCTTGATTAATTGACTGGAACCGTAAAATTATCACTATTAGTAAGGGAACGCCGGCAATAAGTCGCAGTTTTTAAATAAATGCTCGAATATAATGGAATCCCGTTCCAGATCTTCTACGTCGCTTCTCTTCCGTGCCTCGCCCTCACCATGTACGCCGCCTTCACGGTATGCTTTATTTTATTTGATTTTTTATAAAAGTTGTTTTTATATTGGGTGAAACCACCTTTATGTTGTTGTTATCCTCAAATTTTTTAATGCCCTCTTGCACTTCTTACGGAGACAGCTTCAAAATAATGTTGTTACACTGCTGCATTTTGCAATATAGGTGATTCTATCATATTCCTCTTTTCCAGGACCACGCGAAGCACGGGAGTCAGCTAGCCCTACCTCAACGTGCGCAACAAGGTTATTTTTCATTTATTTATTTAAATTTGTGCGGTTTGCTCACTTTCGAGAAACGATTATGCACGTTCGTAACCTTATTTTTATGAGAGAACTTGAAACGTCCTTGTTATTGTCCGTTGGTGTGCACAAGCTGTTGATAGAGAAATAAGTTGCAAGCAACCATAGTCATAGTTACTGCATTTTGTTTGAATCTTTATCTAATCTGCATTAATCCTACTCCGTTTGCAGCATTTCCCTTGGGGCGACGGCAACCACTCCCTCGTCCACAACAAGAGCGAGCAGTGCGTGCCCGGAGTGGGCTTTGAGGAGGACCGCAAGCACCACTAGAGGAGCAACGAGTAGATGGAGGTGAGTTGCTTATCGTCTTCCATTAACGCGTGACCCTACTCGCATTGTTGTTCTACTTTCTTTGGAACATAAATCTAATTAGTGAAACATTAAAATTACTGGGACTTGACATCGTATTGTATTTAGTCCATTATTGAATCAAGAATCTTGATGCGATTATTTTTCTAAAAGGGAGCACTTTCTACTACTCATTCGCAATTTATCAACTTAATTGCATTGCTTTAAGATGGGCGCGAGCTGATCAACGTCGACGACACGACGACGAAGCGCACGCGCGGATTCGGATTCACCACTGGTTAGTTCGTTACACATTTTTTTTGTTTACTTTGTCTTACGTGTATAAAACACATAGCAGTAACTAATTGCGATAAAATGGTCCAGTTGTTTATTTATTATAAGTTTGAAACGTGGGTTTGCTTGGTAGATGGGAAGGGAGAGTGAGTTGCTTACAATCTTTCATTCGATTGTAAAGGTGTGATAAGCTGAACACGATTGTGACTACTACCTAACAATTTCCCTCATTAGAAAAATTCATGCAATCCAAACAATATTTGTTCCAGGCAGTCTCGGATCACTCGACGAGGATAAAGGAATCCCCCCCCTCCCTTCCCCTCCCTCCAATTAGTGACCCCCCAATGTGATTAGGAGAACATCCGATTATTTTGGACTGATTTATTGCCCCCATTCCCTCTCTTGTTGTTTAGTATGATAACTAGGTTATTATATGTTATCAAATCACTGTTATTGCTTCGGCAATTTCATTGTATTTGTAAATTAGTAAATTCTTTACGCTATTTTTTTTAGTTTGAGCCTCGGGGACACAAGTACGGATTCCAGTTAGACTACACATTGTGCAACTTAGGCGATCGTGTACATTAGGTCACATCGTAGAACATCTTTATTGCAATTTTTTGACACATCGGCGACAAACGATTACGATAGAGATTCGACGATATAACAATTGATAGATTCATCGTGAAAACAGTAGATAGAATGTAAACTAGTCTTTAACGGGCTTTCCATCTACTTCAATGACTCTTCTCATTTGGGTGTGCACATGTCGAATGTAATTTTGGCATTTATCGGCAGTGAGCACGTTCGTCCAGAACTCGTTGATTCCCTCTACTAGGTGGGGCACGTTAGTGGGCTTCCAAGTCGTCTTGAGATATCGCTTCATTTCTCCCCAGACCAACTCCACAGGATTGAGGTCTGGGGATTCTGCAGGCCAGTCCTCTGTCTTCAATGATTAGGGTTATTTTTATATCTCTCAACTAGAATCACAATGTTTACTTTCTTCACGTTCTCTACCGAGTGCCCTTTATCATGCAGATCAGAAATGGTACCTCGATCTCCTCCCTTTTGAGGAACTCCTTGGTTATGTTTGCTTTATGACAGGGCGCATTGTCCTGCACCAGCAATGACTTCCCTCCGAAGTTCTCCCTAAAACGTGAGTCTTTTCTTCGGATGTAGTTACATTTTGTTTTAGTATTTCCGATAATTCAGACTATTATGAGTATTTATACGATACTTACACACCTTTCCCACTCCACGTATCCGTCCCTGAGGATCTTGCAGTACTCGACTGCATCGACTCGGCATGAACCATCTAGGACAACCAGGTTGGTCGGGCCTTTCCAAGAGATCCCACCCCACACAAGCACCTCAATCAGACACATTTAATTCACAATTGAGATATACTCCAACCTTCTGAGGGTGCTTGAAGGTACTTTTTATGCGTCTATCCCTTGCCGTAGGCAACACCCAGACCTTCCTTGAGTTGGAATCGAGTTGAATCATCGATTCATCCGTGAAGATGTGCTTCCGGAAGGTACAGTTCTCCTCGATTCGTGCCTTGCACCAGTCGACTCGAGGTTGGCGATTCGCCAGACGGACTGAGTGACCATATCTCACGTCCAGATTGACATAGCCAATCTCCTTCCTGATCCTTTCCACTGGGTACTCGGATAGCTGAAATAGAAATAATTGGGAAAACAAGTGATTGTGTGTACCTGCAGGCCGAATTCTGTCTCGATGGATTGGAGAAGAGACGAGAGAGTAATCTCGTCGTCGTCCTCGTACATCTTCGCGATGTGAGACCGAACGGCAGGGTACAGATCGGGAGGGATGGTCTCAGGTCGAGGAGAGTACTCCTTCTCCAGCTTGGGTGGGAGGGCAAGAAGACGCTGAATGGTCGTCGGGGAGACCACATGGCCCATGGCAAGAAGGCGCCTCGACATTTCCGTATAAGGGATTCCTTGATCATCCCATCCCACTAAGCAGTCCTTCCATGTCTTGTCCACGTTCTGTTCAAATTATTAATGTTCACGAGTGAAAGGAGATGATAAAATGTCGATGCTAAATACTCACAATGCTTGCCAGAGATTGCGCCATTGTAAGATGAACTCGTTTCCAACGAAGAATGGAGAGTACCTGGAATGTTAAAATTGAGAAGGACATGCATATCATGGTTTCATAGATGTCGGTGATCATGCTTATCGATGGGGACTTCGAACTAGTCGATCGTAGTTCTCTCAAGAAAGGAAGCGTCGAGGGACTGGGCGAGAAATGTTTCTTCGAGTATCACGGTGTGAGAAAGGAGGGCATATTCTGCCAGGGAGGATTCCACAAGGCAATGGAGAAGGAAATCGGAAATTGGAGAGATGGGACAAAGACGATCGACAATCAACGGAAGAAGAAAGATCTGGTCAGCCAATTACAAAGTGAGATTGAAATGAACGGTTCGCAGAAGCGAACGGTCATCGTCCGGGGAAAGTCAGTGGAAGTGGCAGTGAGAGAGAAGAGAGAGAAGAGGAAGAAGGAATCAGGTAGGTCATTCCTTCCATCGCAAATCGCACGCGAAATATCAGATGATGGACTATCCGCAGTGGAGAAGAAGGCCAAGGTTGTGAAAGGTAAGTTTTCACACTCGTTTTGTGCTAGAACTGTGAATTCAGGGGGAGCAGGGAGAATGAAAGGAGAGAACGAAAGGACTTCCCGATCTGCAGGAGGTTAGATTTTCGAAGATTGTACGGTTTCCGGAGAGGTAGTATTCAGGAGATGGAACTGGTGATGATATCAGTGGTCTTTCACAGATGATGGTCCGGTTGAATAGTGGAGAATCCACAGGAGATCGGCGACCAGGTTAAATGAAATGATAATTTATCTCAATACAAAACATAGAATCGTCGAAATCTCGGAAATTGGGACGGAGTGTGGAGAGGGAATCAAACCGGAACCCGACCCCTGTGCTGGACGATTCGGAGGAGGAGGAGGGAGCTGCACCCGATCTATCAGGACTGAGCGGGGATGGAGCAATCTGTAAGAATTCCTTTGTTTATGATATGGAGCGTTTCATGTATGAGTGATCTACCTACATGCTGGGCAATAGCCGATTCAGGGAGAGAGATAAAGGGAGAAGTAAAACCTTTTCTTCAGTGCTCGCAGCAGTGCAGGCGATGGGGAGCACTCTCGGGAAGCACATGAAGGCGCTCGAGAAGAAATTCGACGACGGCATGAGAAAAGTCAATGCCAGAATCGACCGCCTGGAGGATCAAGCTGATGAGATCGCCGATGCTGTTGAGGGACAGCGAGCTATGGTCAGTACTGTAGCACACACTGGAATCCAGAATAGCAGAGAATGCAAATGAATTCGTTATAGTGTCATTACTGTGTACATCTAGGTTCGTCAAGTGGCATCTGCTACTCCCTCCATAGTAGCAAATGCTCAGAAGGCAGCGCAAGGCACGGACTCGATCAAGGATATGATGCCAGCCCCACCCAAAGGTTTTCTACTCTCATCTTATTATAAGTCAAAAACATTCTTACAGACTTCGTCTATAAGTACCTGTCGATAGAGGAGGTGGCTGTGCTGGATGAAGAGCACAAAGAACTGCTCTCCTTTGCGAACGCTCTCGATAAAAGGGTCTTCACGATCCAAGAACGCAGAATGTCGATTAAAGATAGAGATCAGTCAAAGTGGACCTGGATGAAGAATGTAAGATCATATTATAGTTAATTAGAAGTCGCTCACCGTTTACTTACCATTCTCCTTGCAGTGTCTTCTCCATCTCCGTAGATTCGGAATTGGACTGAGGGGAAAGGACGGAGAGGTGATCTGCATCGGAGCAGTGAGGAAGCGACTCAACTCGTACGCTTCACTGAGAAGAATACAGTTTGAGAAGAATGGTATTGAGATGGACGAAGTGGGGGGAGAGGGGATTGAGGAGATAGGAGGGGAGAATGGTATGGGCGAGGATGAGGAAGAGGGTCCAGAGGGAGTGGACAATGTGGCTGACGAAGGAGATCACATGGGAGGGAACATGGGAGGATACCCGGTAGAGAATCCCCCTATCCAGAGAGAGGGTAGCAGAGAATATTTGCAACTCTAAGCCCTACTTTCCATTATAGATGTTCCCATAGTAAGGTCGTCGTTGTTAATTCTGTGAATTATGTTACTGTATCGTCTTTTTTTCCATCGTAATGGTCCCATTGTCTTCCAAGTTTCCGCGTTTTTTTTTAAACGTTAAATAGATGGGATCTAATGTACACGATCGCCTAAGTTACACAACGTGTAGCCTAACTGGAATCCGTACTTGTGTCCCCCGAGGCTCAAACTAAAAAAAATAGCGTAAAGATCTTACTACTTTACAAATACAATGAAAATGCCGAAGCAATAACAGTGATTTTATAACATATAATAACCTAGTTATCATACTAAACAACAAGTGAGGGAATGGGGGCAAACAATCAGTCCAAAGTAATCGGGTGTTCTCCTAGTCACATGGGGGGTCCCTAATTGGAGGAGGGGGGGGAGGGGATTCCTTTATCCTCGTCGAGGGATCCGAGACTGCCTGGAACAAATATTGTTTAGATTGCATGAATTTTTCTAATGAGGGAAATTGTTAGGTAGTAGTCACAATCGTGTTCAGCTTATCACACCTTTACAATCGAATGAAAGATTGTAAGCAACCCACTCTCCCTTCCCATCTACCATGCATACCCAGGTTTCAAACTTATAATAAAGAAACAACTGGACCATTTTTATCGCAATTAGTTTCTGCTGTGTGTTTTTATGCACGTCTAAAGTAAACAAAGAAATGTGTAACGAACTAACCAGTGGTGAATCCGAATCCGCGCGTGCGCTTCGTCGTCGTGTCGTCGACGTTGATCAGCTCGCGCCCATCTTAAAGCAATGCAATTAAGTTGATAAATTGCGAATGAGTAGTAGAAAGTGCTCCCTTTTAGAAAAATAATCGCATCAAGATTCTTGATTCAATAATGGACTAAATACAATACGATGTCAAGTCCCAGTAATTTTAATGTTTCACTAATTAGATTTATGTTCCAAAGAAAGTAGAACAGCAATGCGAGTAGGGTCACGCTTTAATGGAAGAAGATAAGCAACTCACCTCCATCTACTCGTTGCTCCTCTAGTGGTGCTTGCGGTCCTCCTCAAAGCCCACTCCGGGCACGCACTGCTCGCTCTTGTTGTGGAAGAGTGAGTGGTTTCCATCGCGCCAAGGGAAATGCTGCAAACGGAGTAGGATTAATGCATAGATTAGATAAAGATTCAAACAAAATTCAGTAACTATGACTAGAAATCTCAGAAAAAAAACTGCGCAGTATCGTATTATTCATAAGTCTAAAGGGATATTTTCGTTCCTTCACCTGACAGTAACGAATCCAGGCATTACTATAGTGAATATAATTCAAGCAGGAGATATTTCTCAGTTAAATAATCCCAGTAAAATCGATAACTCTTGTCTACATTGTACTTTTCTTTTAATAAATTCATCTCGGGTGTCCATCAAGAGATCCCTTCTGCTCACCGGGTGGAATCGTGCCGAGGAGGTTCTTGAATCGGAAGCCGCGAACGTCCAGAATCGTCTCCGAGTACCCGATTCCCTACATCGATTAATTAAATAATTACTAATGCTACTTTCAAATTGATTAATTCAATTCGTCTAGCTTTGTATCAACAGATGCAACAACTCTAGATATAAATATATATAAATAGGACTGGGATTCATGAACAATAGAGGCATAGGGGGCAATGGATGCAATCGTTCACCTCTAGATACTTCCTCAGCAGTTCCCTTCCCTGCTTCCATCCAATCGCATTCGCTGACTCCAGTGGGTAGGCGTCCACATCGATGGGCTCGTTCGGATCTGCAAGAATTTAATTTTTCAAATTAAAATAGTTAAATATATTGCTATGATAAATTGATTCGTACTGTTCGCATCTTACATACGGAATCGGGAAGCGTGAGCAATAAAAAGAAATGAGTTCCACATGAAATCAACAAACCGGGGGCGCCCTCCTCGTATTTCGGCGGCTCTTCTCAGCTGTTCGTCAGGTGGTAGTTTTTGTTTCTGAAATAACCGAAGATGACTGAGCTGATAAATTTTTTCTTCAACAATAATCCGGGATTAGTTCACTGTAACGAGAGAAAAATATAGTTCTAATTTTCAGAAAAGAAAAGACGAATATGGATATGAACTAACAACGAAATGTGTGCAGGAAATGGATGAGACACGGCATACCTCTCCTGCTTGGGGCAGTACTCGAGCATTTTGATTCTCCTCACGAGGTATGCCTTCAGATTCTCATGTCGCTCGCCAGGCCTGTAAGGGGAAGAACATAACAATATAATTTCCTTGGCCGAAATTTAAACGAAAAAAAATATTCATGTGTTGCTACCTAAAAACGTGGGGACCATCACTGTGCGTAGTCACACTAAAACAATCAGCAAGAATACAATAAATTCAATACGTAGATCAGCAATACGAGTATGGAAGAAGATAAGCAACTCACCTTCATCTACTCGTTGCTCCTCTAGTGGTGCTTGCGGTCCTCCTCAAAGCCCACTCCGGGCACGCACTGCTCGCTCTTGTTGTGGAAGAGGGAGTGGTTGCCATCGCCCCAAGGGAAAGGCTGTAAACGGAGTAGGATTAATGTATAGATTGGTGACCGAATCAAACAAAATTCGGTAACTATGACTATGGTTACTTGCGAGTTCTCTCTCTATCAAAAACGCATATTTGCAGACACTAGTAAAAGAAGGACGTTTCAAGTTCTCTCATAAAAATATGGTTACGAACGTGCATAATCGTTTCTCGAAAGTGAGCAAACCGCACAAATTTAAATAAATAAATGAAAAATAACCTTGTTGCGCACGTTGAGGTAGGGCTAGCTGACTCCCGTGCTTCGCGTGGTCCTGGAAAAGAGGAATATGATAGAATCACCTATATTGCAAAATGCAGCAGTGTAACAACATTATTTTGAAGCTGTCTCCGTAAGAAGTGCAAGAGGGCATTAAAAAATTTGAGGATAACAACAACATAAAGGTGGTTTCACCCAATATAAAAACAACTTTTATAAAAAATCAAATAAAATAAAGCATACCGTGAAGGCGGCGTACATGGTGAGGGCGAGGCACGGAAGAGAAGCGACGTAGAAGATCTGGAACGGGATTCCATTATATTCGAGCATTTATTTAAAAACTGCGACTTATTGCCGGCGTTCCCTTACTAATAGTGATAATTTTACGGTTCCAGTCAATTAATCAAGCTATTATACATAACCAAGCGAAATGAATAAATACGTTGCTTGACCAGGGATAGAATGAACTAATAGTGTAACGTAAAGGAGGCGTACCTTTCTCCAGGTGGTGATGGTGATCTCGGCGGGCGCGAGCTGCCCGGAGGATGTGCGCGACTGCTCGGTGGCGCGAACAGCGAGGCGAAGGAATCCGAGAGTGCGGTTCATCCTAGAATATTTAAATTTAAACAACACGAAAATCGAACAATAAGGGGAAAACAACTTGGCGAAAAGCAAGCAAACCACGCGAGAAAAGTGGCCTCAAAAACATACTATAAATCGATTTTCCCAGAGTCAAAGTGTGAATATCGACTAAACGCGAACACGGCGCATGCTAAATAAGAGTAGTGGGTAGTGAAACGTGCATGGGCGTCCAATACATGAGCACAAAAACAGAGCAATTGCAATTAAACAATGAAGTTAGCTTAATGACGCGGTTTTTCAAAGCGAACAGGGCATTGAACAGGGGCGGATACTCTGGTGGTGATATGAGGACATGGAATTGCAGCAAATAATCAATAGAAAGCAGTGAATTATCGATTAGAAACTCCGAAAAGAGTGAATGCGGGATAGGCAAAGATAAAAGAGAACAACTCACGAAAGACCAGTGAGTACCGTAACCTGCTCTGTAGTAAACTTTTAGCGATCGCAAAATGCCAATTATAGGATTTTTTTGCTGAAATCGCTCAAATAATAAATTAATGAATATTTTCTCTTCTTTTTTTCACACAAATCGATTAAAAATAAACTATTGAAGCTCCGCACACAAATACAGCCATCAGTTCATCCATTTTAATATAGAATTTCGAAAATGGAAAAACATGGAAAAAAATGTTCCACTATGGAACATTATGGAACATGTTTCTTCAATGTGGACTCGGTGCACGATACACTCGAGTGGATCACACTGATACACACTCACACAGCGGATCACCTGATCAACGCTGGCACACACGAACACAGCTCGAAAGCTCAGGGAGAGACTCCCAACACGAGGATCAACACCTCAACACAGCCGACACCGAGTCTCCAGACGTCCGAGTACAGCACACGAGTAGTAGCAACGGAGGAGACAGCTAGCCGGAACTAGGGGGGCGTTCTGTTGCAAGAACTGTCGCCCCTTCTCCTCACTCTACGGAGAGTAGGCCGAAGCGACCGCCCCCGACCGAGTGAAAAGTGAAAAGTGAAAAGTGAAAAGAAAAGTGAAAAGTGAAAAGTGAAATGTGAAAAGTGAAAAGTATATCACTAATCAATGGAGGTACATATTTCTAATACAATAGTGATGCCGGATTTTGTTTCTCGAGCTCTACTCTTCCAAACACGTATTAAGAACGTGTATGAAGATGTAACGATAAAAACAAATGTTGAAAATAAATCTTCTATTGTACCGAGTTCCGGAGCGGTTCGAATAGTCGAACGATGCCGAAGAACAGAGAGAAGGATAACGAGAGGAATGATGAGAATCCGGCCGACCTCGAGACAGAAGTAGATCCCGACTAGGTCAAGCACCTCAAATATCGATTTAAAAGTTATATTTAAAAATTAAGTATATCACGCGTGTCGCGTTATATTCGAATAAACCCTGGTACAGACGCAGGGGTGAAAAATTTATCAGGCTGTTCACAATTATATTTGAATCTTACGCGACACGCCTGTTATAATTCACTATGTTCGGTACGCAACCCTATCAGTTAAAGAAATCGAAATATTAAGATAACGGGTAAATCAAGAAACAACGAAACTCACCCCGACGAGAACCAAGGCTGCCAATCCGGTCATTCTCCATTTATTGGCCACTGGCTTTTCATTCAAGGTGCTCTCGATATCCTGCAGAGTAAATTTGCGAAATAGAACAGACGTAACAAAATTCAAATACACTTGCGTAATTTCTAAACATTTTTTTTTCAGTTATGTGTTATGAAAGTCCCAGACTCTTGCAGACCGTTGCAACTACTAGTTGCAAATTTTCGACGCAAAGAGATTCGATGACTAGAATTTGCTCACCTCCCATTTGTACTCCACGAAGTATCTGTGAAAGAAGACGAAACCGATGGCAAACATCGCAAATCCGACGAAATCGACGAATTCCAATTTGTAATACTCTAGGATTGCATCGAAAACGACAGCGATTGAGTAAATCAACGCGCCGAGCATAATTGCAGCACCGGTGATATAGATACGAGTCTTTAGCTGGTCCTGAAAATGCAGTTTCATTACGTTGATGGTGATACAATGCATACATTGGCATGTCAAGGTAAACTTAACGCTCGATAGTACTTTCGAAAAGGAAAAATATTCACAACATGAATAGTAACCCGTTCCAATAGAATTGTTGAAAGTTATGAAGTTTCAACGATGCTATGTATAGTAATTTCATAGTAGCCATGCAAACATGCAATGATTGCATGCCATAAATTGGCTTGTTAGAAATGTGTTTTGTATTATTCATTTATATACATTTGTGTAAATAAAGTAGCACAACCTTGCTAAGGACCTTCTTCCTGTTCTGTCTGACCATACAGTGATAAGCAGTCGCCTTGTAGAGATAGAACACGAGTGCTGGCAGGTAAAGAGCGTATCTAAACGGATCTAAAACTTTACCCAGGAAATCGCAGAAACTAAAATTTTCTGAATTCGGGCGATTTTTTCGGCCCAAATTCAGGAAATGATAGCAGCTTTCTGCGTTTTCCAAATGTCGTGTTGCTTGAGATACTGTTCTAGCAGTAAAGCGATGGTGGTAAGTAATAAATATACAATATGAAGGTTAAAAAACAGCTATTAATGATACCTCAGTCCTCCTCCCAACCCATCAGAGATATTCGAAACGAGAATAGTGGGAAAGACGAGGATCGTGGCGAGCAGAACGTGCATCTGAATCTCTTTTTCAATGTATTGGGGATATTCAAATTTCGATTGAATTGGATTTTCCAGTTGCTCTTTTCCACATTACACGCGGGAAAAATATGGATAAATTTGCTGAAATTATGCAAACATAATGTGGACAGCATACCCGGTCCGTCTGCTTGATGCAGAGCAGGATTAATGGAATAGCAAGCGATAAGGCGACTGCTTGGCAAGGACGAATTATGTGGGCAAAGAAGCAGGAGAAGAGAAGCGAGATGCAGGCAGGCAGAATCAGAACGAAGGTAGAGTAGGTCAAGAGGAGGATCTGAAGCGTGACAATTCGATGGCATAGATGCGCCTTTGTGTATTTGTAACAATTTCTGCGGCATGTGTTTTCTTCGCAAAATTAATAAAAATGTACATTCTCGCCCTCCCTGACGTATACAACGGCAGTTAGAAAGACGACCAGCAGGAGAAGCACGAGTAGCATCGCACTGCTGATGAGTACACATCTCTGAAAAATATGTTTCTTTTTCAATTTCGAAATTAACACAGTTCATAAGCTTCTAATCCTGCTTCACCAATTTCATTCTAGATATCTACGCTACAATTATCCACCTGCCGAGTATAGGAAAGACTAATTTTCAGGGAACCCGATATTAGCATGTGGCCGATTGTAAATCACGAGTTTGAAAATCACTTTGTAAATCACGACTTTGGCACACGAATTGGCAAGGAAGGAGTGGAGAAGTGAACATAGTCTTCGTGGGAGTAATGGTCTGACTCGCTTCAGTTTGCACGCTCTCTCGCCGGTCAGAGAGACGAGAGAGCGTGCAAACTGAATAGAGTCAGACCATTGCTCCGTAGTGGGACTACATTTCCCCTTGTAGTCCCACTTGTAGACTACATTTCTACATTTCCCCTACATTTCTCATGCGACTCCCCTTTGCTTTCTTACTGTTCATAGCATAATGATGAGAGTTAGACATCGGACAGTGCCCAATGACCCATAACGAAAGTCCTGCACAAAATTTCGCCCACATCAATAATTCTGCTCACCTCTGATGCGAATCCAGTCAGAGCAGCCCACACTACGATAATTAGCAATAGTAGTAGCTGCCTTGGTATTCAGTGTAGCTGAAACAGAGTTTGATAGCACGCAGTTCGTTCAAGCCATGACAAGAACAACCGAGCATTAGGTTCTCCACAATCATGTTGCATTATTATTAATTTCAAAACATCTCGAATTATATCAGCTATATAAATGTTAATGAAAGTAATGAAACAAATTGGGAAAAAAGCGAGATCTTTCACCGTATACTCGAAAATCTTAGGATATTTGACTATCTGCGGCTCATCGATTTTCGGTGGGCCAGAGCCCCCGGGCGTGACAGCGAGAGTCATACCCTGCAGATATACAAATTTGGCATTGGATGGATGAGAACTATGCGGTAATGCCGCCTTTGATATAGTAAAGGCATGGTGCCAAATTTCGCAATAAACGCATAAAGCAAAATACGTAATTTTCCATGTGAATGGCTCGACTATTGTTAGCAATTAGCTAGCAATTAGGGAAAAATTCTTTATTAGCTGCGTTTATCACTAGGTTGCGAAAGAGTGTTCAAAATTTAAAGGCTGGAACTCTACTAGATGAGTTACTATTTGTAGGAAGGAGAACTGTGATAGAGGCATGAAAAGGGAGAAGCGAAATGGTGAATGTTTGCTATGGATACTCTCGCCTTTCCTTTACCTCTCCCTTCTACCTTTGAAGCCTCGGGGGAGCGCATTGGTTTCCGCACTCTCCAATAACTAGATACGTTTATAGAGTGTGTAGAAGGAAGATACATCATTGGCTCTCGCCTCTACTCTGAGTATCAATGCACCTTTCGCTGTTGAGGCCTGGGGGAGAATTAGTTCCAGCACTCTCTACTGTTAGTAAGTGACATAGAGTGTCTATGAACGAAGATACCCGCTTAACTCTCGCCTCTCCTCTCTGAGTCAACACACCTTTCCCTTCTCCTTTTCAAGGCCTAGGGGAGAGTTTGTTTCCAACATCTCTCAGTAGTAGCACAGCTTATAGAGCGTGTGTTATGAAGAGCACTTGTTTGACTCTCGCATCTCCTCTCAAGCTGAGTATCAATACACCTTTTCCTTCTCCTTGCCGAAGACTGGGGATAACATTAGTTTTTTCAGCATATCACGCCTCTCACGAGAGAATCAGGACAACCTTGGTACAGTCGAAAAAGTCGATTTTGAAGTTTTGGCAATTTTTGGGGTAATCTGTCGTTCTAAATCCGATTCCGGGTCGATCTGCAGCCTATCTCGATCGGCGGCTGCAGCAGCTTGCTGCAGAGATTCGAAACTTTGCCTTTCGAGGTTCTGAAAATGGCTTCAAATTTCTTCATGCAGGCTGAAATTTGGCCTGTAGGCTTCAATTATGACCTACTTTGACTATTCGGACTAATTTTGAAGTAGGTCAACTAAATCGTTCTGAGCAGTTTTTCTGCTGTAACGTTTTTAGTTCGAAACAAACACAGACCAAACTTTTGCATCGTTTAGAGAATTAAATTCTGCATCTCCATGATTTTTTTTCAGATTTTTACCATTCGGTCTTGGTGCCTTTTCAAGCGAAAAACTGTGAAAATGTGCATGAGGCGCCTGACTGCACCGATTGTTGAGAGTGTTAAGCGTTGCGCTTCGAATCCAGTGGTCGGGGGTTCGACTCCCAATGATAGCAAACATGTTTTGTTTGTCTTTAAAATGTAATTCAGTCATATTTACTTGTTAAATTACGCTTTCAACCTCTGAAGGGGACGCGTTTCAGCAGATCTGTTTCCCCGCATACTTCCTATTCAAAATGTTGCATTTAGAGAAATGATAATTATTGAAAATGATAATTATTGAACAGGTTGCATTTAGAGACGCACAAAACATGTTTGCTATCATTGGGAGTCGAACCCCCGACCACTGGATTCGAAGCACAACGCTTAACACTCTCAACAATCGGTGCAGTCAGGCGCCTCATGCACATTTTCACAGTTTTTCGCTTGAAAAGGCACCAAGACCGAATGGTAAAAATCTGAAAAAAAATCATGGAGATGCAGAATTTAATTCTCTAAACGATGCAAAAGTTTGGTCTGTGTTTGTTTCGAACTAAAAACGTTACAGCAGAAAAACTGCTCAGAACGATTCAGTTGACCTACTTCAAAATTAGTCCGAATAGTCAAAGTAGGTCATAATTGAAGCCTACAGGCCAAATTTCAGCCTGCATGAAGAAATTTGAAGCCATTTTCAGAACCTGGAAAGGCAAAGTTTCGAATCTCTGCAGCAAGCTGCTGCAGCCGCCGATCGAGATAGGCTGCAGATCGATCCGGAATCGGATTCAGAACAACAGATTACCCCAAAAATTGCCAAAACTTCAAAATCGACTTTTTCGACTGTACCAGGGTTGTCCTGATTCTCTCGTGAGAGGCGTGATATGCTGAAAAAACTAATGTTATCCCCAGTCTTCGGCAAGGAGAAGGAAAAGGTGTATTGATACTCAGTTTGAGAGGAGATGCGAGAGTCAAACAAGAATTGCCAAAACCTCAAAATCGACTTTTTCGAATGCACCAAGATATTGGCGTTTTGTCCTGATTCTCTCGTGAGAGGCGTGATATTCGACTCTCGCCGGTCCTCTCAAATCGATCACTACGAGTATCACTACGCCTTTCCCTTCTCGCTTTCGAGGCCTGGGGGACAGCGGCAATGCATTGGTTTCTTTCGAAAAGGGAGAGCAGAGTAGAGCAGAACTTGGGAAGTGATACCAATGTCTCTAGTTGTTTGTTGACGCTCTTCGTTTCTAACGCTATCTTGCTTTGGCTGAGCGGAAGAGAGCATCGGAAATGATGAGGGTGCATGCCGACCTGGAAACACTGCTCAAGTTCTTCTCTTCTCTGCTGTCCATTTTCGAATGAAATCAATGTGCTATTGCCGCCCCCCCAGGAATCGAAAGCAGGGAGGGAAAGGTGTACGGATAATCAATTGGAGAAGAACGCTAGCCTAGAAAGACTACAAACTCTCTACTGAAAGGTGAAAAAATGTGCAGGATGATGAGAGTGTCGTATCGTTTCTCCTACTCTAGTAGAGAAACTTTGGCTTCTCCGATTGACGTCAACGGCGTGTAATCAAGTGTGTGCTATTCTAAGCGGCATACTAGCTTGGAGATTAGTTATCTGCACCAACATTTACTTGCTCAGGTGACGAAAGCAGGACTAAATTAAACATGCCTAAGCGTGTATAACAAATTATCGTTCGTTTCCCTCGATTTATTGACAAACGCGAGATCACAAGATCGATGTGAACAGGAATGGCGAATGGAGAGGCTGATTCTAATCGATAACCACATCCATAATTAAAGGGAATAAGTCTGATAATTTCAGCACATATTGTGCATTATATTGGATAACATATTATATTACAGTATAGTATACCGATCAATATATCAATCGTGTCGATACACATGTTAAACTGGGATCGGATAATGGGAATCTGGAGCCTCATCGATCGTCGATGTCGTGGTGGGAGGATCGGCTTCAATAGCAGCAGAAGACGTGCCTGATTGCATCTCATTCCCTGCTGATCCTTCATTCACGTCGTGAATGTCAGCCTGAAATATAGCAATTACATCGTTGCAGCGCATTGTTGGTGAAAATATTTCGAAAGTTTATCGACATTTCGCTCACAACCTGATTATAATACACATGTCGCCTGTTCCCTTGTCTTGTTAGAGAGTATGTAAAACAATGAATCATTTAGATGTGATCCCTAGTATATTTCTCACCTTGCCCAGAGCGCTCAGCATGAGGAAAACCATAAGGAGACCGTATACAATACGGGTGAGAAAGGATGCGTGTATCTGGTCAATGGTATACGGATCCAGATTGGCATCATCGGTGCTCAATGCGTGAGTGCTATTAGCTACTGCAATGCACGTATACTTTAATCGGTTTAAAGGTGTACAGTATCGCCGGAAAGTATTCGCCCACTTGAATTTTCCGCCATAGTTTTTCAATCAAGCGAGCTATCGTGCAGAAAATTGTAGAGGTTATAGCAAATATAATGGGGGAATAGGGTGCTCATATTGCGAACTTATGTAATTTTCTCACGCTTGCGTAGTGATGACGCAATCGAAGTGCTCTTTTTCGAAAAGTTTTATCTCTCTGGAGAATTTGTCCATGCCTGTCTAACTTTCTGAGTGTTGAGAACCATCCACGTACTACCCAGAAAACAAATATTAAGTTTCTGCGACATCGCACCGTGTTGCTACAGCTGCTGCAAATTTGAGGCTGCAAACTCATAACTTCGCTCCTAGACCAGCTAGAAACTCGTTCAAAGCGGTCAATTGATCCATACTATGACTCTAGATGACCCTGAAAGTTTGGAATCGAGCAGACTTCACTTGCCCTCAGGACACGAAAAAGTCACTTTTTCGGATGATTCAACTTCGGACGCTTACCATTTCAAGAGTAAATTTGCATAAAATGTGTTTCCTGGGCACTTAGGTGCGAAAACCATCAAAGAATCGATTCCCAACTTTTGGTGGACTTGGCTTCAATTTTCGCGCCGTAGTGAACGATCTACGGACGCGCACCAATCTCGAACGCGCGCGTTTTCTCTTCAGGGCGAGAGACTGGTGAGAGAGCGGCGCGAAGAGAGAGTGTGCGTTTCGAAATGAGCGCGCGTCCGTAGATCGTTCACTACGGCGCGGAAAGTGAATTCAAGTCCACCAAAAATTGGGAATCGATTCTTTGATGGTTTTCGCACCTTCCTGCACTGGAAACACATTTTATGCAAATTTACTCTTGAAATGGTAAGCGTCCAAAGTTGAGTTATCCGAAAAAGTGACTTTTTCGTGTCCTGAGGGCAAGTGATGTCTGATCGATTCCAAACTTTAGGGTCATCTAGAGTCATAGTATGGGTCAATTGACCGCTTTGAACGAGTTTCTAGCTGGTCTAGGAGCGAAGTTATGAGTTTGCAGCCTCAAGTTTGTAGCAGCTGTAACAACACGGTGCGATGTCGCAGCCACTTGAAACACTTGAAATCAGAGAGATAAAGAGCGTTTTCGAAAAAGAGCGCTTCGATTGCGTCATCACTACGCAAGCGTGAGCAATTTACATAAGTTCGCAATAAGAGCACCGTATTCCCCATTATATTAGCTATTGGGGTGTCCGGAAAGTTCGTATAATGCTTCGGAAAAAAGTCAGTTCGCGATCAAATGCAGTGATTGCGCAATCTGTTTGTCAACAATATATTGCATCATACTGACGTTGAGTAGTGAGAGGATTTAATCAGTCTCCTAGTTGCTGTCTCTACCTCCGAGCAGTTTTACTTCATTACTACCGTCTTGGCCGATCCGTGAAGGAGGCCCACTCTGCCCTGGTCGGAAGGAGCTGACGCCCCCTCCATACCCTTCTGCTATAAGTGGTTCTCCCGCTTCAAGAAAGGGGAGTTTGGTCTCGATGATCAACCCCGCTCTGGACGCCCTCCCTCACTCGATCAGCCTCTCGTTCTTCGCACACTGAAGCGCAAGCCCATGGCCAGTGTGCGTGAGTTGAAGAAGGATACTGGTAAGCCGAAACTCCCACAAGTGATTCCCCATGACCTCTCCCCCGAACAGCTGAAAAATCGTGTTCAAGTCTTTCGGGAATTACTCCAATCTTCGATGGGTCAATTCCATCATCGCTACACATGAGAAGTGGATCACGTACGATAACCCTGTGAGGAGACTGCAATGGGTGAATGCAGATGAGAAGCCCACGCCCGTCCCGAAGAATCAAGAGCACGGAAAGAACGAACTCCTCTGCTTCTTCTTCTCAGTGCTCGGTCCCATCTACTGGGAGATCCTCGCCCCTGGCACCAGCATCAATGCCGACCTCTTCTCTGAACAATTGGAAGATGTCGCGATCAGAGTCCCTCCCAGACTCCTGAACCAGGGCAAAATTCTTCTTCTGATTGGCAATGCTCGCCCACATCGAGCGAAGATGACCCAGAAGAAAATGGACGAGCTGAAGATCGAGAGGATTCCCCATCCACCGTATTCCCCGGATCTCTCCCCATGCGACTACCACTGCTTCCGCTCTCTCTCCGACTTCTGCAAAGGAAAGAAGTTCAAGAATCGAGATGAAGTTGTGAGGGCTTTCGTGAACTGGGCGGTCTCGAAGAAACCCGCATTCTGGAAGAGAGGAATCGAGACCCTGCCCAATCGCTGGAGGGAGGTAGTGAGAAAGAAGGGGGCATACATTGGTCACTGAGAATTGTAAAGCATTGAATAAAAAATAAAAACAAAAAATTATACGAACTTTTCGGACACCCCAATATAACCTCTACAATTTTCAGCACGATATCTCACTTGATTGACAAACTATTGCGGAAATTTCAAGTGGGCGAATACTTTCCGGCGATACTGTATGCACAAGAGTAATCGTCTGACTCTCTTCAAATCTCATGCTCTCTCGCTTTCTCGCACCAGCGAGAGAGTGTGTGATATGGAGAGAGTCAGACCATTGCTCATAAACAAATACCTCCAGTCGTCATCGTGTCCTTAGCGAAAAGAGTCGGAAGCGTTGCTGCATACAGAACATCAGCAAATGCAATTACAATTGCGAAGAATTCCACGAATCTCGGAATCTGAATTTACCAATTTTCCGGTAAAAAAAGTTACAAAAATATGTTAAAACGTTCGTTATTCAATCGTTTTCGTAAACAAACCGTGTGGAAATTATTTTTAAAAATCTTGAAAAGTGATCTGCTCACACGTGGTCGTATTCGATAGTACAGATACGTGAGACCGATATAGATAAACGTTAGGAGCGGAACCGCGAGAACCAGATTTCGAGCGACGTATAATGGATGCGCAAGCTGAAGCATATGTATGTTGATGTTGGTATTCGTTATTGTTGTTGTCTCGTGAATAGAACATATGCCACTTACTAGAGCAATCGTCTGACTCTCTTCAGTTTGCACGCTCTCTCGTCTCTCTGACCAGTGAGAGAGCGTGTGGTTTGGAGAGAGTCAGACGATTCCTCACTTACTAATATTGTAAAAGCAAGCAGAAAGACGCAAACTTCGGAATACATCACTTCCCGGGTGCTTTTCACATATAACTGGAATGGCTAGATAAATATTGAAACAACTGCAAAGTGACTTCTGCCAGCATCACGCTCAGCGCTATCCCACCGAAGCCCAGGAAAGTGCCTCCAAAAAGTATCGTTGCCGATTCTCGAACGGCATATCCTCGATGGAAGCCGATGGTGATCAGCGCAGCTCCGACCGTCATGCAAACCACAACACGGGGAACGAACCAGCGAATTGCCTGATTACAAATATGTAAATTTGGCGCTTCAGCACAATCGCGGATAAACATCAGAATGGCCATTTCTTATGTGTGCTAATCCCTACTAGGGTAATTTCGGGTATTCTAATAGCTGCCTTGAAGCAGCGTGAGTATTCGTAACTAAATAGAGAATGCTAGAGTAAATTCATTCACAATTGTAACAATGTCCGGGATTGTGCAGAAGCGCCGAAAATTTTGGCTCTGTACGGATATCAAGGTCCCAATGGAAATCTACCCGTTAATCGATTGGGACCTCGATATCCGTACAGAGCCAAAATTGTAAATATAATAAAAACGAGATTTACTCACCTGTTGCTTCATCGGAACCCACATTAGTCCTAAATTGCCCGTCATGTGTATGATCATAGACGGATAGAGAAGACGGATAGAGAAGCGCATTTCGAATAGACTCGGACCAAATGCTGCCAAAACCAGCCGCCATCGTTGCTGGGAACACCAATTCGAGAGAGATCGCGAAGCACATCTGAAATGTGCTCTTGATCTTGAAATTCATTCTGAAAACTTACTTGTTCTTCCCGCTTTCCGAGCAGGAAAAGATATGGCAACGCGAGACCAAGAACGATGGTCTCGCATGATTTCCATCCGGAATCACCATGTTCGATGGAGACGGCAATGACAACTTGCATTGCAATCGTCATGCAAAATATGAGAAGGTTCTGCAATAAAGTTATTGGAAAGCTAAAGAGAGAGTGTAGGAAATGAAGAGGCGATCGCCCGAAATTCGATATCTATTTTTATTCCAAACTAGAGTTCTCTTATTGGAAAATGCTTGTATCATTTTGAGATATGTTTCACGTGCACTACGTATATGCCCTATATAACGAAACATCTGGAAATTATACAACAAAAAAAACTCCAATAAGGGAACCCTACTCCATACTAATAGATGTTGCTCACGTTACGTCTCGCATTTCCGAAATAAACAGCACAAGTTGTGTGAATGATGAGAAGTGCGAAAATCCCGAATGGCGAGAATGTCAACTTCTGAAATATCCGGATCGAATATTCGTTTATTTTTTTAAGAAGACCATAAACAATAGCAGTCTTGCATCCCTCCACAAGCTCGACCAAAATACCTCCTAACCACCTCATAACGTCACTTCCGTTTCAGGAAAGTGTTAGTGCACACAAAACAATTATATGAATAACCTCTTTTGGAACGGTGATCAAGAATATTGAACACACGAACATCGCTTGTAGAGAAATAGCTTGGCATAGGAAGGATTGATACTGAAATATTTACGAAATTATTTACGAAATTATAGACATTATTTACACAGTTTATCTTCGTTTTCAGTGAATACCGCAATTCCCATGATTGTTGCGTCTTTTTAACACTCTCATCCCGTATAGCGGACAATGTGTATGAAAAATTAAGATATATATATGAAAACTATTGAAAACAACGTACGATTCGAACAAGCGACTTGAAAACATCAGCCAATATATTGCATACACCTGACACCTGGGGACTAGGTATCTCTGGACGAATCGGCGTATCCATCACCTGACCTGGTACTAAATTGGCTTTGTAAGGTAAAGTAAGTTTGAGTAACGTGTGAGAGAGAGCGCGCGAAAATGATAGAGACACTTCTCAATAGCCACACTCGCTAACCGTACTATCATGTTCAATGCAAAAAAACGAAACACCTGGCTGGAGTAGACAGAACAGTTTGAGAAACTGTGCCACGGTCTCTTCATCCAATATACTCTCTCACTGTACAACCAGATGAGAGATCTTTAACAATTAAGATACCGTGGTTTTGTTTTTCGAACTTGACTAGATTGCCCTCAAGGAGGTAAAGAAAGGTGCGAGGTCTTCGAGACATAGGCGAATGAATGTCCGTCGCTATGGCGAAGCTCCCCATATCCTTGCCATACCTCCCCTATCTTCCACTCATCTTCCCTAAGTAGCAACGATCAATAGAGACTCTCGCCCTCAGAGTCGTAGTACAAAGTCAATGATATCACACATATGAACGGTTGCACATGTGAAAAAACAGCTAATGCGATTTCACGAGTGAGCTTAGCTTGCATTTAATCATATAGTGTTATTGTCACTCACGTAGGCTATATTTTCATTCGAGCTGCATTTTCTTTGTGAATTACCATGATAGAATCATCGGGTAAGCCCGATTGAATGCAAATCTAATATCTACCAAATTCATTGAACTGTGATCGTACATAGAAAAAAAACTGTATAAAAATCTGCGTAAATTCGGATAATGGTCATGCCGTACGCTTCTATTTCGTACGTAAGTATTACAATTATGACGTTGAATAAAACGAGTTGTGTGCTATTACTGAGATCATAACAAGTGATCACAACAAGGGCGATTAGCCTTACGCATAGATTGCTGATATCCTCAGGACAGGCTGAACGCTGAATTAGCGCGGGGTGCGGCAATGCACGTCCTGCCGTAAGAACCGATTTCTATTTATTATTGTTTTACTAAGGAGGCCCTCAGATGCAAAGCAAAATGGGTGCTGAAGTTACGGGCGATGCAGGTCAATCACTGAACGCGTGCGACTACCGTGAAGACGCCCTACAATCGTGCGCGCCCTCGAGACCATCCCAAGACTCGATGGCGCGACGACCTCAAGAGAGTGATTGGGCCCCGTTGGTGGATCGCACTCTATCAAGCATATGGCCCCATCCTCACCTGAGCAGTACTGCCTGATGTTATAAATAATGTGATTTAATGATTTTTTTACTGAGAACATAGGTTGCGCGATCAGCTCAAGCAGCCACCGAAGCATCGCACATCTGCAGAATTCTGAACAACTTTAATGAACGTTTGAGCATGAAATCCGAAATGATATGTTTTGGATTTTTTCCTCAAAAGGCATAATCACGCAGAGAAGCACGGTGTGCATATGATGCAGTGGAAAAAAGTCGAGGAGAAGAGGCAATATTTGAATTCCCGCAATTACATATCGCGGCTCCTTGTAGTGCTAGCAACTTGAAATTTGAAATGTGGGGTGTATATGGATTTTCCAACTCCCATTCCAATTTTCAAGAAGTTATCTCTACGGGGAGCCGAGATAGGCAATTACCGGAATTGAGATATTTCGTCTTCTCCTCGACTTTTTCCACCGCATTAGACGTTGGACATGGACCTCTATTGGATTGGAATAACAATCGAGATCGAAATTCGCCTCATTTCCTTCACTCTCTCGCGTTCGACGTGAAGTGGGGAATGGTCACATGGATGCTTTAGGGCTGTGCACAAAATTTTACGATCTTTTCATTTCACATACTCTCTCGCACTGTCTGACCGGCTAGAGAGCAAGGGGAATGAAGAGAGAGAAATTTTTGCACATCCCTGGCATGCTTGCCGGCTTGCGCGGTGTATGAGATGGTGAGTGATAATGGTAATATTATCATAATAACAATTACACAACTTTCATAATCTGCGAAACGTTGTGTTAGGACGATACGGTCTCCTACGGTATCGAATCACGATGGATCAATAAACGACATAACCACGAGATAACTTGTTATTGTTAGTGCCAGGAAATCAATTAACAATGGCCAGTTGATTATCGAAAAGGCAGTGGAAACAATTCCGAAACGATTTTTTTTGGAGATTGTAGACGAGCCTATTTGGAGATTGTAGACGAGCCGAATTAAGTGAAGTCGGGCTGTCTGCACAGGCCAAGAGCTCTGAAAGGTTAATTACGCATTACTCTTATACAGATGGCCTCGCAAGAAAATGCATTCTTCGTTTTTTTTACCCGTTTGACCAACAGTATGTAAATGATGAGACGCTTTCTTGCCAAGTCTATGATTCCAGCATATTAGTTCAAGAAACGATACCACGCTCTCTTCATTCTACACACGTCGATAGACCAGTCTAGAGTGTGTGTAGGATGACGAGGGCGTGGCATCGTTTCATGAACTCTATTACGAAGCCTAGGATTCTCCCATATTGAGCAAACCCACTTTGTGCAGCAAAAAAACAGATTTATGATATATATTAATTTGTGCCCACAAAGAGTTTGAAATCAACATGTCACCCCTCGAGCCGATTAATCAACGCTCTTAATCGTCGAATAATCTCAACGTCTCCTGGATCAACACGCAGCATCTCGCCGAGTTTCCTCCTGGAATGAGCGAAGTTCGAAATTCCGGCAATTTTTTATATGGAAAAAAATGTGGTATACGGTGCTCTGCGAGTTTTTTTGTATTAAATTTCTCTCATATCTTCATAATACATACTACTATCAATGTGTTCAGATGCGAGGTTGTGACTGGAATGAATATACCAAGTCATACCGTAATTCGAAATTTGCCTAGTTATCAATACCGTACAATGAGAGGTCAAATTCACCTAAGTGTCGAAATAATAGTCTGAATTCTAGTATCCAACTGGCGAATTGTCCGGCGGTTCCCCGTCGGCGAGTCCAGTGCGAATGTTTCTGAAGAATCAATAATTAGTAGCGCAAAGCGCACAGCAAACGACCTAAAATAACATCTATGACTAAATTAAGCGGGTTATAATTAAATTATAAAAATATAAAAGTTATAAAAAAATCCTGGGTTTCGGCAGTTACCGAGAGAGAGCCAAAACAGTCAGAGAACTATCATAGACGATCCATTCCTTGATTGATCTCACCTCAGAATACGCTTCGCATTCACTAGAGCACGGTCGAGTGCCTCACAATTCCTTCTCGAGTTGGATGAAGGCATCAAAAAATTATACTTATAAGCCCGTTTGCTTAAGAATCGGACAATTCTGAGGAAATTTGGCATTGGTCAAAAATGGTCAAATCTCTGAAACTTCATGATTTGGGATATCTTGACCTGCTGAAGACGATAGACATATTCATTTTGGTCAAAGATCTGTCGTTGACGCCAGAAGCCATGACGTCGAAATAGGCCATTTTGGCATATCTGAATGCCAGATGTCGCTAAAATTAAGCCAACACATACTTCGGGGCAGAATTGGACGGCGATCACGCCTGTCCATTTCATTTTTCATGAAGTTTTTTTTAAACATTTTTTGTGCGTGCAAAGTATTCGGGGAGACCGGAACCAAACTGACCGGCTTCACGAGAGGAATAAAAATATGTCTTCAAATGCGGAAAAAAACATCGCTGTAAGGTTTATGGCGTAACATAGTGAACTGTTTTGTGTGCAAAAGTCAGCGATCCCATCAACTCGTCCCTTGATCTACCCACGTATCTCTGTCTCGTGGCATCTTCCCTTCCTCTCGCTGCCTGCACTCTCTCCTCTCCTCCTTGTCTCTCGCACACTACCTGATGGGATCACTGACTTTGCACACAAAACAGTTCACTAAAAACCTTACGGCGATGTTTATCCCACATTTGGAGACATATTTGGATTCCTCTCGTCAAGCCGGTCAGTTTGATTCCGGTCTCCCCGAATACTTTCCATGCACAAAAAAGTTGCATTTTGCTAATTAGTGATACTTGTTCATGAAAAATGAAATGGACAGGCATGATCGCCGTCCAATTCTGCCCCGGAATATATATTCGCTTAATTTTAGCGACATATGGCATTCAGATATGCGAAATTGGCCTATTTCGACGTCATGGCTTCTGGGGTCAACGACAGATCTTTGACCAAAATGAATATGTCTATCGCCTTCAGCTGTTCAGATTACCCAAAAGTACAAAGTTCCGGAGATTTGACTTTTTAGTCCATGCCAACAATTGTCCGAATCTTACGCAAACGGGCTTTTATACTTAAATTTTTATGAATAGGGGAAGGAAAAGGACTTGAAGACGACGGAGAAAAATTAGATTGGAATTTGCGCTCGGGCGAGTTATATACGCGAGTGAATAGAAGGCCTAATGCTGTATTGTTTCATAAAACAACATAAAAGGTGATCCTCGCTCCCTTGAAAATAAGAAAGTAAACAAAAAAAATGTAAAAAACAAGTAAATTAAGCAATATGAATCACGAAATATCAAAAGAAACATGCATCTGTTTCATGAGATAGTTCACACAGAGCCAGGTTATGACTCATTTCGCGCCTGTTTTTTCTTTGTCACTTTCCCATTTGCACCACTTTTCTCTCACGCCGAAAGTACCTCATACTATCCAAATGTCACAGCAAGGAGAGCGGGAAAAGAGACGAAAGAGTGAGTAAGTGAAAGAGACGAAAGAGTGAGTAAGTCCTAAGTGGCAGGTGCAACAAACGGAGAACACGGCATGAAAGAGCATGTGGATATAATCTTTGATCTCGGAACGAAGAGGAATGGTCCCGGAATTCACCTTTCTCTCCCCTATAGTAATGCGTCTTTCCTCGAGTAATTCTCCTATCCATTCACCATCCACTCTCGCTTACGACCTACGTTAAAGAAGGACTGTCAGCAAAGTTGAAATTTTGACGTTGTCATAACCATGACCGACCTTTGTACAACCATAAGAGATACTGAAAATTTAAAATGAATATCTCTATTTTGAACCGAGTTATCATTAGTTGGCTGAATGCCAAGGAGGGCTTGAAGGGAAGGGACGTGCGGGAATTCAAATATCTAGAAGATTTTTCAAAAACTGGTGGGATTCGAACCCGCAACCTTGTATTGTAAGCATTTGGATCGTTTGAAGATCTCAAGTATAGATTCTTATTATCTTTTGACTGCTGCAGATGATGTTTCGCAGCTCTTTTTATGTCGTATAAATATGTCAATGCTCGTTGCCGAATATATCGGTAAGCAGCTTCAGGATATCCGGATATGTGTCGCGAGTGATCAAAAATTTACAAATTATTTATTATTTATGACCCTAAAACAGATATATCACTTCTCTCTAAATTGCTAGGCGACACAACTGCGAATAGACCCCCTTGACAACTTTCACTTGCGTTATTGCATTAGAGAGAATGATAGGGAATAAGGTCAGAAAATTAGATGAGCTGACCTAATTGCAGCATTACTGAAAGGATTATATCCATTTCTCGTGTGTACCAACGCAATTCAATTCCAATTTTCATGTGTCTAGAGCAATTTGTATTCAAACGCGACCGTGTAAACTGCAAAAAAGTAATTGAATTAGGGCGAGCTACAGCGTCTTCTTAAAGGCCAATTATGCAAAGTGAGGTTGACCATCGTCATCAGCGTGGAAAACAACCGCGGAAACCATGTTTTCGAAAAAGTGCTGTGCCAGATCCTCCTTGAATTTTCTGAGCTTTAGAAATACGGCGTCATATCCATTTCTAGTGTGTAACAACGCAATTCAATTCTGCGCCTCATCTCTCATACATGTATCCTTAATTATTGCCATATTTGTATCACGTGCTTTTCCGAGACAAGTTGTATTGCCAAGCTAAGTGCTAAACAGTTCGGTTTGTAATCGAGAAAGCGTAGATACATAAACAAAATCCTTCTATGTTTATGTTCTTTAAAACAAAAAAGTATCCTCGACTATTCAAAAGCGTTTGGCTTGTATATCGCGAATATGCAACAACTGGCATTAATTGTAGTAGATGAGCAAGACGTATTACATTTTAGGTTTTCAAACATTTTTTAGAGATAAAAGATTCAGTAAACGTTTTTCAGTAAATATCACGCCATTCACCTAAGAATTGATCTAAATGCCGGATTTGGAGAAATTAGCCACATAGAGCTTTCTTCGGTTTTCTGCTCGTCTGGTCTCCCTAAACAAACGTCCGAATTATTCATGTCATACCATCATTCTGAAGGTCCTGGTATCGGGTCGTTGATTCTGGTACCCACCTTTAACTATAATTATCTCGATTACCTTGCAATTTTGGTGGAAATTATCGTCTGAGTGACCCCACTAATTTTTCGAGCTCTATCGATGTGTACAAACTAGAACTCATGAAAATCACTTTGAATAGTGCTATATTCAAGTTAGATTTTCTCGAAAATTTAGGTGAAAGCGCAGCTGAAATTTCACGATTGTAAAGTACGCACCGAGAGCTTTAAAATGAGGGGCTTGCGGTCTCTGAACGAGGACCAGAAAGATCTTTCCGGCCCCTTTGAAGTTCCGAGTCGATTTGAAGTCATTTTATTCGACGTAGACCGCACGACTTTTCAGGCGCTTCGTAGAATGAAAGGATGATGTCGTCGTTCAGATATCACGCCTATCATGAAAGAATCGAGCTAGAATCGCAATTCTTGGGAATGAAGGGAAAATTACCAAATGAGTTCTAGCCGGTTTTGGGCAATCTGGGGCATGCCTAACACTCCCCCAAAGTCTCATTGTGCGCACTTCATTTTGGAGCTCCTTACACCGTGTCGGATGCCGGCTGCTTCCTATTCGAGCGCTGTTTTCTCTGTTCTCGTGAAAGATAGACGAAAATTTCACTCTGAATAACCCCCGCTCATTTTTCAAGCTCTATCGATCTATCTCTCTCATTTTGTCTAGATGTCAATTTTAGCCATCCTGCATTGTAGGTCAATTTTCTAAAAAGTGTAGGAAACGCGCTGCTATAATTCTCACAGCTTATACAGTACGCCCAGAGCTATCGAATGAGTGGTCTACGCCCAAAATACATGAAGGCCTGTATGAGTTAGGTCGCATTAACTTCTACGGATCATTTGAAATTATTTTTCAATAGGATTTTGTGCATTCGAACACTCATTGTCGACTGCGCGCGCCGATTGGAGCGGTGTGGGATGGAATGAAATGAAAATTCCTGTTGACAAATAATTTCATATGATCCGTAGAAGTTAATGCGACCTTACTCATACAGACCTTCATGTATTTTGGGCGTAGACCACTCATTCGATAGCTCTGGGCGTACTGCATAAGCTGTGAAAATGATAGCAGCGCGTTTGCCTACACTTTTTAGAAAATTGACCTACAATGCAGCATGACTAAAATTGACATTTAGACAAAATGAGAGAGATAGATCGATAGAGCTCGAAAAATGAGCGGGGGTCATTCAGAGTGAAATTTTCGTCTATCTTTTACGAAAACAGAGAAAACAGCGCTCTAATAGGAAGCAGCTGGCATCCGACCCGGTGTAAGGAGCTCCAAAATGAAGTGCGCACAATAAGAATTTGGGGGAGTGTGAGGCATGTCCCAGATTGCCCAAAACCGGCTAGAACTCATTTGGTAATTTTCCCTTCATTCCCAAGAATTGCGATTCTAGCTCGATTCTTTCATGATAGGCGTGATATCTGAACGGCGTGATATATTTCATGATAGGCGTGATATCTGAACGGCGTGATATATTAGGCGTGATATATTTCATGATAGGCGTGATATCTAGAACTCATTAGACGAGTTTCCCTTCATTCCCAGTATTAGCTCGATTCTCTCGTGAGAGGCGTGATATGTTTCAGCAATTACGGAAATACTAATCAATTAGAAATTAATGAAATGTATTTATTTTACCTCTGAAACACAGTCGGGAAATTGAATTATCCTTTCATTTCACGACGCGCCTGAAAAGTCGCGCGGTCTGCGTCGAATAAAATGACTTCAAATCGACTCGGAACTTCAAAGGGGCCGGAAAGGTATTTCTGGTCCTCGTTCAGAGACCGCAAGCCCCTCATTTTAAAGCTCTCGGTGCGTACTTTACGATCCTAAATTTCAGCTGCGCTTTCACCTAAATTTTCGAGAAAATCTACCTTGAATATAGCACTGTTCAAAGTGATTTTCATGAGTTCTAGTTTGTATACATCGATAGAGCTCGAAAAACTAGTGGGGTCACTCAGACGACAATTTACTCCAAAATTGCAAGGTAATCGAGATAATTATAGTTAAAGGTGAGTACCAGAACCGACGACCCGGTACCAGGACATTCAGAACTATGATATGCACATGCAATTCTCAGCATCTTTCTGATATAGATGGGCCTACTCATTCCTCAAAAAAATATCAGATACAAATTTTTGGCAAAATCCGAGAAATAAATATACAAATATGAAACAAAGCTCGGCGCAATCTTATCTGACGCTTCTGACACAAGGACAATATGACACAAGGGCAACCTGACACAAGGGCAACCTGACACAAGAGCAACCTGACACAAGGGCAACCTGACACAAGGGCAATCAAAAAATGGTTTCATTTCATCTGTGAGATTTTGAATTGTCCAGGGTTTTTTAGATGCCTACGCAATACGCGTGTTGAAACTTTTTTTTGTTCCTTTGCAATAATTACGTAAATATTTTAGAAAGTTGATTCGAAATAAATAAAAGCATCTTATAATTTTTGAAGAAGGACTTACAAAACTTATAAAACAATGGTTTGAAAATATTCCATTTGAGAACCGTTTTTAGAACTTTCTTATTTGGTATACATTCGTGATTTATGCAATATTATGACTCTTCGTACGTTCTGTCAAACGTAGTTTGTCCAAATGCAGCCTCTCACTGGATTATCTAATGATAGTTTGCAGATGCATCAGAAAATAATCTACCTTATCATGTTCTTCTTGAATTTATCAAATGGAAGGTACTTCTACGGGATACCTATTCACGGCAAGCTTGTGTGAGTATTTTATTTGGATAATTTTGGAAAATGGTCAATTATTACGTAATATTAGGTTGAGTTGGATTAGCGGTGCACGGAGACAAAAGTATGAATAACGAATAGTTGGAACCGTCCTAACATCAGCCTAGAACCTATTGGAGATATTATTTGAGAGTAATGATTGCCACCCATGAATAGCGGACTACAACGACCGACGAATATCCACCTATCATCATCTAGTGTTAACACTTGACTTATCATTGGCTTATCATTATTTTGAAATATAGCGATACTACAGACCGGAGGATCAGATTTCTAGACAGGTGTGAACAATGGGAATACATATAGCAGGATCAAGAAGCCCTGTACAACTTTTAAGTAAAAGTTCGAAAACATTCGTCAGAACATTACAACTTACAGAATATTCCACAGTGGTATTCGTATTCGAATCTTCTAAAATATTAAAGAAGGAGTAACAAGAATGGATGCTAGGGAGTCCCATGACGAAGATATTGCGCTCGCAATGGGAACCTGTAGCGAATTTTACCAAAAACGAGGCTAAAATTAAGTTCAGCCTGTGAAAGGTAGCCTGTGAAACTGGCCGCAACCCTGCGCTGCCAATGAACTTTAAGCGTATGTAAATAGCCTCATATCGGACTGTGAAACGTCGGATAAAATGATTCATGATCGGACTGCTGGCTTCTGACTTATCCAACTAATTTTTCGTGTTACTCCTTCTTTAACATCCAGGATTGAGTATTTAAAAATTAATCGATATTCGATATGTATAAGAATGGAGCCAGTTCCAAAATATGGTGGCGGGCCAGTTGCAAAATATGGTGATGCGGGAACCACTAGCTGATAGCAGTTGTATAGCGGACGAAATAATATATTTTCCAGTCACGAGTCGCGCACTTTTGTTAATGAAACATTCGATTGGAGTTCTGTAAAGAAGGATGGTATGCCAAGAAAGTTTACCATCCCTTCATGTCATGAATTAAGAATACGGAGAGTGAGACATTTATATTTTGATTTAGCAATAATATCTGGCATCGGATAGCAACTCACATTTCCTGTACTCAAAGTTATATTTGCCATTGGTGAAGAAAATGCATTTATTTGGGGGGGGGGTGACAATTGCAAAAACGGCAATTGCTACGTTTCCACTACATTTCCATATGCAACACTTCTTACCGGGCCATCTTGAGTTGCACTCTCCACCAACGACCAGGGGGTCATGGACGAAAATTGAGAATTTTAGTTGAAAATCATGGCTAGATATACAGAAAGTACCACAACCATTCCATATTCCTGTACCCCTATATCTACTGTAATCTAGTAACATGGAAATCGATTGGTTACGGCATTTGATGGTTATCTAGCCATGATTTTTTACTCAATTTATCAGTTTTTGACCATGAATCCCAAATACATAGATATGGAGTGAAACTAAAGATCGCCTGGTAACGGGATTAGCATATGCAAATGTAGTGGAGCACATATTGGTTACAATGAAACAAATCCCACGTTCCTTCGCACGTTACTTGGCAATTGTCACCCTCCCATTTATTAAATATATATTGAAAGTTGTCGTGTCGTCGGAAACTTCCATTTCAACTCGGATCATCGCCTCGTCCGACTCGCCCTCTCTCTTCCCAACAAGGTGCGGCATAAAAGATGCAGGGAGCGACTGGTCTTCGATAAAGTCGCTTTTACTGCCAATGCGAGTCTTCTCGCATCGATGCCCCTTGCTCGCCCGACCTCAGCCACAGACGCTTTTTACAAGATACAAGCGTTTGCAAAGACGGCTGCAACAAACTGTTGGAAGAAGAAGCAGTCCCCACCCTGGATCTCCCCTGCAACCCAAAACCTCCTGGCCCAGCGACATCTCCTTCGATCAATTCCACAATCCAATGTCGCCTTCTCCATCTCTTGCAAAATGGCCAGAACCAGCATCATCACGGATATCAAGAGAAGGAAAGAAAGCCAAGCGATAGAAGCAGTACGCAAAGGAAGAAGCATAGTCAAAGCAATGTTGAATCTTCACTCCTACCGCAAGAGACTTCAAGTTCCGGACCCGGTCACCGGTGCTCTTTCACAAGTTGCAACTAAGACTGCGGTCCAAAGTTTCTTCGGGTCCATCTACCAGCCAGCAGTGCAGCTTCCTCTTGCCATCCCTTCCCAATCTATCGATTCTCTCCCTCCTTTCCTTCCTGATGAGACCTATGATGCCCTCTCTCATCTCAAGTGTGGTCACTCTGCTGGTTCAGATGGTGTTCTCCCCGATATGCTCTACCATTCGAGAGCTCACCTTGCTCCATTCCTTTCTGATCTACTCAATCACCTAGTGTCTGGAGATCAAGTTCCTGAAGATATGGTCCAAGCTGTCGTCTCACTTCTACACAAGTAAGGGGACCCTTCCCTCATCAATAACTTTCGACCTATCTCGCTACTCACCGTCACTCTCAAGACATGTACGCGCGTGATTTTGAAAAGAATCGAAAGGACGCTAGGAGAAACAGAGTCTCCCACCCAGACTGGTTTCCGCAGAGGACATAGCACTCTCGATAACTTTCACACCGTCAAACAGATTGTTGAACGAACACATGAGTTCGGTATTCCCTTGTACCTCGGTTTTGTCGACTTTCGCAAGGCGTTCGATTGTGTTGAGTGGAGTGCAGTCTGGCAAGCTCTCTGGACCTTCGGAGTACACCCCACACTGATCCATCTTCTGAGACGTTTGTACGAGTCATCCACCACAAAAATTCGAGTCAACGATGAGTTCGTCGAAGTGAATGTGAGAAGAGGCGTCCGCCAAGGAGATACTCTCTCCCCCAGCCTATTCAATGCCGTTTTGAGACAAGCAATGAACGACATAGACTGGGAGCAAGATGGACTGAGGATCGATGGAAGAAATTTAATCCACCTCGAATACGCTGACGACGTGGTTCTCGTTGCCAAGACACGCCCCGAACTTGAAAGAATGTTGCGGAAACTGATGGATTCATGTGCTCGTGTCGGATTGGAAGTTAACTCAGGAAAGACAGTGCTCCTTACATCATGTACAACAACCCGAGCCCCAATCATCATCAATAATGAAGTGTTCAATTTCGCCGATTCTGCAACCTATCTTGGAGGAAGAATCACCCTCCCCCTCGATCACCTGGCTGAAGTTGAACATAGGATTCGCTTGGGATGGTTCGCCTGGAGTAAATTGTCCCACCTCCTTTCCACAAGGTTGCTTCCTATGAAGACTAGACGACGACTATTTGAGAGCTGCGTCTCTTCTACAGTACTCTATGGGAGCGAGCTTTGGGCACTGCGAGCAAGTGAGAAGGAGAGACTTAGTGTGACGCAGCGTAAGATGGAGCGGAAAATGCTTGGAATCAGCTTACGAGATCGATGGAGGAACGAGAACATCCGCAAAGCGACCAACCTGCGCGACTGGAATGAAGAAGCGCTCAGAAGGAAGACTAAGTGGGCTCGGAAGCTGGGACGCATGGGATTTAACCAGTGGAGCCGCGCATCTACAGACTGGGTCCCTTACAACAAGACCCGCCCCCAAGGACAACCTAGAGCGCGATGGAAAGATGACCTAAGAAGATCCCTTGGCGCGAACTGGTGGCATGCAACTGCCGAAGAATAGACCTATTCCTCATCTGGTGTTAATCGCCTGACGGGATAAACTTGATTGATTGATTGATTGATATTGAAAGTTTATACCAAAATTGGAGTAGCAGGACATCATGTAATTTGCTTCTAGAGCTATTACGAAGCGAGAAGTCCCCAAGAATCATTTTTGCATAATATCTATGAAAGCTCCGATAAACCAATACTCACCGGATATCTCGTCTTTCCGCTGCGTATTACAGGTAATTTAGTGCTATATTTTTAGCATGTGTAAGCTCTTGGGAAATATTTCTGGATATTCTGTTTTGTTGTCGAGAATACAGACAATTTGCAAAATTTTCGAATATTGTTCAGTAATTAACGGGACGAAACCGCGCATGGACTACTATGGTGCTGCTGTGCATAGAATGTACGCCAAAGAATATGCGCACACTCTTAATTTCTTAGATCTTAAAGTAAGCCGGATTAAAATATAGGAGTTGGAAAAGTGACGTTTACACGAACAATCGATTGTTTCAGCCTCATGAGTATGCAATTCGGATTTATATTCTATCTGCTGATATTTGGGAGTTAATCTGGAATCGATGGATCGAAGTCCTAGAGTATGGGTGAGTACAGGAGTTAGAAATTCAGCTAATCGTATTTTTGTAAGTAATATCAGTGGGTTTAAATCCTGATAATGCCAAAATATTTTCCAAAATAATACAAACATATTAGGTTGACTAGAAAGTTTTGCACGATTTCGACCACGAAGTTTAAAATCGCTGAAAATGCTTCACTTGAATCGGCCGATCTAACCTTTTAGCATATATTTAGGGACTATTTGTCCAATATATCCGCTACTTCGAATCGAATCCTTCTTTGAGGGTATACGAGAAAAAGCATGTTTCGTTATGTTATATTTTCGAGTTGCATGTACATGTGTTTATCACGCTCATATTCTGACAGAAAAAATCATTGTATAATCGCACATAGTGGAGTAAGAAGCCTGTTGGCAGTACTCTCTAATGCGATGTAGGATCTAGTGGTTTCGACAATGCATCAATATTTACAGTTAATTATATTCCAACATTCTCGAGCTATCATTGCTCAATGAATGGCTGTTCTTGCCTCGAGAATCAAACATTCTAGCTTGATCTTAAGTGTTTTTACATCAACCCTGGTGCTCTACCCTGGTGCTTCATAACAAAAAGGAATTCTGGATCATACTCGTTCACACTTCTAGAAAATTTATATTTTCTGAAATTTTGAATAATGGTCATCACAGCCAAAATCTTGAAATTCGGTGTACATTGTTCGAGTCAATCTCCTCAAAGGGAAGCTATCCCCTGAGTCGGCCAATCGAATAAGTGGTAGAGTAAGAATTGCTTGCTCAGTTAACCATATGACATCTGAGCTTCCATTTATGCTGGAAACATGACGTTGACGGAAACATCAATTTCGACACTCTAATGTCGGTATATGGGTATTCAATATTGCACTTTTTAATAGACGCATTGTATAACCACAAGAAAATAATTTTGAGCTAAACATGGAAGGCACTTACAGTTTAAATGCATTTTAGATCAATAGACTTACGGATATGGCAATGCGGTGACTGCAACTTTTCTGACCAAGCCCCTTTTGACCCGAGATCAAAAAATGACCTAAGTTTCTGGAATGCCATTTGTGGTGATCCCCATTTTCGCACTATTTTATGATGCCTGTTCATCACACTTTCCAAATATACCTTGATATTTTCATTATCATAGATGTCCATAGAGTACAGACCCTAAAATTATGTAGTTCAGTTCTCAAATGTAGTGACTTTGACTTTGAAATGTCTCCACAATATCGAATGGTTTGGGCAATCATATTGTGTGATAGAAAGGGTATCCAAGCCCTGAACGAATCCAGGAAATAATAATAAATAATTTTGAAAATAAAGGACAGGGTATGCTGAAAACGAAAATTTGGAAATCGTGCAAAATTTTCAAGTCAACCTGATATATGAATGCGGGGGGACAAAACATAATAGGGCAAAAACTCAAAATATGAAGTTCAAAAGTCAAAAGATCAAAAGATCAATACTCAAGTTCGATGGGGAGTCGGCGTTACAACTCGGGTGTTTTTGCATTGTTACCAGTACGCTCTCAACTATACCTAATGTTTATATAATCTTACTACGCGTTCTTGAGTTCCACTCCCCTCCATCGATCAAAACATCTACAAAATGGAAGGCATGTCATGTTTTGATAAACTCAAACTACCATATCCAATCGATAATACAGTACCTTAGTAACTACCATAGTTACATGGGTCAGATTCAGTTAAGCTTTGAAATTGTAACCCAAGGAATTGAATCTGATACATGGAATTACGGTAGTTACAAGGGTACGGTATTCTCGATTGAATTTGTGTTTATCAAACTATGACTTACTCTCCATGTTTTAAATTTCGGTGTATGACAGTTTTTGAGTAACTCAAGATCGCCTAGTAAGAAGATCTAATCATGTTAGGATAGTTGAGCGCATACTGGTAACAATGCTAGAAATCCCAAGTGCCTACGTCGACTGTCCATCGAACTGTAAGCTTTTATCCTTTTTGATTGTGTCCGACCCGTGAATACGTGTTCATTTAGTGATGAGACCTGTTATGGAGGAAAATATTTCGATGATCTAATATTCCTGATCTATCAAGAGGGGAAATCAAAACCACATTATAATGATATCGTTCAAAATTATACAGTTTGTTTTTGTTTCATGTTCTTCTGGGATACTGACTTATGTGAATACAATCACTGCACGGTCAAATATTTCATTTTCAGGACATAATTTCCGAGGTGTGTGGTCCAATCCGCTGCAATGGTCTTACCAATCACTCTGAAACGCTTACGCTAGCATATCCTACTGAAGAAGGACTGAAGCAGCTGTTATTTGGCCCAACAATTAATCGCACCCAACAATTTAGCGTGTTCGCAAATTGGGCCGGTAGAGAAGGAAATAATAGGCTGAACGAATGTGTCCAGGAATATTATCGGAACAAAGAATTCGGTGTGTACTTGGATAGTGAATCGAAGGCTGAGCGTACAATGAGAGAGATTAAGTGCTTATTTTACCCACCCTATTGTTGAATCACATCACTGTGAATATTATTTCCGAAACTATTGGACTCGATGCATTATAGATTTGTGGGTTTCATATTCATTTTTAATTAGATGAGAAGCGTGATATTTTCAATATTTAGAATATGGTGCATTTTTGCATTCGTTGTATTATTTTCGATCTCAACAGAAATTATATATTTCATTCATCCATACATATACATATCTCAGAAAATCGTATAACAATGGCTGCACATGAACTAACCCGTTTCAGAAAGAAACCGATGTTCATTCCGTGTTCGAGATGGCATCAGATATGATCTGAATCAATCTGAATCTGTCACTTAATAATAACTTAACAGTATTCTTTAATTAGATTCTTTGTCAAGAGTATACTACTCTTGTAGTTAGTAGGTCAAAGATCATTCACTCTGGCTTGCTATTCCCGTCCCCTTATCTCAGATATCATCTCTCTCCCCCGCTCTCCCTTTCCCTCACAGTCTGTTCTCTCCGCTCTCCCCGATGTTCTAATGGCGCAATGCGCTGAGCCGTGGGTATAAGAACCCCGGCGATTTCACATTCATCGCTTCACTTGCCCTGTCTACTCAGATAAAGTTCCATTAACGTGACCCTACTTTTCTGAGTTTGACAGTACACCGACCACTAAGGTCCAAGCCGGTAGAAAACCCGAGCTGGAATTAGTATATGGTGCATCGGCTGACCAGGTGAAACACCCTGAAGGCACCTTCCGAACCAGGTGAAACACCCTGGCAACTTCCGAACCAGGTGAAACACCCTGGCAACTCCCGAACCAGATGAAACACCCTGGCAACTTCCGAACCAGGTGAAACACCCTGGCAACTTCCGAACCAGGTGAAACACCCTGACTACACTTCCGAACCAGGTGCAACACCCTGGCTCGCAGTGTGAATCGAAGTCCCGCGTGGCAGCAATCGTTCTTCCAACCCGACTGGCTCTGAGATTAGATTGTCGGGACCGCAGCGGTACCCATGAGAGCGGAGGTCGTCGAAGGGGTCACAGAGCTTGCGTCGAGCATTCGGTTGAGTAGCGCGATCTCCGAATCTATATCCGCAAGTCGTTCCTTGACGTCAGCTTCGATCGCGGCGATCGACTTGCTCTCCGTCGATGAATCGGTGAAGTATTTCACGAGAACATCGGTCGCGGTGTCCTTCTCATCCTCATCAAGAGCCTCCAGTGCCGATTCCCATTTTTTGGCAGTGTCCTTGGTCACTTCGAGAGAGCTCGCGAGCTTTCCTCTGAGGCGCGTCGCCTTTCCGAGGAGATCGTAGTACTCTCTACTCGACGCCGAATTGCCGAGAGAGGAATTGCTCGTGGAGATCGATTCCACATCAGCGTACAGCTGCGGGAGGGCGTTCCTCTTGGTCGTGATAACCCGACGGAACGTAGCACTGAGATCGGTCATCCCGACAATCTAATCTCAGAGCCAGTCGGGTTGGAAGAACGATTGCTGCCACGCGGGACTTCGATTCACACTGCGAGCCAGGGTGTTGCACCTGGTTCGGAAGTGTAGTCAGGGTGTTTCACCTGGTTCGGAAGTTGCCAGGGTGTTTCACCTGGTTCGGAAGTTGCCAGGGTGTTTCATCTGGTTCGGGAGTTGCCAGGGTGTTTCACCTGGTTCGGAAGTTGCCAGGGTGTTTCACCTGGTTCGGAAGGTGCCTTCAGGGTGTTTCACCTGGTCAGCCGATGCACCATATACTAATTCCAGCTCGGGTTTTCTACCGGCTTGGACCTTAGTGGTCGGTGTACTGTCAAACTCAGAAAAGTAGGGTCACGTTAATGGAACTTTATCTGAGTAGACAGGGCAAGTGAAGCGATGAATGTGAAATCGCCGGGGTTCTTATACCCACGGCTCAGCGCATTGCGCCATTAGAACATCGGGGAGAGCGGAGAGAACAGACTGTGAGGGAAAGGGAGAGCGGGGGAGAGAGATGATATCTGAGATAAGGGGACGGGAATAGCAAGCCAGAGTGAATGATCTTTGACCTACTAACTACAAGAGTAGTATACTCTTGACAAAGAATCTAATTAAAGAATACTGTTAAGTTATTATTAAGTGACAGATTCAGATTGATTCAGATCATATCTGATGCCATCTCGAACACGGAATGAACATCGGTTTCTTTCTGAAACGGGTTAGTTCATGTGCAGCCATTGTTATACGATTTTCTGAGATATGTATATGTATGGATGAATGAAATATATAATTTCTGTTGAGATCTAAAATAATACAACGAATGCAAAAATGCACCATATTCTAAATATTGAAAATATCACGCTTCTCATCTAATTAAAAATGAATATGAAACCCACAAATCTATAATGCATCGAGTCCAATAGTTTCGGAAATAATATTCACAGTGATGTGATTCAACAATAGGGTGGGTAAAATAAGCACTTAATCTCTCTCATTGTACGCTCAGCCTTCGATTCACTATCCAAGTACACACCGAATTCTTTGTTCCGATAATATTCCTGGACACATTCGTTCAGCCTATTATTTCCTTCTCTACCGGCCCAATTTGCGAACACGCTAAATTGTTGGGTGCGATTAATTGTTGGGCCAAATAACAGCTGCTTCAGTCCTTCTTCAGTAGGATATGCTAGCGTAAGCGTTTCAGAGTGATTGGTAAGACCATTGCAGCGGATTGGACCACACACCTCGGAAATTATGTCCTGAAAATGAAATATTAGACCGTGCAGTGATTGTATTCACATAAGTCAGTATCCCAGAAGAACATGAAACAAAAACAAACTGTATAATTTTGAACGATATCATTATAATGTGGTTTTGATTTCCCCTCTTGATAGATCAGGAATATTAGATCATCGAAATATTTTCCTCCATAACAGGTCTCATCACTAAATGAACACGTATTCACGGGTCGGACACAATCAAAAAGGATAAAAGCTTACAGTTCGATGGACAGTCGACGTAGGCACTTGGGATTTCTAGCATTGTTACCAGTATGCGCTCAACTATCCTAACATGATTAGATCTTCTTACTAGGCGATCTTGAGTTACTCAAAAACTGTCATACACCGAAATTTAAAACATGGAGAGTAAGTCATAGTTTGATAAACACAAATTCAATCGAGAATACCGTACCCTTGTAACTACCGTAATTCCATGTATCAGATTCAATTCCTTGGGTTACAATTTCAAAGCTTAACTGAATCTGACCCATGTAACTATGGTAGTTACTAAGGTACTGTATTATCGATTGGATATGGTAGTTTGAGTTTATCAAAACATGACATGCCTTCCATTTTGTAGATGTTTTGATCGATGGAGGGGAGAGGAACTCAAGAACGCGTAGTAAGATTATATAAACATTAGGTATAGTTGAGAGCGTACTGGTAACAATGCAAAAACACCCGAGTTGTAACGCCGACTCCCCATCGAACTTGAGTATTGATCTTTTGATCTTTTGACTTTTGAACTTCATATTTTGAGTTTTGCCCTATTATGTTTTGTCCCCCCGCATTCATATATCAGGTTGACTTGAAAATTTTGCACGATTTCCAAATTTTCGTTTTCAGCATACCCTGTCCTTTATTTTCAAAATTATTTATTATTATTTCCTGGATTCGTTCAGGGCTTGGATACCCTTTCTATCACACAATATGATTGCCCAAACCATTCGATATTGTGGAGACATTTCAAAGTCAAAGTCACTACATTTGAGAACTGAACTACATAATTTTAGGGTCTGTACTCTATGGACATCTATGATAATGAAAATATCAAGGTATATTTGGAAAGTGTGATGAACAGGCATCATAAAATAGTGCGAAAATGGAGATCACCACAAATGGCATTCCAGAAACTTAGGTCATTTTTTGATCTCGGGTCAAAAGGGGCTTGGTCAGAAAAGTTGCAGTCACCGCATTGCCATATCCGTAAGTCTATTGATCTAAAATGCATTTAAACTGTAAGTGCCTTCCATGTTTAGCTCAAAATTATTTTCTTGTGGTTATACAATGCGTCTATTAAAAAGTGCAATATTGAATACCCATATACCGACATTAGAGTATCGAAATTGATGTTTCCGTCAACGTCATGTTTCCAGCATAAATGGAAGCTCAGATGTCATATGGTTAACTGAGCAAGCAATTCTTACTCTACCACTTATTCGATTGGCCGACTCAGGGGATAGCTTCCCTTTGAGGAGATTGACTCGAACAATGTACACCGAATTTCAAGATTTTGGCTGTGATGACCATTATTCAAAATTTCAGAAAATATAAATTTTCTAGAAGTGTGAACGAGTATGATCCAGAATTCCTTTTTGTTATGAAGCACCAGGGTAGAGCACCAGGGTTGATGTAAAAACACTTAAGATCAAATTAAGAGTGTGCGTATATTCTTTGGCGTACATTCTATGCACAGCAGCACCATAGTAGTCCATGCGCGGTTTCGTCCCGTTAATTACTGAACAATATTCGAAAATTTTGCAAATTGTCTGTATTCTCGACAACAAAACAGAATATCCAGAAATATTTCCCAAGAGCTTACACATGCTGACTACACTTCCGAACCAAGTGCAACACCCTGGCTCGCAGTGTGAATCGAAGTCCCGCGTGGCAGCAATCGTTCTTCCAAAGCTGAGATACTTCGAGAGTGCCCTCGAAGGCAAGGCCCTCGATCTCTATCGGCATCTCCGAAAGAGAGGCACATCCTACGCCGCGATAATCTCTCGCTTCCAAACCGAATATGGACGGGATGAATTCGCTCGCGAGCACCTCTTCGAACAATGGAACCTCTTGGAACCAGAGACTGATTCGTTCGACGACCAACTCGATGCTGTGAATGAGTGTGAGACACTGCAGCATCAGATGAAGGAGGTCGACGTGGAGATGGACACCAATCCATACTTCTCCCACGAGATCGTCAAACGATTCCCTCTCCCGTCGCAACGAGTTGTGTACAAGGCGCAACAAGAGAAGGATCGGCCCCTCACTCTGACCGAAGTACTCGCAGTTCTGAGGGAGTACCTGACTGCTGAACAGTACATTCACCGCCACTGCCTCGATGAGGCATCGACGGAGAGAGCTGGAAACACTCCATTGATCGTGATTACCGCTATTCAGCCGCGTCAGAAGCACACTCTTCCCAAGGCGTTCTTCTCTCAATGGTCGTATTACTGCGTCGCCAGCAACGCTGATGCGAATATCGTGCGATCGCGATAACGAGACGTCTACCAGAAGACCATCGCTTCTCACCCCTCGAGCAATCGTTTTCTTCCACGATCTTCCCTTCACTTCAACAACGGCAGACTTCACCGACGAAAACCTGCGGAAGAGCAGTATCCCATTGCCCCCCTCTGCCTAGTATTCGTTAGATTTTCACTGTTGTAGACCGTAATGCCACTTCTCCCGTGTTGGGGGAGTGTCAACAGTATACTACTCTTGTAGTCAGTAGGTCAAAGATCATTCACTCTGGCTTGCTATTCCCGTCCCCTTATCTCAGATATCATCTCTCTCCCCCGCTCTCCCTTTCCTTCACAGTCTGTTCTCTCCGCTCTCCCCGATGTTCTAATGGCGTAATGCGCTGAGCCGTGGGTATAAGAACCCCGGCGATTTCACATTCATCGCTTCACTTGCCCTGTCTACTCAGATAAAGTTCCATTAACGTGACCCTACTTTTCTGAGTTTGACAGTACACCGACCACTAAGGTCCAAGCCGGTAGAAAACCCGAGCTGGAATTAGTATAAC